>CM052088.1:449886-519339 GCA_028453745.1 Agapostemon virescens
TCTCTCTCTCTCTCTCTCTCTCTCTCTCTCTCTCTCTCTCTCTCTCTCTCTCTCTCTCTCGCTCTTTCTTTTTCTTCCACATTCTCTCCTCGTATTATGTATACCGATTTCAATTCGATAAATTGTTCGACGAGCGAGCAGTTGCAACGATTTCGTAGTCGCGAGCACGACTCGTTTCCGGATATATTTCTCATTGGCTAAATTTATTCGATAAAATATTGGTCGTTCCAAAAAGTAGGGAATTTCTTCGCGCGCGACGACACGAGGCTCCAAAGTACCCGAACGATAGTCGTTTCGATGGTTTGTAACCGCGTTATCCAGCGCGGATAGGACCCGCGATGTCCAATTGATCTCCCGCTGGAGACTTTATCGAACCAACGAGAAAAATTCGAGACGCCTAACACCGGTTTAGGCTCTCAATTTCGACCGATCGATCGACGTATCCGTATCCGTATCCGTGTTACGTACTGGCACCCAACGACCGTAAAATTTTTCGCAAAAACAATAACCATACCCAACGCTACCTTTGTATTCGACCCTCGATATTTGTCAGCCTATGTCACCGATTGGAACAAGAACAAGACCTCGACCGGAAATATCCTGGAGGATGCGGTCCCGTTGTCTTTTGGATATCCAAGGAAGACCATACACGATGCGTTCACAGAAATAGTCAACCGAAGCGCTACTAAACCTGTCGAGTTGAAGAAAGATAAACCCGTGGATACAGAAATAAGAGAAGAACTTAGTCATCGGCCATCGGATCGTTGTAGTTAGTCGCGTCGAAGTTAAGGCACTGTGCGAACCGGAGAAGATTCTTCTCTCTGCTCGTTCGTCGAGGCTAGTCCTCTCTCTCTTTCTCACACACACACACACACACACACACACTCTCTCTCGCGAGCGAAAGAGAAACGAAATTAGGCACTACGGTTTACTGTAAAGGCACCGAAATCGTCGTCGAAATTCGATTTCCGCGAGATCCGCTGCGCGCGAATCTTCGAGCGGTTATCGCATCTTCGTTACGATTACGTTTACAACTCGTATATGGCTAGCGTTCGGCGAATCGGTTCCTCGATACCGAATCGTACGCGAGGATCGGACGTTTTCTTCCCGAACGCGCGGCAATCGACGATGTACTCTGGAATTCTGAGTAGAATCTAACGCGCGTCTGACATTTTCCGATTGCGCAACGATCGGTTGCCTGAAATTCCAACGGCGGCGGACGAGGCAAAGCGAGCCGATGGTTCGCGATGCGGACTTTCGTTTCGCGAGCGACTCGGTGCATCGAGCGTGCAACCCGCATTCCCATTTTTTCTTTCACCTCGAAAGTACGGCCATTCGGTGTATCGGTAACGGCGGAAAACGAGCCGTCGGACTACGCGCGTTTCGCTCCGTATCGCGTTTCGTCGCACCGTCGTTCGAACCTCGATTCGCCTCGAACCCGCGTTCGTTGTTTCGCGCTGTTCGACGACGAAACCGCCGACACTTGGCTTGGAATCTCGTCTATCCGAATATTTACAATCGCGCCTCGCGGAAGATCGGCACCCGTCACCCGTACGCTCGATCGCTCGTTCGTCCATTCGCGGATTCACGCTCGCTCGCACGCACGCGCGCACACACACACACACACACACGCACACAGTTTTCACGTATTTACAAGCGTTACCCGGCGATCGCACCGGGTAGAACGGATACTGGAACCGGTCGACGCGGAAGGAACGACTCGTAGGAGGAAGAACGGCTCTTCTCCGGAGAAAGGTCGTTTCTCGTACTTTGGCACGGTGTTCGCGTACCGCCCGTTGCGTCGGTTGGATCGCTTGGTTCGCGTCGACCGGTTGTAACGCCGATTACCATCGTGCAACTATACACTGTACACCGTCGAACGATATGTACAAGATGATGGCCCGTCGCGCGGCGGCCACGCTGAAACGATATTCGAAACGAGTCGTTTGTCCCGTTGGTCGCGAATCTACGAGGCGCCGTGGACCTGGAACCGGCGAATCCGTGCCTGCACCGACTCGCACTGCACTTCGCTGTACCTGGTGTACCTGCCGGCTCGGACAGGCTCGCGGATCACCACCAGATTGCCGCCTCGTTCGCGGAGCGCCTCCAAGCCGGTTTTACCGTGAGCCGCGGCAGGGTTCGACAGCTTCGCGATCTTCGCGTTCGACGTTTCGGACGTGAATCGGCTGAGAGCCTTGCTGACCACGCCGTTGCACTCCCTCGGCCACGCCCTCGCGTGTTGCTGCTGCTGCTGTTGTTGTTGCTGCTGATGCTGTTGCTGTTGGTGCTGCTGTTGTTGCTGATGATGGTGGTGATGATGGTGGTGATGGTGGTGGTGGTGCTGGTGGCGATGATGCCTGGGCTCCCATCTGTCCGACGAGCTTTCCGTCGCCGCGAACGGAAAACTCGCTCGAACCTGGCTCTTGCCGAACAGCAGAAAATCCAACGAGTCGTCCGAGTAGATGCTGCTCCGATCGCTCGAGCTATCGGTCGAGATCTCCGAGACGGTGTCGCTGCCGCTGTCGCTGCACTGTTGCTCCTCGCCCAGAATAAAAACGGGGGTGCATTTGAAAACCTCGCCGGCGGGCATCGTGTGCGTCGCGGTCGCTCTCCTCTGCGTGACCGTGGTCACGGCGGTGGCGTTGCTCGCGACGCTGCCGCGCATCGAAGAGGCCGGCTCGATTATCACGATCTCGGTGCCGGAAAATTTCTGCGCCAGCGAGTCCATGTTCCTTTTGAAGGTATCCCTTCGGTCGGGACTCAGGCCGAATCGCATGGCTTTCGTCGAGGATATCTTCGATTTCGTGTACAGATTCTCCGTGTGCGAGGAGACGGCTCGCGGTGCCGTGCCGATAGAGGCACCGGTGCTGGGAGCGGTCGTCGTCGTCGTCGTCGTCGTCGTCGAAGTCGTCGACTCGGTCTCCGCTGTGCTAGACCGATAAACGTTCGCGGTCGACGACCTCCGACCGTGTTTGTCGGAATCGTTTTTCGGCGTCGACGACGCCGTCGACGATTGTTCCGTCGTCGTCCCGGCGCCAAACTTTACCGAGGACTTTGTCTCCTGAGACGACGCGGTCGTCTTGGTCGTTTCCATCGCGGACTGCTCCGAGGACGGGCAGTCGATCGTGGACAGAGGCAGCTGGGGATCGTCGAACATGCTGAACCACGAATGCTGGAGGCATTCGGTGACTGTTAGGCGTTCACTGAAACAAAGAAGATCGATCAGACGTCGTCGTCGTAGTTTGCTCGCTTGCTCGCGCTCGCGCTCGCGCGTGCGACTTCCGGCACGGACCGTCGGATCTCCTCTCTTGTCTTTGGTAACGGTAACGAGCGGTTGCGCAACGCGGCCAGGCAGAAGAGAAAGGACAGGAAACGATGGCGAGGGCAACCAGCGAATCCAGAAGAACCGTAGGAAACGGGCGAGCGAAAAGGGAACGAGCACGAGCACGAGCGCGATGCGCGAGTACTCGCGACGACGATAAACCGCGCCCGCGACAACAAGATAAGTTCGGACGTCGCGTTGGAAGGGCGCGCGCGACGGGGATATACTCCGGATGGGGACTTCCTCCCAGCTGTCCGACTGGTCGACGATAAGGAAATCTACGAGTTTTTCAGCGGAACTCGTTCCGCGCGCCGACGTCCCTCTTCCCGTTTCGAAGAAAGTCGTCGCGCGCTGGAATGTCGATCGTTTCGCTTCCACGTATGCGCGCGACCGATGCAGGAAGTTGGACGATCGCGAGTTTCGAGAGTTTCGAGAGTTTCGAGAGTTCCTTGGCCCGAAAACGATCGAACCACGCGAAACGCGGCCGACGCTCGACCGAGACGAACGCAAAGACGAAGACGAAGACGAAGACGAAGACGAAGACGAAGAGGCGCGACGGTCTTTGCTCGATCGAGTACGTTATCGAAGCGGACGCTACTAGGAATTCCGGCACTGGTTAAAATAATGCCTTCGAGGAAGCGTGCAGCGACTTACCGGGAACGTTTACGGCTCGCCGATTACCTCGAAGCGAAAGAAGATAGGATAGTCGCAGGACGACGCGTGGATCTCGGGAACGTCGTCGTCGGTGGATCGCGTCGGCGTTATTTAGCTTCTAGGAACGAAAGCGATCCGTCGCCGCGAGTTATCCGGCGTGGACTCGTCGTTTCGCGTAGGGTCGCGCGGCATTCCGAGCTCCGGAGCTCTCGAACGCGAGAACTCGTTCGTCTCGGTTGTCCCGCTTGTCGCGCTTGTCCGTCTCTCGCGGCCAACCGAGAAACGCGCCGATCGGTTCGCTTACTTTGGATCCTTGACCATCAGCTTGCGCATCAGATCCCGCGCGTCCTCCGACACGTCCTCGAACAGGTCGTCGGGAAAGTCCAGTCGACATCGGCTGATGTTGCAGAACGTTTCCTGCTTCGTATCGCCGCCGAACGGCGAGCATCCCGTTAACAGGACGTACAGCAACACTCCGACGGACCACATGTCGGTCGCCAGGCTGATCGGTTCGTAATTCAATACCTCCGGAGCTGAAACGGATCGTAACGCGCGATTCAAAACGGTGCAAACGACGAACGGGGGATCGAACGGGATCGAACGGGATCGAACGAACGAACGAACGAACGAACGAACGAACGAACGATCGGCCGTGACCGTCTCGCACTCACCAACGTAGTCCGGCGTTCCCAATATCTCTCGTATGTCCGCGCCATGGCTGATGTACCGCGAGATGCCAAAGTCGCAGAGCTTCACGTCGCACTCGGGAAAATCGCCGGTAAGGACCAGATTCTGTGGCTGCGAACAACAACAAGCAGATTCGTTGGAGAAACCAGTTGCAGTTTCCGCGAAAGCGAGTCTCGCGTGCCTCCAGATTCCGGTCGATCAAACGCGTTCGATTCTCGCGACGATCCCGAGACGAGAGAAACGCCCGGCCATGACGTTCGACGAGAACGACGAGGCACGACCGAGCGGGAACTCTGCGAAAAGACGACGTGGGTAGCTCGCGTAGCGATAGAGCGCGGTCGGAGGTCGAATCGTCGAACGTCGGAGAGAGCGAAGCTCGACGCGCGGGTCTTCGACGAGCAACGGAGGGGAATCGGCTGTCGGCTACTCGGAACGGGCGTGCTCGCTCGTTCCGCCGGTGGATTCGGCTTGCGCGTTGCGTTTCGTTATATCCACCGAGTTACGAGTCGAACGTGACCGGACTCGGCCGCAAGACCATCGACGTTCGTCGAATAACGCGATTCAAAGGTGCTTCTAAAACGCGTCGAGGTCGAGGAACGTTTCTCGTTCGTGGCCTGCTTCTGCTTTCGAAACTCGCGTAGCCGGCCGGTCGTTCGACCTCGTCCAACGGGTCCTAACGAAAAACGCGCTCTCCGTCTACGTTCGCGTCGCCCTCCGGTTCTCTTTTAATATTTTACGAGTAAGAGCAGAGGCGAGCCATCGGTCCCTCGTACGCGCGTATTTTGCGCGGGGAACAGGCTCGAGTCGAGTGGACTCGAGTCCCGGAAGACGTTCAACGAGTAACAAAGACATTTCCATAATTAGTCGTTACGAGGTTCCCGCGTCGGTGTCGCTTCGCGGACGTTCCTCGATCTCCGACGAGAACAGAACCGAACGGAAGCGTAGAGAAGAGAAGAGGAGACAAGAGAAGAGAAGAGAAGAGAAGAGAAAAGAAGACGCGGCGTGGGCGTCGGGATCGATTACGCCAAGAGAATTATTACGACGCGCGCGCGATTCACCTTGGCAAATGGGATAATCGCGCGAGGCCTGCGCCGGTTTCCACGTCGGACGCGTAAATATTTACCGTCGCAGCCGAATCGATTCGCGGTAATCGACGGTAATCCGTTGCCGCGCGTTTCGGGATACCGAACGCGGAACAACCGGGCCGCGTACAAGATCGATGGAGTCTTGGAGCGGATCGAGCGTCCCTCGATCGCCGGTGCTCGCGCGAGCCAGGAAAGTGTAACGGGCGAGCCGTTCCTGCGGCACGGTTCGTCGGATGTCGCCGTTTAACGCGGAGCGCTCGCAAAAACTGCAGGAAGGACGCGAGCCATTAAATCGGTGCTAGCCGTCGCTCGACGATCTCGAAATAAGAACGTTGCTCGAGGTTGATTCTCACGATGCCGCGCGTATCCGACGGGTCGCGCGGCGCGTCTCCGCGAGAGAGCGAGGAGTGTTCGCAAGCCGGCGCGCGACGGGACGACGGGACGACGGGGCGACAGGGCGACAGGGTACGCGGCGAAAAAGTCCTTGCAATTTCCAGGCGATGCGGATAAACGCGTCGATGACGATAATTAGAAATACTCCTCGGTGCGCGTCTCCGTCCGACTTCGATCCGGGCGATTCCATTCCGAGCGATGGAACGCGAGGCTCGCCGAAGCAAAAGGCCGCGCAAATACGGCAGCGCGTAGTTGCGAGCCAGAGAACGCTTTTTACCGAACGGACAACGAATTTATGAGGATCCGTCTCTCGCGTTCATTGAAACTTCCGGCGGTTGAGCAAAGGGGGAAGCGACCCTAGGGTACGCGAACCGAGGCGAGCGCGTCGGTGTGAGTACGAACGCGCGCGACGACCGCGCGAGATCGCGCGTTGGCGAGCGTGAACGTGAACGTGAACGTGAACGTGAACGTGAACGCGAACGTTAACGCCGACCATCGCTCGGCACGAATGTAATAAAGTTTGGGGGAACGAGCGAGGAAGTCGGTCGCTGCTCTCCGGCCGACCGATATTACGAACGAGAGAACGGTTTGCGCGACGCAAAAGCGTGCTTCGATCGATTTATCTTCGAGTGGAATCGTTTCCATGGAACCGCGATTATTTTCTCTTCGCGTACAATTCGATTTCTAGAAATAATTTTATCGATATTCCATTACCGTTTGGATGCGTCGAAAGATACTGCGGGAAAAAAGGCAAACAGAGACGGATAGACGCACGCGCGCGAAAAGAGAAGAGAGGGAAATAGCGGCAGGGGAGCAAAAGGAGAGACAAGCCGGTCGGCTTTTCTCTCGGTGCTGCGCATGAAATATCGATTCCGTTTTCCCTCGACCAGTCTCGCGGTCCGCGGTAGAACGAGGTACTCCGAAGCTGCCGTTCGCCTCTGTCTCCGCGTTCCTGTCTCTGGACGCAACTTCGACCATCCCCGTCAACGGACCCGATGAATCGATTCCGTGGAGCTTGTCGCACCGCACCGCCCAACGAACGAACGAACGAACAGAAACGAGCATCGATCGGGGGAGTCCGAGCCACCGACCACGGTTCGAAAGGAATTCTCGGTACAAGCTCGACGATTCGACCGTCGAGGCTGGCTCGAGAGTCCATTGACGAATAATCTGTTCCCTTTCCCCGCAGAGGTCGATCGCCTCCGTTCCCTGGAAGATCCCACCGTGGTCTATGGTTTCTTTGATCCGCGTGCGAATTCGAATCGGTGCGAGGCGAGGCGAGACGAGACGAGATCGGACGACAGCGAGAGACCGTGGGATAGCTCGGAAGCCCCGGCTAATCGTTGCTCGATCCGCTTTACGCAATCGGTTCCCGTCCATTTAATCGAAGGAATTAGCTGCTATAATTATCGAGCGCGCGAGGTCGCGGATGCGCTTCGGAGCACCGGCGCCCGAAACACCTCGTGGATGGCGTCCAACGGGGCCCCGCTTGGAACCGGGCCAAAGAATTCGCGTGCATTTTTCCATTCATAACCGCGACGATCTATATTTGGGTCAGCCGCGTCGCGTGAATTCGTGGCACGAGTATATTTTCGGACAAACCGGAGCGCCGCCGCGTCGATGCTCTCCGCTCTCGAGATTTCGAAAAGCGAACGCGCGTAACGGCACGGAAAGGCCAAAGAACCGATCGTCGTTGGTTTTCCTTTCGAAACGACCGCGCGTTTCCATTCGGCCACGCTCTCGCGATCTCGAATCGCGAATCACGAACAGCGAATCACGAATCGAGAATCGCGAGCGGTTTCGTCGGCCGAAAACCGAAAAACGATCGCGCGGACTCGCGGCTAGGCGTCCGGGTGCGGAGATCGTAGCCCGGTTACCCGGTTGCCGTTCGATCGAATCGTTTCGCGCGTCTAGAGCGATCGCGGTTATCTTATCTTATCGGCCGGAGAACAACACGATTATTCCGACGGATGGTCGATCGTCGGTGGTATCGGAACAGAAAACCCGATACCGTCGCGGCAAATAACATGCATAGGACGCGCGAAACGCAAATTCTCGGTGGTGTCGTCGCGTTCGCAATCGAGACGAAAACGCGCATCGCGTCGCGGTAATTTAAACGACCGCGATTCGTCGGCTCGCAGAAGCGAATTTAACAACGACTATGCTGCTCTCCTCTCTGCTCTTCGACGCTCTTCGATTCTCTTCGATTCTCTTCTCTCGTCTTTCTCGGCCGGGCTCGGCTCGGCGACGTATACCTGGTAACCCGCATCTCCGCAAATTGCTATCAATTTGCGAAACGCGGGTAATTGGGTTGCATAACCGCGATCATAATCCGAGCCGCGTTAAGAGCAACGAGAAGAAAAAAGGAGGAAGGCTGAAATACGCGACCCGCCGCGTGCGTCGCCGAGGGAGTATTATTAATACGACTCGCTCGCCTTGGCTCACCCATATCGATCACTCCGATAATCGATAAACGCGTACACGCGCGTACTCGTGCTCTCCCACCAGCCGTACGCGGTCGCGCCGATCTCGCGTTGCGAGCGGCAAATTACGAATCCTCCGCGTCGCGAAGCTACCGCCAAATAAGAAAAATCTGACGTCGAACGGCGAACGACGATCGCGAGAGCAAAGCGAGTACGTTCCATCGCGTATCGCTTGGAAGACGGGTCGTCGTCGTCGCCGGTCGCCCTTGCTCGCGACGTTCGGCGCAATTTAAGGCCGCTTATATTGGCAAAATCGAGATTTATCGTTCCGAGAAGTAATTATGCAAATCCGACGGTGGTTCGTTCCGATTGGCGTCCCCGTCCCCGTCCCCGTTCCCGTCGCGGTACTCGGACACCGTTCTCTCGGGTTTCCTAATTGAAAACGCGGCCGAAGTCGAGAAACGACTTTCCTGTCCTGCCCGCGCCTACGGACGAAGACGCTCGTATCATCCCCGAGGCGGAATCGTTGGACGGAGAAGAGGCATCGGGCTATTTTCGACCGGGTATCTCGCGGCGAGACGAGACCAGACTCCCTCGGGGTTCGTACAAAAATAATTTAGTAGAGGGAACACCCCATCGGCGAGCGCGTATCGTCGAGATTCCGTCGCGGTGAGTCGTCGATCTTGCTTCTCACCTCGGCGAACAACGAGACTCGTCGTATCGCAGAAAAATGCGTCCCCGTTTTCCTCGCTAGCGAGGAGAGCGGTGCGGAGCGGTGCGGAGCGGTGGAGAGCGGAGGAGAGCGGCGGAGAGGCGGCAGAGCGGTGGCGCGCCGCGCCGCGTCGCTTTCTAGCAAATATTTGAATTCGCGAGAAAGTCGATTTACGAGGCAACAATGTGGTCTCGTCACCGAGTATCGTCGCACGAATTAATGCGTCTTTCTCTTTCTTTCCTTCTTTCTTTATGGTCGCCCGCGCGACCATGCTTGGGATCGTCGCGACAGGTGCAGAAACGGATGTTAACGATGCGAATCGCGCTCCGGCGCGGAAATTTCGCGCTCGGCCCGAGTTTTTGGCAAAGATCACTCTATTACACGGATACTTTTACATAACAATTTAGGTCGTTCGCACCGACCGCGACGCGGAACACGTCCCGTCGCTGAGAAACTGCCAGCACCGTCCGAAACGTCGTCGTTTCGTTGCCAACCCGTTTCTCGCGCTCCTCGGCCGTCTCGTCGTCGCATGCTCGCTCGCGAGACGATTCTCGAGCTCGGGCTCGGGACCGGACCGGGTCCTGGGCGTTCGTTGTCCGCGACAGCGAAGCAACGATCGAAGCAACGTACCCGCCGCGTGCCAATTCTTGCTCGAGGCTTTTCAACTCCCGAGAAAAATCTAGATAAGCGTTATTTGCAGAAACGACGATCTTCCAGCTCTCTTATCGAGCGGTTTTTGTTATTTTTCACGAGCGCGAGATAAGACTCGAGTGCCGACCGCGTTTCTACGTTTCGTCGAGCACGCGAGAACGGTCTCGGTTTCTCAGAAAATTTTCTACGGTTGCGTCGCTCGATCCTTTTTCGCTCTCGCTCTCTCTCTCTCTCTCTCTCTCTCTCTCTCTCTCTCTCTCTCTCTCTATGCTTACCTTGATGTCCAGGTGGGCCACGTTCAAAGAATGCAGAAACGCTATCCCATCCAGAATCTGCCTCAACAATCTGGAGACCTGTCGCTCGTCCGGAACCTCGTCTCTGTCCAGGATCATTTGCAACTCACCGCCGGGGGCCCTTCGAGGACGGAAAGAGAGGCAAACGTTAAAATTGAAAACTCGCGAAGAATATCGTGGGAGAAGGACGGAGCCGTCGTTCGAATTCTCCGCGAGAGACAAGGAATCGCCGGAGCGATAAGAGAAGCCACTTACAGTTCCAGAACCAAAACCATCTCGGCGTGGGTTTCGAAGACCTGATGCAGCGACACCAACCGGGAACAGTTCGCCGCGGCATCCAGCACCGCGACCTCGTGAAGCGCTTCCGCCCTGAGCTCCTGCGCCCGTCTCCTTTTCCTCAGGAACTTGGCGGCCCATTGTCTTCCGCTGGATCTCTCTCGACATCTTCTGACCGTCGCGTACTTGCCTCTGTAAACACGAGAGCACCGGTCGTTCATTTCGCGGTTGCGCAAATCGAGATTACGAATTACGGTAGAAAGGAGCGGCGTGGCGCGGCGTGGCGCGGCGCGGCGATCTCCGCGATCCCGGCTAACCGAGTACCCAGATACATATTTTTCTCGAGAGACCGTGACGAGCAACGACGGCGGCGCGAATGAAGTAACGCTCCGCGAGGAGATTGTACGCGTAAGCGCTTTACTTTCGCTCTTCCATTAACGAGCGGACACGGGCGCGTGCACGCGCGCGTTCGCGTCTCTCCCCGATTTTCAGAGAACGTTTCAACGTCTAGAAATCGCGCGGACACGCTCGCGCCGTGATTTTCTACTCCGCGAACGGTCGGTGATCCACATTGTGCCGGGATCGCGAGCATCCTCGATACGGAGCGCGGCACGGAGGTAATCCCGCGATCTAAACAGCCTCTAGAAAGCGAAGTTGCGCCGCGACCGCGGCCAATGCACCGAACCCGAGCTCGAACGATCCGACTCTTTCGATTCCCGCGATCGAGCCCGAGGAACAACGGTGAAAGCATCGACGACAAGTCCCTATCGTACGAAGCTCTTTTTTCCGAAAGCACGGATGCTCTTCTCTTTTCTTTCGGTTAGTCGGTTACGATCGACTGCAAGAGCCGAATCGGTACACGCTAAACGACAGCCGCGGCGCGAGTTCCTTCGAAACGAGTTTTAGGTTACAAAGGGCAGATGGTTCGGGAGGGATCGGCGAAACGGGCGTCGCCGAGAGCGTCGTTAAGCAGCATTGTTCGGATCCCCGGGGTACCCCGTGTAAACACGGTCGAGAGGGACGGGACGAGAGCCAGAGCAACGATCCTCGCGTCGCTTTAATTGTATCGGCGAGCATAGAATCGCGGACGTTATCGCGGTCGATATCGCGGACCATCGCGCGATCGGTGAGCAGCAGCGCGAAAGTTTTACGGTAGCGTGCAGTCGCGTGAGATCATCGATGGAATTATCGATGGCATTAGCCTGGATCGGCTCGGTCCGCCGCGCGACGAGGCGCGCCGCAAAAAGCGGCGCGATACCTTCGGTGATAAAGTTTGTTACCGTTCGCGTGCTCGCTCGGCTTAGAGATTCTTGTAGCTCGGCCGGGTTGCAACGGCGGCGTGTTCTGGGTATCGGCGTCGACGCTTTTCAGACGGTAAACCGGTTGCAAGGGCGACGGCGTGGAACGGCTTACTCGCGTCCGGCCAGCGTTGAACCGACGCGACGAGTCGTCGGCCGACGAGCGCGTCTCCTCGCGTCTCCTCGCGTCTCCTCGCGTCTTCGTCGAGCGAGAATCGAGCGGTTCGCCTAGGTACGCGGCTCGGCGAACAAGCGATAGCGGAGCCGCTACGACCGTGGGCAGACTCTATCGAACGGGCTCGTTATCCGCGTTCTAATTACAGCTGCCGGTCGAAGCTCGCAACGCCCGACGACGCGACCTATCCTCGGTTTCTCGGTGTGCGCTGGACAAAGGGGAGATAACGCGCGATCGACCCTCCGGTCTGCCGACCGCGCCGACCGACCCGCCGTCGTTCGCTTCGAGTCTCGACCCTTTCCCTTCTCGTCGACGAACTCGACGATCTTTCCGGTCCACCGTCGACGACTGGAAAACTCGCGTACCTTGGAGGGACGTCGATTAACAGCCGGGTACCGGATCGTCGTTTCACGCTGCAATATCGAATTTACGGTTGCGTCGATGGAAGGCGCGCGCGTTCTAGGAAAGGTTTCTTCTCGTCCGTGGATCGCTTCCAAGTTTTTCCGCTCATCTTGGGATTCGACTGGACGCCGCGCCTCGGTTCCGTGTACACGCGATTCGTCTTGCGAGGCGACAGGAACGAGAGGCACGCGATCTCGAGCAAAGGGAAAAGCCGATGCTCGTTTACGTAATCGACGCGAGCGCTAGGAAACAAGTTCAGAAGTCGAGGAAGCGAGCGCGAGCGGCAGGCCGTAAGCGCTCGTTCGCCTCGCCTTTGCTCGCCTCGGTTCGCCTCGACGAAGCTCGAGTCGAGTCGAATCGAGTCGTGGTTGCATTGCTATGCGCGTGATCTCGATTTCCCTGGTCGGGCCCCGGGTCGAACTCCCACGCTCCGTTCTCGTTGCCGCGCGTATGCACGATTCTCGTAAAGATCGCGCGCGACCGCCGAACGAATCGCATCCAGCATCGAACCTGATTCGTCTTGGAAACGCGACGCGACGTTAGGCACGCGCGATCGGTGGGTCGAACGATCCGACGACGAGGACGTTTCGTCGAGTGGCCGGCAGCACCCATCGGACCGCGCGAGAAATTTCAATCGCGTTCTTCTCCGCCGCGAGAGCCAACACCTGCCGCGAATCGAGCTCGGTCTCGGACCGTTGAACCGATTCCCTGCGACCGTGCCGAGCAACCGACAGCTGCGCAGGGGAGAACAGGTGCTCGAGCGAGGTCGAAACTATGGCACGGCCGTTGCAACCGGATGCGATTCGATTCCGATTCCGATTCCTCGATAGCGAGACGATAACGAGAGAGACGTCTTGGAGGAACGAGCCAAACGTTTCTCGATCTCTCGACGCGATTCGCAGAGGAGAGACCGAAGAAACTTTCGCGTGCTCGTCGCGAGAAGCGCCGTGACGTTAATAGGGTCAGCGCGAGAATCGCTCGAGCGAGATTAATGTTCGGCCGCGCGGCGCGTCGATAAGGCCTCGAGATGCGGTGAATTTTAAGTAGTCGTCGGAGTTCGAGTCCGAGCGAACCTCCACTCGCGTACACGTTCGAGAAAACCAAGCGGACTCGCGAAGCGGACTCGTTTTTCGAGCGTGGCTAACGAAAATTTGAGTTTCCCGTCGACGAATCGAAAGGAGACGAGACACGTTCGCCGCTCGACGACGCGCCGTCGAATACACCCGACTCACGGGTTCCGACGAGAAATCGCAAGAGTCGGACGTTGTCGGGGAGCACCGCGTTACGGATTTCTCCGCGAAAATGCAAAGTAGCCGTGCTCGAAGGCAACCGATGGATACGCGCGCGCGTCTCGAATCCTCTAACGAGCTCTCGACGGTCGTAGCGGTCCTATCGGCGCGTTCGCCTTTAACGAGCGATCCAGAAGAAACGTCGTTCGAGGTTCCGGGATTCGATCGAAAACGGTAGCGGCACCGCCGTTTTACCGTGTCGGTCTTCGAGATCGTTGTCCTCGTATCGTTCGATCGCTCGGTGGCGGATGCTACCGGCAACGGTGATTCGTACCGTTGAGAAACGAAGAAGCCGAGAAGCCGAGAAGCCGAGAAACCAGCGACGAGCGAAGAACGTCGATGACTCGACTTTGGCGGAAACGGAAAGACGAATTCGCTGGAACCGAGGCGGCGCGATGATTCGTGGCAAGGGCTCGTCGAGGCGACGCCGCCTCGATTCTACGACCGCTTTCCGAGAAGGAAACGAAGAAACGGCTTATCGCGAAAGAAGCAACGATTGCGAGTCATCGTCGTCGTCGCACCGTGCTCGGCCGCCGGCGGAGAAGATCGGAAGAAGCCGAAACCGGGAGATATCGCGTCGCGCAACGACGACGAGACTGTTTGCGCGGTTTCGAGATTCGTCCGGGCACCGCAAGACCCAATTTTCCGCGCCAGGAGTCGGAAGCGGGATCGAAGGAACGATCGATCGATCGAAGAAACGATCGCGTTTCTCCGTTTTCCGGGCTCCGTCGACGTCGTACCGACGAACGCGCGCGACGGTTTTGATTTACGAGCTCCTCGAATCGCGAGCCAATGTCGTCGTCGGTTGCCGCCATTCCTCTCTGCCCAGCTTCGCTCAGCCGCCGAGCCGCCACGCTGCGTCTCGAAAGTGTACCGAGCAGGAAACTGGACCGTTCCACGGTCGTGCTTCTTCGCTCGAAGAAACTCGCGGTCGCTTCCTGCTCTTCGATCACCGAGTCCGATGCGTTCGACGGATAACGGGCAACCGCGCGAATCAACGCGAATCGATGGGAAACTCGAAAAATCTATCGCCGCTGCGAACGTTCGAAGCGCCGTTCTCGACGCATCCGCGATCGATTCGAAGGATTCGCGGATTCGCGGATTCGGCGATCGGTCGGCCGTCGAGGATCGAATCCCAACGGTGTTTTCGCCGCGGGAATAAAGTTCTAACCGAGACCGAAAGCGGTAGAGCCTCCCGAACTCCATAGAAAGCGTACACACTTTCACCGCGATGTCCCTCGCGAGCGATTCGCGATTCGCGCGACGCGGCGTTTCGCGAGGCGTCCCTTTCGGCCTGGCCGCGGAAAAGACGACGAATCGTTCCTCGCGCGATCGGCGCGTTGCTGAAAACCATCGAGCGTAGACCCATTAAAACCGTGTACGCGGCGCACGGCGGAGGATCAACGACCCAGGGTCAAGGGAAGAGGCAGAGAAGAAGTCGGGTATAGCGTCGAGAGCGTGCTCGTTGCCCTCTGGCGCAGCGTGGCGTAGCGTAGCGTGGCGGACCAGGAAATCGGTGCGCGAACACCGGGATCCGACGAGTCCGCGTCGTGCAACACAACCTTGCGTATCCGTCGTCCTTTAAGGCATCCATTAGCTTCCTAACTACTAAACACACCGGTCGGTCCGACGACCCCGCTCGTACCGGCCGACCAGTCCGCGAGGAACCTTCTTCCACCGCTTCTTCTTCTCGAGAGCTTAGCTTTTTTTTACTTTTCTTACTCGGGGCCGCCTCGCGCGGCTGTCCCATGTTCTCTCGTTCTCGCTCTCCGCTCCTCTCCTCTCCGCTTCTTTCCTCTCCTCTCCTCTCCTCTCCTCTCTTCACCTCTCCTCTCGGACGGTCTTTCGCTCCTCCGCTCCTCGGCGGACATCCTCCAACCCCTCGTTCCGATACCGACGTTCGACACAGGGTCATCGACACGCGCGCTCGGAGACACTCGACCGCGCGACACCGCGTTGCCTCGATTTGCATACTTTTTTTTCTCGCGTCTCGAGATCGTTCCCGGTTTTCCAAAAACGAGCAGCTGCTGCGAGCGAAATTCTGCAATTTTATAGAATCGTAAATTCGAAGGAACTTCACACGGCGTTCTCCTAGTCCCGGGCCGTTTCGGTAGTCGCGCAACACAAGGATTTGCATTCGAGAAGCTTGGAAAGAATCGGTGGACGCCCCGAGCTGGCTCGACGCGCCGCGTCTGCCAGGCATCCGCTAATTTCTTTAATCACCGACCGAGTCGGAGCATAATTAATGGCAGAGACCAGAGCCAGCGAGTCGCTTCGGTTTCCGTGTTGCCCGCCCCGTCGTAACGAGATAAACTCGGGCATCGCGTGGCGTCGTCGAGAGTGCTCCATCGTGAATTAAGTGGTTCGCGTGGATTCAGGAACCTTTCGAGCGCGAAACATCGTCCAACCAGGAAGACTATAAAAACGTCTGCGGCCAGGCGGTCGGCCGCAACATTTTACGAGCGATCTCGCGTGTTCCGTGCGCGTCGCATAATTATCTCGGACCGACGACGCAGCGTTTTCCTCCTCGAGAAACCGTCCGGAGGTTTCTCCGTAACGGTTTAGGACTGGCTCGAGAAAAACGTTGCAGCGACCCTTTGCACGGATCGTCGAGAAGGGTCGAGAAGGGTCGAGAGAGTCCGCGCGAACGTTTCGCCGTACGGAACGGTCCGACAAAAATCCTGCGAACGTCGCGTCGTCGTTGAATCGACGAGGATGAAACGCAACTTCTCGGAAAGATGCAAAACGAGTCTTGGGAAAAAGGGAGAAGAGGAATCACCCTGTGACGCGAAGAGACTGTAATTTTCCGTGGCACGCTCGTTTTCCGCGCGAGACTCGACTCCTGGCCGCGATCGCCTTCTCCGACGTTCGATTCTTCACGGATGTCGCGCACGGGAGAACAAAGGAGCTGCGGGACGACGAGCTTTCGAGCAGGCATTTCGATTCCCTGGTCCGTTCAGGGTCGCGCAGTCCGAGAAGAATTCACCCACCGTAATGACTCGAGAGCGATTCGAAAAAGCAACGATTCGCGATTCACCGACCGCGAGTTACGACGACGACGACGACGACGACGACGACGACGAGTCGCTCGTAAAAATGTATTATACCGTGCGCGCTCCGCGGCCCGAGCTGGAAGAACTCTCGCAATTTTTGCCGAACCGACTACATTCCCGCAAACCGCTTTAAATCGTTTCATTTGAAACCTCGTGCGGTCGACAGCCGCAACGAGTTTTATCGGTCGACCGAGGACGATCGTCGTTGCGACGCCCGACAGCCAATTTTTTCCAACGATCGACAGCCGCGCCGACTCGTTCGTCGACGTTCGACGCGCAATTTCGTCCGATTCCCGAACGTTTTATCGATAACCGGCACCGAATCGATACGTTCAAAGGCTACCGTATCTCCCGAAGCGTTCTCTCGACTGGAATTTCATCCAGCGCGCGGCCAAACTTTCACGCGAATCGTTCGCGTGGCCTTTATCCTTGTTCGCGGAGACCGCGCGCGCCGTTCTCGTTCAAACTCGACTCGTCGTTTCGGCCGCTAGACTTTGTTCGGCGATTCGATTCTTTTTCGTTTTCGCGCGACCTTCCAATGCCGCCACGTGCCACGCGAAAAACATGGGTTCGGGCGGACTCGCGTACAATTTGCGATCCGAACGAGAAGCGGTCGAGGTCGAGAAGAGCGGACGTTCGTCTCGACGACGAAGAGTCGCGTCCTCGACGTTTCTCGCGCGCAAGATCTCGAATCTCGACGCGCTCGATCGCGAACCACCTCTGGCTTTTCGATGGTTGTTAGCGACTCGACGGAAGCCGAGGCAAACTGGACGCGCGTCCGATCGGAAACGAAAGCAGCGAACCGTCGATCGGATGGATCCGCGAGATCACGGATACTTCTCCGAGGAAACGAACAAAGGAGAGAGGTGTTCGGCCTATCGGCGAACGAGCGATCGACGATCGCCGAACGCGTTCCGCATCGATTTCGACGACGTTTCGAATTCGCGATTCGTTTCTTCAACGAGTCCCGATTTAGCTACGGGACACGGGACCAGGAACGACGTTAAAAAGATGGCTCGTCGACCGGCGAAATTAATGCGGGTCACGATCGAACGTCGAGACGAGCGCCGACTTCCAAATTTTGCGAGAAAGAAAAACAAGCCGGTCGAAACGAGACGAGGAGGAGGAGGAGGAGGAGGAGGAGGAGGAAGAGGAGGAACACGACGACGAAAACGAAGGAGAAGCAGGGAGGTGAGAAGGGGATCGAGACGTTCGCCGGGAGTACGCGAGTGGCCGAAAAGGAGGAAGCATCGAGTAAAAAAGAGAGAAGAACACCCTCGGCGTCCTTCGTCGGCCGCCACAGTTTGCTGACCCGGTTCGAAAAGAAGAAAAATCGAGCGCGCGTTCGAGGACGAGATCGGGAGGAACTCCGACGCGGCCAAAATCGAAGGACCGGTCGTCGAGCGGTTCTTCGAACGTATTCCTAGGCGCCGGGGACCCACGCCACGGAGAGAGTTTCCATAAACGTCCCAGCTAATCGATGTCCACCGTCGATGAATCATCGATTAACCGGGGGAAGACGTTGCGTCGAATCGAATGAAAACCAAATCAAGTCGCGTGAGTCACGCGCCTGTGCGTACCACGCACGCATCTCGGTCTCCGCTCGAACGGTGTAGCGCGAAGCGCGAAAGCGTGGGCGATTCGACGCGGCGCGAGCGTCCTCGCGAAAGGCCGCTACCTCCGCGCCGAGCACGGTTTCGCCTCGTTCGCGAGCTAAATCGTGCAAGACGCGAACCACCACCGCGAGTCAACGCGCGTTCGTCGTTTTCCGTCCGAAACACGCGTAATCCGGTAAAGTACCGCGAAACGAAAACGCGTTTACGAGTCTTTCGTCCTCCTCGGTTGTCTTCGAAAGGAAGAAGCCGTCGCGCGCGCGTGCACGACCGGACGCTCGGCCTTGCAAGATATACCGTTGCCAGAAATCACTGGCTAATATAAATTAACACCCACCGGCGTTGCGTCGGAGAACGAAGAAAAACGCGGGCTGCTACCACCACCGCCGCCGCAACCGCCGCAACCGCCGCAACCGCCGCAACCGCCGCGAGAAGGGGAGGAGAAAACTCGTTTGTAACCTTTCGCTCGGTGTGCTCGGTGTGTTCGGTGTACGAGAGATAATCGTGAAGCAATCTCCCGACGCCTTCCGTGCGCAACGATAACGACTTATCAGCGCCGACTAATCGCGTACGTACTTTCTCACAATGGGGAACCTCGTTGTCCTATCTCTGGCAAACAAGTTCGAACGATACCTGCCTGCGACGTTCGGCCGCGAAAACGACTCGAGAGGCTCGCGAGCAGGCGAAATTTTGACGGGAAACTGCGACCGATCGGTTCGTCGAACTTGAAAGACTTCGCGCGAGAAGAGAACGTTACGACCGGCCATCCTCGGCGAGCCTGCGATACCTTCTATCGTACGTACGCGTAGCAAGGAGCTATCGAAAATCTCAAATCCCACTAACCTCGTTGGCGAGCTACCAAGCCGAGTGTGCGCGCCTTCGATACGAATTTCTTTGCAGCCCGCTGGGAATTTATTTCTTCTTTACGTGAGACGGATATATATATATATATTCGCGATAGCCACCAACCACCGCGGGTACGCAGCGCGAACGAGCGAAGGAAACGCTGCAACGGACAGGTCCTACGATTCGCTTCGAAGAGCGATCCGAACGTTCCGGTAACAACGAACCGAGACGAACGGATTCGTCCACTCGTACCGGAACAGCTAGTTTCCTAGCCGAGATCTGCGTTTCACGGGGAAAAAATCCGAGAAAATCAGAATCGTCCGAGAGAAGCAACGATTCGCGCCGAACGGATAGCAGAAACACGGTCGTGCGACGCAGCGTTGCTCCGCTCGAGAGCAACGTTCGTTGCCTCCCCCCTTGTAGTCTTCGTTCGTCGCGTTCGTCCATGTTTTTGTCAACGACGTCGCGATCGTCGTGGTCGTTGCCGCCAGCCAGCGAAAGCAACCGACCACGCGAAATTGTGACAAGCGTTAAAGCGTTAAAGCGTTAAAGCGTGTCGCAATTACTCGGCCGACGCTCCGCCGCGAATTCACTACACGCTGGACGCATTCGTATCGCGCGCGAACGCTCTACAATTTTCTTGATCGTTCGAAACACGAGCGGTCTCGCTTATTCGAGACACGCGCGCTGCCGCGATGGTCGCGAAATCTTTGCGAACGAATCGCCTCGGGTAAACTCGACGAAGACGCGAATCTGGACAACGATTTTCGCTAAATTGAACGCGCGCCCGTTTACGCGAACGCGTACCGCCGACATCCGGGTTATCGCGATCGCAGGAACCGTACCCGCGATACCATTCGAAGCGCGATTTATTCGCGAGCAGCGTATAATTTCGCCGCATTCGATCCGATATCGTTGGACGCGCAGCACCGCGAATCTCGTTCCAGCGAGAAAAGTACCCCGAGCCGCAACGCGACGTGCTCTCCGACGAACAAAAATACCATCGCGATAATCGCGGCACGATTCGTTCCTCGTTTGCTCGCGCGATCGTTTCGTTGCGCGCGTCCTCGTTGACCGGCTCGCGTCTCGCGATGGGAAACCAGAATGAAAAGCGGAAGATGGCATTCCAGAAGAGGTTAGCCTCCTTGAGGACGACGCTCCGTTCTCGGCAGTCCTTCCTCGACGAATACGCCTTGTCGTCCGCTACGCGGCATCGGCGCGACTCCAAGTCGAAGCCTGTATTCGCGATCCGGTGGTAAAGCGTAAATCGCGATCGACGCGGGAACGAGTCGTTGCCTCGTCGAGGAAAACGCGCGGGCGACCAGTTTACCGAACGAACGAACGGTCGAGGCACGCGATATCGTGATTTATAGTCGACGGAAGAAATCGAAAAACACGCGTAGTTTACCGATGGGACGCGTGGGTGTTTCGGTTAGGTGGGTGATAATGGCCGGCCGGTCGGTTCGAACAAACGAAAAAAGCGAGGATGACTGAACAGAGAGAGAGAAAGAGAGAGAGAGAGAGAGAGAGAGAGAGAGAGAAAAAGTGTGTGTGTGTATCTGTGCGTGCGAAAGTACAACTCGGATTTACAACGTACGTTTTGATCGCGGGTTCAAGAGGTTCCGGAGTCCTCGGCGGAAGAGGCCAGGCAGAAGACGGACACGCGTTCGAGATAGATGGAAAAAGGGTCTAGTCGAGTTACGACGACGAAGCGAGGCGCAGCGAAGCGGCGATGCGGCGAAGGGACCGCATCCGGCCCGAGGCGGGTCTGGGCCTCGACATCCGGCCTGAAAACGGATGAGACCAGGCATTCAAGTGCAAATCGTTTCGCAGCATTGTGCTCGAGACCTCGAGAGGCCGCGCTAACGATACGGTCCTCGCAGTTGCCACGGTCTATCGAATTTTCCGAGTATAGGGCGCAACTTGGAAGCTCGCCGTCCAACCGTCTCGTTCGTTTTCCGAACACCAAAGTCCGGCTCGGCTCGGCTCGATCCTGCCGTCTCCCCGGCGAAATATTTACATAATGCCGGCGATCGACCGTTCGATCGAGATCCCGTCGCGCGAGGCTTGTAATTTCAAGCGATCGCGCTGAGAAACGGCCGGCGGCGAGTCGCGAGCCAAGGATTCGAGCCGAACGCGCGCGCCTAGACCGAGCTGCGTTCGCTCGTCGCGTCGGCGCGCATCCGCGGAGATACGCTCGCAAACTTGGAAAAACGGCCGCTTTGGTTTTATCGTTGACCCGCCGCGGGTTCGAATTCTTGGCGAAATCGCTGAAACGTCTCGGCACGACGGCAACGCGGAATGGCGGAAGCTCGGCCGTGAGAATCGAACGAATTTTTCTCGGTCGTCGTTCGGTAACGACGCTGATAATTAGCGAGCGCCGCTCGTTTAACCGAGGATGCGGATAACGATGGAATTCGATGCAGCCTCCGCCGGATCGTGCAGAGTCGTCGGTAGCTTTTCATAGGCCGCTAATGAACGCGGCTCGAACGCTGGGATCGATCAACGTCGATCGGCCGTGGCGAGGATTACGCGCGCCATCGATGCAACCGAATCGATTTGCAGTAATTCAATTGCTGCGATGGTAGTGCCGGCTAGGTTACGTCTACGGCGGGTGCTCGTTCGCTTGGAAACAGCGAGGGTACGTGCACAGAGAGTGAGAGAGAGAGAGAGAGAAAGATAGAAGGAGAAGGAGAGAGACGAGAACGAAAGTAGCGTGCTCGAGCGAGGGAGTAAGAAGACGGGATAAGGCAAGGGCAAGCGGCGAACCTTCCGTGGAATAGCTTCACGCATGCTTCCCACGTGACTCAGCCGGTCGGGCATAGATACGCATCGTTCGCGAGCCCTCCGCGTTCAACCTGCACGCACGATGCGTGGCAAACGACGCCGTTTCAACGGACACGGCAAGCACCGGCGGCCGCCTCTCGTGACTCAACCTGCTCGAGCCACTAACCTTCCCTCGCGTTTTTCCGTTTCTCCTGGTCCCTCGACCTTTGAACCTCGGCTCCGAGCAACCAGTCCTCCGCGGAGCCGGAGGGGCACGGACGTCGCGGACGTCGCGTGGGACTCGACGGAAACTTGCTCGAAAATTACGAAACGAAAGCCGCGCGCGTTCCTCTCTCCTGTCCTATCCAAAGTTGTCCGGACAGAGGCTCGCGGGCAGCGAGATCGCGAAGCGTGAGTCACGTTCCGAGGCGGGTTCGCGTCCGCGTGATTCAACGTCGCCTGGCCCATCCTGGACGAAATTCCTCGGCGCAGTCCCGCCGCATGCCTTTGCTCGCTTCTGAATACCAAATGCCGGTTCGTGAGAACCGCCGGTTTCCTCGCGCGTCGCGAGTCTTCGGGGAAATCGTGGATCCTGGAACGGAGCGGAGGTCGTTGTCGATCGTCGTCGTCGTTCGATTCGATTCCTCGCCTCGTCACCGGGGAAAAGAACCGCGCGGCCCGGAGGATCAGGGGCAATTTGGTGCGAGTGGCCGCGCGCACCACCTTTGCCGGATTACGGGGCCGGAGCGTGATTTACGAGCGACCGAGTCTCGGACACGCTCGTTGCAAACGCCGCGCGGCATGGAAAGTGTCGCAATCCCCGTGGCGGAATAAGGTCGTCGCCGAAAGCGAGGCACGAGCAACGGAGACTCGGTGCGCCACGGTGGAAGGATTATTATTTCCTCGATCGTAGCGGCGATACCCGCTCGCGAAGGATACCGAGGCGGTAAATCGAGCAGCTTTCAAAACTGGTTACGCGCGACGAACGTACCTACGTCGTCGACGTTCCACGCGACTCCTTCTCCCGGAAACGTTCGAGGAGATTCGTCGTCGGAGAACGTCTCGGGGGAACGAACGATTCGCGGGAGGAGCGCTCGCGTCTTCCGAAGTCTGCTGTTCGATCCCATCGGGAAACCGGCGAGACGACGCCGTCGCTATTCTCCTCTCTCTTCGCGCGTTTCCAGCATCCATTCTAGAATACGACGAACCGAGCGAGCGCGCGCGCTGCTTCGTCTCGACGAGGCACGAGGGTGAAAGAAGAGACGCGTCTTCGCTCGCGAGAAAGGCCTACTTTGCGCGTGGCCTACTTGCGGAAGACCGACGGTCACGCGAGAAGGTATTGGGCCGAGCCGAGTCGATCCGATCCGATCCGAGCCGGTACGCGCGCGTGTCTCGCCGACTTTGACCTCGAACCATCTCGGAACCTCGAAAGAACGTTCGATCATCGGTCCTGGGTGTTCGACCGCGCGCGATGCGAGGCACGAGAGGACTCCGCGCGGCGAATAATCGGCGCGGAGCGCGCGAAGCTGCCGTCGAGAAGGAGGCTGCTTCGTCTCGCGCGAGACGCGCGTCGACTCGGTGTCGCGACGATCGGGGACCCAGAGACCTGAATAGCCGTAGCCGCCGGGCCCGACAGGGCAGAGTAACGGTCCTCGGATGAAGGTTAGTCGCATTATCCGCCGAACGACGTTCGTTCGACCAAGATCGCCGGACCGAAGCGAGCACGGGGAGTCCGGAGAGCCCTGGGAGGATCCGTACCCACGTTTTTGCAACTGCCCGAGGCTTTCGCCGAGATTGAACTCGACCCGACTCGCGCCGCTACGCGTCGAGAGCGCCGGAAAACACCGCGCGCACGGACCCGAGCATCGATTCGCCTTGGGAAAGTCGTGGCTCCAGTCTGCGGGAGCTCACCGACGAGACTTCGAAAGCGTTCAAACGGGAGGGTTGATTTTCTTTTCTGGCGCGTTTCCAGCGGTCGGTGCTCCGCGCCGGGGCGCACCGACAACGGGGAAACGAGAAGAATGAAAACAGAGAAAAGAAACAGGCCGGAGGATTAGGCGCGGGTCGGTCGGGAGAGAGCCGTTGGTCCGTTCCACGGGAAGGCCACTCTTTTCGAGCGAAATTCCGAACGGATTACTCACCGACGCGGCAACCGCCGCTCCGGAACTGGCGGAACAACGCGTAAAAGCCAAGCGGTAGGGAGGCCCGTAGCCCGTCGTCGTTCTTTCGGGTAGAGAGCGTCGAAAACGGTGTTTTATCCGTGAGAATTTCTGCGACGAAAGGCGGAACACGGTTTACGGCATCCGTGAAAAACCGCCTCCGCGGACTCCGCGAAATTTCGTTCATTTACGTTGGGAACTCTCGATACGAGTTTCGTTTTTATTGCTACTCGTCGACCGGCCCGCATCCATCGCCTACTTCCTGCGGCGAGCGGCGAGAAGCGGCGAGGCGCAGCTCGGCCGCTGCACGACCGTCGTCTTTTATATCCTCGTTCTGCTCGCCTCTGGCTATTCGCGAATCGTACGCGTCTCGCCGTTTTCTACGCCGACGACACACTTTTGCCCTTTGTCCAAAAAATCTCGAAGGAATCGACGGTCGAAGATGAGTCACGGCGTAGAAATTTTGGGCCAAAAGCGTTCTGGGAAACCCCTGCGTATCGCTCGTCAAGGACGGTTATCGAACGGTCGATAGCTCGATAAGACTACCGGCGACGCAAGGACAATCTACTCGAACGATGACGCTGCGAGTTCGACAGCCGTCGAGCGATAAAGAGACGATCGGACGATTCGTCGCGACCCGACTCGACTGAGCGAATTTTGCAAGCTGCGAGAAGCAGGGAGACGAAGGGAGAGAGAGGGAGAGAGAAACGAGAGGCGAGAAGAGCGCGAGAAACGAGGAAGATGGGAAGCCCGCGATGCCGTGGCCTCGATGGAGTCGCAAAAACTGTTTTTCCGTCTAGGGTGCATCGCTGGGCTCGTTCTCGAGCGAAAGAAGCACTGGCGCCAGCGCCAACGGAGCCTGCACTCCTCAGGAATGCGCCGCTGTCGCAGCCAAGGAGCCGAGGGAATGCGTGCGCGCGCGCTGCACTGCACTGCACCGCACGCGTTTGCGATACATTTGCGTTCGCTCTCGAACCGGACCAGCCCGGGACGAATCTGGAAGCGAGCCGAGCGACGAACCGTGCTTTCGAATCTTTCGATCTTTAATTTTAGTAACCGAGCGACATCCGTAGCGCCGCGCGACCGTCCACCGCTCCCGATGCAGGGATAGACGATTCGTCTCAGATCCGTTAGAATTTCCGGTGACCGGCGTCGATCTTGCTTCTCGAAAGGCGAACGAACAAAGGGTCCGAAACGGGTATATCCGCGGAGCAACGTTTGGTCGTCGAACAGGATATCCGATTAAAATGCCTGAGACGAGAATAAGCAAACCGACCTAAGAATAGCGTGCGCCGCGCCGAGTCGGTTAGGTTCGATTCGTTCCCTCTTGCTATTAGCGTAACCGCCGCTCTCCCGATCGCGGATGGACGAAATTCTTGGCGGCGCGAACGCTCTCGGACCAGCCGATTCGCCGCGGATAACTTTTCGGAGAATCTTCCGTGGTCGCGACGAACGCGGAGACGATCGACCGCGATATCTCGCGAGAGACTCGCCGGAAGATACGCGGACACGCGAGGGACAGCGAGAGAGGTAGCAGGCTCGATCGAAAAGGCATGCAAACGGTGAAAGGCGGTAAAATTTCACTCCTCGATTCGTTTGAGTATATTCCCTCTTTCTCTGGGTCTCTCCGTCGCTCGTCGAAGGCGTTTATATGCCGATTTCGCGGCGTTCGGACCGAACCGAGAGAGCGAAAGCGAGAGCGAGGGACAGAGAGACAGAGAGAGAGAAAGAGAGAGAGAGAGAAAAGTTTCGCGTCAACAACAGGGACTGGTTTGGCTTCGCTTTTTAATCGGCTCGATCTTCTCGTTAGCCGACTCCAGTTGGAATCTAGGTTTGTAGAGCTGCGACCAACGCGGTCGCGACAGGGTTGACGGAAAGAGTAGCCCTATCCGTCCACTTTCGTTCCCGCGGAAACGGACGTGGACAAGACGAATCGAGCGGCGAGCAAACGACGCTCCGCGGCCCGAGCGAACGTACGCGCCGACACCGATCGCGAAAAGGGCACCAGCTGCACCGAACGAGGGGGGTTGTTTCCCGCGTCGTCGAACGCGCAGGGATCGGGGATCGAAGGTACGTAGGGGTAGCGTGCGCTGCTCGGTGGCCACGTGGCGTTTTCGAGCCACCCTTTCTGTAGGAGCGGACTTTAGGGCCGAGAGTCGCGTCGATTCGAAACGCGAGACAAAAGCGTGTCGGTCGCCCGTCGTATCGAGAGTTTCCCGGTAAAAGAGCGGAGCCGCGCGGTTCGAGCCACGACCAACGAGATACGAGAACTCCTATGTTGCAGAACGCGTATTTTGCAATGCAGCGCGGGAGATCGAGCGTGTCTATAAATCGCGCGGCTCGAGGGCCGGGGCCGATCGGTGCGAGCAACGGTGCGCGGCGTTTAGACCAAGCGGAACGGAGAAACGTTTAGATCGGCGCCGCGTCTGCGGCCTCGACCACGTTCACCGTCCCAGAGAGAAAACTGTGCTAACTAAATGTAATCCGTGGAGCGGCAGCGCGATCGTCCGTCCGCTCGTTCGTCGTCGCGCTACCGCCGTGCCGGGGCTGTTTCCGTGTTCGCGTTTCGTTCGCGTTTCGTTCGCACGAAATCGAATCCACCGACGATCGGTGGTATCTTTTCTTCTCGCGGGTCGAGCGTTAAATGGACGCGCGTCGGAAGGAACGAGAGCGTCGTCGCGTCGCGTAACTCGTCGGTCTATGCGAAAAACGTACGCGCGAGATTCCGACGATGCTCGTTTCACGCTCCGCGTTCCAGGCTGTGCGTTCCAGGCTCCGGGCTTCGGGCTTCGGGCTGCGAGCTCCGACGAGAACGACCGGCCGATAATCCCACGGAATAGTAATCGGTCGTGTGCGTGGAACCGGACGAAAGGCCCGCGAGCGACTCGCATCCCACACGCCGATTTCACGGCATTCAGGTCATCGCGAACCGATCGTCCCACGTCGACGCGTTTTGTGTACACGATACGCGCGTGGAAGTTCGATGCGTTCGCCGGTGCGCCTACGACGCATCGGGAGTCGCGCCGGACAAACGGCCAACGACGGTCGACGGAAGGAAGGACGACACCGTCGAAAGCTTCGCTAAATTCGACTACGGAAACAACGACTGTCCGCGAGAGCGGACGAACGAGTCCGCGCGCGGAAACGAGGTTGCGCTCGCACCGTTCCCGCGTTAACGCGCGCGAGCGAAACCGCTCGTCCGGCTATCGGAAGATGAAACGGCGGGCAGGATCGTGCGATTTTCAAAGGAGGAGGTACCGCCGCGGCCGAGAAACGAGGACGCGTCCCAACCTCGTAAACGGGAACGCCAAAGCGTGCTTGACTCTCGCGAACAAGGAAGCGACAGTTAGGCGGCAGGCAGTCGTCTCGTCGGTGTCGTCGCGTTCTCGGTTCTCGATGCTCGATGCTCGACGGTCGACGCTCGTTCGCCGGCTACCCGAGGGGCCAGCAGCAGCTTTCGGCCGAACGAGTCGAGTCGAGTCGACTCGAGCCGAATGGTTTGCTTCCGATCCACTTTCGTCGGCCGTCTCCCGGCTCTCCGTGATTTTCTCTTTCCTTCTTTCGGCCGGCTTTTGTACGCGCGGTTTGGCTCGCTTCGGTTCGGCTCGTCTCGGCTCGACTCGATTCGATTCGTCTCGACTCGACTCGGCTCGGCGCGACGCTACGCAACGCGCCGCAAAGCGAAGCGATCGATCGATCCCTCGCGGCTCGAACGACCGAGCGGAGATAAGTTAGCGCGTAGACGGAAAAATACGAGAGACGTGGGTCGAGAAGCTGTCGTTACGGCACTGCCAATATCTTTCGGTATGCAGCAATAAACGAAGAGGGCGATAAATCGAGCGGAATAACTGGCCACACCTGTGCACGGTGCCGACGGTAGGTGGTGGCCACGTAAAAGTCTCGAGAGCAGCACGATCACCCGCGCGCGCGTTCGAATCGCCTCGCTCTTAACAACGGGCTCCTGCGAAACCGTGGTTCGCGCGGTGCCTCGCGACGAGTCGTCCCACGGATTCGTTTCGCGTTCCGAACTGCTCGCGAGGCTCGTCCGCGGCCGATGGGTCCTCTCGCGTTCGTCGCGTCTCGCTCGAAAAACCTGCCGAGGAACGGAGAACGAGATTCCACCCTCGAGAATATCCGCCGAGCGTTTCGCCCACTCGTACGATATCGAGCACCTATTTCCTCCGTAACCGGCGCGTTCTTTGCGCTGGAATGCGGTGCACTTACCACGGAACGTCATATCCCGTGTCACCGCAGGTGTGACTGCAACTTTTACGTTTTTCCTCGCATTCCTCCGGCGAAAAGAACGCGTGCACGGCCGTCGATTCGTTTTCGATTTACGCGGAGTTCTCTCGAGGGGCCGTGCGAGATCCGATTCCGTAGGAACAGGCCCCGGAACGAGCTCGGAAACGTCGAGCGAGCGAGTCGCGCCGAGTTTTATCGAGAGCCGAGGAAATTGTTCGCTCGCCCGTTCGCCCGCTCGCTCGCTCGCTAGCGCGCGAGAAAGGCTCGCGGGGTCGGCTGGTCGCGGCTGTCGGTTCTCGCGGCGAAAAACACGAGAACGACTCGAGCTCGGGAAAATCCTGGATGTCGAGACGACTCGTAACGTTAACGACAACGTTAACGACAACGTTAACGTGGAAAGAACACCGGGGAAACGGGGCGACGGAGCAGCGTTCGGCGATGCTGCTTCCTCTTTTCCTCCCGCAGAGTTTCTCGCGATTTCCTTCGCCGAGCCGCGCCTTCCGTTCGCGCTCGGACGATCCGAGCGCGATTCGATCGCGATACGAGTTACGCGCAAAGACTTTCACGGCGTCGACGTCGTTGGCGTAACGTCCTAACGCGAAGATATCGAAAGGCACGCTTCGGAGAAGCCCGAACCGGCACGGTGTTTCATTATCGTCCGTAAAGCGATTTCGTAACTAGCCTGGTAGTCGTAGACTCGGACGAATCCGCGTGCCCCACATACCTCGTGAATCACGAATTCGTGCCGCGTTTAGACCGGCCTTTGAAACCGCTCCACGAGTTTTCGATGCTCCTGGCTACCGAGAACGGACGGAGGTAGAACAGAGATTGGCGCGATTTCGGTTTTTCGGTCTCGGAATATCCGAAACGACGCCAAAGCGGAGAGAATACCGCGAGAACGATGTACGGCGAACGAGAAGCAGAGGCGGGCGTTTCGCGATCGTCGATCGCAACGGAGGGCAAACTTTCCGCCGAGAGAGAGAGAGAGAGAGAGAGAGAGAGAGAGAAACGCTCGCGAGAACGGATCGGCGATAACGGTGCGAGGATTCGAGAGGTGGAATCGATCGTAGGCGCTTGTAGTCGAGAAACGATAGAAGCCGCGGGGAATCGAACGGACTCGGACAACTGGAAAGCCTGAATTCGCCGATGACTCATCGCGAGCAGCCGGTTGTCCTGGTCGGCGTCGCTGCAACGCGAAGCGCGTAACGAGAGTAGTCCGAATAGGAATAGGAATAATCGCTCCAGGAAACGAGATACACCCGTATCTCTGCTTAGGGTCTTAGGGTCTCGGAGCGTTAGGGACGCGGAGGTTGGACACCGTCGAGCGAATCGCGACGCGAGACAGGGGTGACTGCGTTGCGACACGATAGAGAAAATGCGGGCAAGGTTATTCCCTTTCCAATGCACGCCACAATGGATACACGGAACCGCAGCAGCGATCGCCGATATGGCCCGCGAAGTAGGCCGCCTCGAGGTGGGATAGCTAGATCGAGCGATTTCTGGACTCGGCCGTTCGTCCAGCCGAGACAAATTCGAACGTCGGGAGAGCAGCAAACCAGTCGTTGGAAACCCGTACCGCGAGATCCGTTCGACCGCTCGGACGTAAGATCAAGCGTGCATACCGAGCGATACCGGTACCGGCTGCTCGCGCCCGAGTATCGATCTCGAGAGTTTCTCGAAACGAAAGAAACCGAACGGAGAAGAAAGGGGCGCGCGAGTCCGAAGGACGATCGTATCCGCGTTTCGTCTTTTGTCTTTCGCCGCCGCGACCAACGACGAGAGAGGATGGACGAATTTTCGATCTCGATGGTCGTTTTCGGAACGAGTTCTCCGAACTCGAATTTCGTTGAGTGGAACAAGCGAAGCGAAAGAAAACAACGATTCCGTAAAACCGAACCTAGTCGAGTCGAGTTTCGAACCGCACCGCATCGATTCGATTCGTATCGTTGTTCGCGTCTTTCGCTCGACTTGGCCGACCTTCACCCGGCTACCGTCGCCATTATGCTGGTTACACACCGGTCGCGGTTGTAATTTACGGTTAACCGAACGGAAACCGAAGGGGAGCGACCGCGTTGGAGTAACGAGGTCGTCGCGCATAGGGTCTCAACGAACAAACTACGACTCGCTCTTTCCCTGCCGACTAGCATCCGCCGGAATTGCCTGCCCGTATTTCGACTTCGAGCTTATTTCGAGACAAATGAACGCGCGCAAGCGAGAGAGAGAGAGAGAGAGAGAGAGAGAGAGAGAGAGAGAGAGAGAGAGAGAGAGAATGGAAAACGAGGCGCACGGTACCAGATACGAACGAGTACCGGCAAGCCCACTTTATACTTTGCGGAGAGGAGACAAAACGAAAAAAGTTGGCCGCGGTGCGAGTTCCGAGACGCGCGTGGGCGACGAACACGGCCACGGAAGGACGCGCAATCTGATTTTCGAGGATAGAAGAACTGGTCGCGCGAGACAGGGGGAGACCACCGCGGATAACGCTGGCCCAAAAAATGCGATACCGCGTTTTCAAACGATCCGCCCACGCGTTCATGTTCCGCGCGTCGCGAACGCGATTTCCCGATCGCGGCGGATCTCGTGACCCGAGATTCGTTTGGCCTTCGCCGTCGGGAACAAACTGCCCGATGCCCGCAGCCGTAGCGCCTGCTTCGCAACATCTTCGGCGTCGGTACCGACTTTCTCGAACGGACATCGAGATCCAACGATTTTTCTACGCGGACAGGGTCGTGCCGCGATCGAGACGACGGAATTGGAAAAATCGTTTCAACGAATTCTACGTTCGTTCGTTTTCACCGAAGGACGAGTCGTAGGCCGAACTCGCGAACGCTTCGACCGCCGCTGATAAAGTTCGTTGGAATTTCTTGTTATTTCTTCTCCGGAGGAGTCGCAGCGGCCGTCCGCGACTCTGGGTGGCTTCCTTCGAGACGTAGAACACGAACTCGGGAAGAGAGTTATCGATCGGATGAGCGAGCAGCGCGGCGGTGAACGGGCAATGATCACGACGACCTTGAGAAGAAGGCAGCGTTTGTTCGGCGATGCAACGCGCGCGCGCGCGCGAGCGCGGCATACCATCGTATTTTCTCACCCGTGAAGATCGAGCCACCGCACTTTTCTCTCTGTTTCTCTCTCGCGCTGGTGTTCCTGTTGGCGCGACGGAAGAGGACGAATACAGCCGAAGCGGGAGAGAGTTCGCGACGATCCGACGGTGATCACCGTTGGCGACCGTTCCGATCGAACGAACCGATAAATATAATTAAGGCGACGGGAAGCTGAAGAGCCCTCGACACGGAACGCCACGACCGCTTTATCGTCCGCTGTATCTGTATCGCCGATAATCGCCGTCATCGCGCGGAAGGGATGTTAATAAGACGTCGTGCTCGCGGGCCGAACGTCGCCGAGTCACGACGTCCTCTCGAACGAACCGCTCGACCGTCGAAAGAGGAAACCTTTCGACGAATACCGCGTGCTTCTCGATACCATTTAAAGCGGAACGATGCGCTCGCGCGGGCACGCGGCTCCGAGGAAACGCGAGCGCCGAACAAGGACCAACGAAACCTGCATCCTTCGCCTCAAAGGGGAGTATTGTTATGTTAAGTGAAAAGACGCGCCCCGGTACGGCATGGGAAGCATCCTGAAAGGCAAAGAACGCCGCGAGGGAGACCGAAGTAGCAGCGACGGACAGAGAGATCGGAGAAAGAGAGAAAGAGAGAAAGAGAGAAAGAGAACGCTGTCAAGGGCACAGCTGTTGCTCGTCTGGAAGCAGCTGCGTTCTACGAAACGCACCGACGTGGTACGCGACCCGAAACCCTGTCGCGGACCAAGAAAAATCTGAAATCGATCGGAAATCCATCGAACGCTCTTACGTACGCGCGTCTCTGGAAAGAAAGCTGTATCGGAAGCCACGAAATTGGAAGAGATACGCCGCGGGAACGCGGCAAACCGGATACCGGGTGATCGTTTAACCGCCGCACCGATGCACCCTGGCATCTCGTTTTCCCCCCTCGACGGAAGGTCATCGACGACCGGATCGCGAACGCTCCAACAAGTAGGCACACGGCCGGGCTGTCGCGCTAATTGCAGGTGCCGTTACCGTTACTTTCCAGATGGCATGCCCGTTTCTGTCGCGCTGCCTCGTCCGTTTCGATCGGAGAGTCTACCTCTCTCGGCGCGACGCGACGATCTGGTTCTTCGAACCGGTGGCGATCGCGATCCGCCGCGTTTTCGCCGATCGACCGATTACCAAATTCGAGAAACGACGACGGAACTCGCCTCGCCCGTCGCTTCGCGCGGTCGCGCGGTCGCGCAGAAACGTCGAGCGCGTAGCTCGCGGTCTCCGCATTCTCGACTCCGATCGCAATCTATTTTCAAGCGACGCTAAACTCCTCGACTTTGCTCGTCCCCCACCTGTCTCCGTGTATTCTAAGACGCGACCCGACACCGTAAAAAGCGACTTGCCCCGTCCCGCTGCTCCGCGGCTAAAAAGTATCGTTCCACCGATCGAATTTGCTCCGGTTGCTGCTCTCGTCTTGGCTCGACCGAGCCGACTCTCGTCTCGTCTCGGCTCGTTAAAACGCCGTTCGACGGATCGGTGCGACTACGCGCCACGTAATCGCGACCGTACGCGTCGACGCTCGACGGTTTCGGCGATAAGATCGCGCGAAAAACAATGTCACGCTCTTGCCAGTTCGCTAAATCGATCTCGTCCGACTCCGATCTCTTTCCTGCCAAGAGTGAGCGAGTTTCGGCGAGGGTCTCGCGAGAGGAGCATCGTAGACGGATGCGGCGTTCCCCGAACGCTCGAGGAATTCGTTTGCCGTGGTCGTGAGTCACCTCTTTTGGAAGGAATCCGTCCGTGTCACGGCGCGGCCGACGCCTCTCTCGCTCTCCTCCGACCGTGTTTTCTCTCGCTTCGAGGCCCAACGTTTGCACAGGGAAATACCGTCGTCGTGATTCATGGAAGCCGACACGCCGATTCTCCCGATCTCCGCGCAACGCTTCGAACACGTTTTCCTAGACCGAGAAGCGCGTCTTTCGACGACTCGTCGATGATCGAATCCTGAATCATCGGGACGAGAAACGGATCCACGGAAAGTAAAACGTTTCCAGCGGTCTTGACCTTCGCGACGATCCGCTCGCGCGGTCCAAGCGAGTAAACGTTCCCTTTGTTCCAGATCGTACGGACGGTTCGCGACGATCGCGACGATCGCGACGATCGCGGCGAAGCCGGAGAAACGTCTCGCGACTCGCGAGATGCAAAAGTAATTCAACGTGAAATGCCAAGACCGTGACGAACGCGGGAGACGTTCGAGAGTCGAGAGGGTAAACGTTGCGGGTAATAAAGCGCCGGTACATACGGACGGATCGAGTATCGAACGCTCTCGCGCGCGCTCGTTTAATCGGTAGAAAAGGAATGACACGCGCGCGCGAAACGTTTGCTCCAATTTATTTACATTCGCGAATAACGACCTATACGCCGATATAGCCATAATATTTACGCCGAGACCCCTTACCAGCGGACGTTTACGGCGTCGGTTCGACGATTCGCGGCTCGATCCCGTTTCCACTTATCTCCGCTTCGACCAACGAAAGATTCGACGCGAAAGCGAGCGATGCTGCATCGTTCCGAACGCTGCGACGAGTTTAGAGTCTGCGCGAGCGACATCGACGACGCTCGCTTTGCATTTAATTCGTTTCGTTTCCAGTGGTTGCGCAATTAAGCCATTTTCAAGGAATCGCGACGTCGGTTGTTTGCATTCCAACGCTGCGCAACACGTAACAGATTGCTGCGTCGATAAACAACGCCAACGATCGTTTCCTCGAAGCTCGAGTCCGATCGCGACGAATCGACGCGAGAGCGGTCGCAGCCTCTGCTCCGATTAATTTTTCAGCGAGCCGCGGCTGTTTGCCGACGGGCAGCCATCGTTTAGCGTTTCGGACGACGGGGAATACGGCTGCGAAATTGTTTGCAACGATGCAAAGCGTTCGAGAGGAGACGACGCGAAACGGTGGGCCACGAGCACCGACAGAGAGTTCGTCGGTGTCGCCGATGTTGAACCTCGTCGAGGAATCGCAACGTTGCTTCGCGACCGCCGATAAATATTAATGCTCTATGATAATTTCTCGCGCGAAAAGTCTCGCGACGCAACTGCATCGGCTGCATCGACGTCGCGCAACGCGTGCAATCGATATCGATGTCGTTGCAGCGGCGGTCGCTCAGGTGGGATCAACGCTGTGCCACGCTGGTACGCGTAACGACGACAACAAACGTCGCAACCGGTGGCCTATATTATTACCGTGGCCGGCAACGAGAGTACAACGCGCTCGTCGCTACCCGCTTCCAACGATCGACGAACAAAAAGATCGTCGAGGAAAACGAGGCTCGAACGAAATGGAAGATTGGAACCGTTGCTTTCGCGAACGAATCGGGCCTCTTGGTCGCGCGATTTCGCAACGTCTGGCGACCTTTGCGATCGAGCGTTACGGATCGGTTCCGCGGTTCCCGTCTCGTCTCGTCTCGTCTCGTCTCGCGAAAGAAAGTAGCGCGAGATCGTTTCGGAACGATCGACGATAGAGCCGCTCGAGCTTACACCCGTCGAGGAATCGGCCGACTCTCGGGATGATTAATATTAGAAGCGAATTAACCGTGTCGCGTGACCATCGCGCGACCCGATTCCGAGATTTCTCTTCGACGGTTTCTTACGATCGACGAGTCATTCGGGACACGCACCGGACCATCTTCCTTCCGCGAACGGTCGTCCCTCGACCTTGCACGGTTTCGGAGGAGCGTTACGTTTCGCTCGCAGCCTCCGCTTTCGGCTCTCTCCGTTCGACGAGGAGCAACGGAATTCTCGAGAAGGATCGACGGAGAAAGAGACGCGAAGAAAGGGATACGGACGGACAGCGAGCGAGAGAGAGATGTACGCGCCGCCGTACCGGTAGACCGAGGTCGTAAAAGAGTATCGGCTTGCGCCAAGTCTCGACCTCGATCTCTCGCGGTAGGGGCACTTTCTTTCTCCGACAGGATACAGGACCGAGAAGTTAGGGGTGTCCGGAGTCGAACCACGGGTCGCGTATTCAGCGGTAACCCCTTTTTCTTTGCCCGCGTTTCGTCTCCCTTTCGGAATTTTGCTCTCGGGCTCGTCGCGTTTCGTTTCGTTTCGTTTCGTTTCGTTTCGTTTCGTTCGGCCGACCATTCGACGATGCAACGGAACGAAAGCAAATAAACGATTTTAATTAGCGCGACGGGAACCGCGTGGCGAATCGGCGACCTCGCGAGGTCGTCGGAGGAATGCGGTGCTATTTCAAGTCGGAAGCATAGGCGACGCGGTAACCTCGTTACACAAAGAGACGAGCAGATAGGATGTTGAGACGATGGGACGATGGTGCGGAGGGAAGGAGGGCGGGGAGGAGGCGAGCGAGCCGAGGAGAGGAGAGTCGGACGGTGGAAAAGAGAGACGCGGCGAGGCGCGGTGAACCGAGCGAACCGGAGGGAACGGAACAGCGGAGAAGGGAAGAGAAGAGAAACGGAGAAACTACGGAGAGGGAGAAAGAGATTCGGAGAGAGGGTGAGAGGAAGAGAGAAAGAGAGAGAGAGAGAGAGAGAAAAGAGAAGTTGGACTCACCGTGCGAAAGGTTGTTCCTCGACCTCGTACAGCTCCTCGAGGGTCTGTTTCGAGAGAAGCCTCTCCAGTCTCTGGGGCGTGGGAGCGAGATGCCCTGGGATGCTGGTAGTCTCGAACTGGCTGTCCGCCGTCATGGCCGCTGCCGATTCGACGACGCGTCGATCGTATCAACGGCTCCAAACGGTGGTTGCGGATAATCCACAAAAGACTATCAAAAATTTCACTCCAACCGAAGATCACAGCCAGCTATTATCCTCGTAGCAAAGTATCCTTTTATGCGTGTGTGCACGATTCGCGGAGCGGGTTATAGAAATATGGGGAGAAGGAGCGCGGGGGGGTGGTGGGGGTCCAAAGCAAAGAACGAAACAGGGGACGACGTTTTCTCCGGTTCGGTCACTGGGTTAGATATCCACGAGTCACGAGCCACGAGTCACGAGCCGCGTTTTATTCTTTTTCGGCGATTCAACGGCGAACGAATCACCGGTCGCTCGCGCGACAGTTCGCGGCACGCATCTCTCCGTTATCTGGGAAATCCTGCTGCGAGTCTCGCACCGTGCTGCCGCGATTACCGATGCATCCGGTATCGAGAGCGTACACGAAGACCAACACGAAAACTATGACGACGACGACGACGACGACGACGACGACGACGACGACGACGACGAAGGCGCACGGGCACGGTCTCTCCTCGAAGTTCACGCACCGATCGCGATACACGATACACGATACGCGATACGCGATACAAGGCAGGCACGCGCTTCTATCGTGCAAGCCTTAGCACGCGCGACCGCTCGTCGCGACGGTTCACCAACAATTGAACCTTCCGCCGCGGCTTCGCGCGATCCCCACTCTCCTCGGTGGCCGAGCCGAGAGCCGAGAGCCGAGACCCGAGAGCCGAGAACCGAGAACCGAGAACCGAGAACTCCTTTGCTATCTCCGCGCCATGGAGGGGAAAGTACATCCCCTCTTTCGAACACCGTCGACCGGTGACAGTCGGCGGTGCACAGAACCGTACCGAACCGAACCAAACCGAACCGCTCCGAAACGAGCCGAACAACCGTCGTCGCTGTCGCTGCACCGACGAACGATGCACCGACGAACAACCGCGAAAGAAAGATGCACCCCGACGGGCATCCACCGACCGTCGCGCTTCCTCTTCTCCGCGATGCACGACGGCCGAGAGTCTGCTCGTTCCGATTTGCGCTTTCGCGTCTCGTTCGCAGTCTCTTCTCGATTCCTGCTCCTGTTTTCGTCCTTTTCGGAGCGCTCCAGGATCCCTCCGAGTCCCGAGCACCGCGTGCAACGAATCGCCGTACCTTCGAGAATCGGGAAACGGAAAGAATCCTGGAAAGAATACTCGCTCCCGAAGACGAACCACCCCGCGATCGATCTTGATTCGGGTACGATAGTTCGTAGCCGACATTGTCGCGGCACGGGGTTGTCGCGCGGAGATTTCAACGCCGCGGCAGGACGGGAACGCTTCGCGCAATACCGCGAGAGCGAGGAGGTCTCTTTAGTTGAAGAGTTTCGAGGAAGCATCGAAGAAAGACCGTTTCACGAACGCGACAGGATCGCGACGAATCGACCGGCCCGCGGTCGTCGGTCGCGTAAACGGATCTCGGAGCCTCGGGACCGGCGAGCGAACGCCGAGAGCCAGAAGGCTTGTAAAGCGTGCCAGGATCTTGTCAACCACCGTACACGATTACGCCGAGCGAGCATGAATAATTGAATGCATAATTTATCGATTTCGCGGCGAAAGAGCAACAGCTGCGGCAGCGGAGCCGACTGCAGAAACTGCAAAGAGAGGGGCCGCGATTCCCGATTCGCGCGCCTCCGCGTTATAGGTCTCCTAATAAGTCGGTGCAACTTCCAATGCCGAGATAAATCTCAGTCGATCTCGATAAGGATAACCGTTGTTTCGACGCCGCCACCGCCGTCGCCGCCGCCATCGCCGCTGTGACGCGGTTATTCCTGTTCCGTGGCAGCGGTCGAGAACCGTCGCGACGTCGCTCCGCTTCTACTCGTGTTCGCCGATACGACGACAACGGTTAACCGTTGTTCGCGTTTAGATACGCGTCGCTCGCTGGGTGCTGCATCGTTGAGAAATTCGATCGATCGACAAAGCGCGTCTCGAACGCGTTTCCTAACAGGATCTTGCGAAACTTCGAGACGAGTTTCTCGATCGAGTTATCTCGCGCTTTCGATGAACCTGGGTGACGCAATTAACGCGCGTCCGCCGGATAACGTTTCCGCGCGAACGAAATTGTTTCGCGAGATACGAGGAGATCGAACCGCGTCCAGACTACCCGGTAATACCGGAATCAAGTAGGTTACGGATATCGCGGAGGCGATGCTCGACGTTCTGTGGCAGGAGCTGGTTTACCGGCGTTTATCCGAATCCTTCGACGCGTCGACCACCCGTTTCCAGAAGAATCGCATCGCCTCTTAGCCAATTAAGAGAGGAATGGAACTCCGATCGATGCGCGTGCCAAAGCATTTATAATCGGACCGGTGCATGGACCCGTGATCGTTGGCCATGATCCTGCGGAACGGGGAAAAGACGCCGACGCGAACGCGACTCGACTCGAAAGAAGATTGTTCCGAGGTTCGCGAACTCGGGGCACGCGTGTTATCGCGGGAGCCTCGAAGCGAAACCGTAGACCGATACGGCGCAGCCTCGCACCGTCGAAAACCACCTCCGACGGTATTTCGACGAGAGGAGAGAACGACTCTCGAAGATGCGGCGCTGATTCATCGCTCGTCGAGTAATCCGCGCTCGCGCGCGGCGCGCAATCGGTTTTCTAGGATAGCGGTCGTAATCGATGATCGTCCTGGGAAGCGACGCGGCGGCGGCGCACGCTGTATCATCGAGTCGAACGATGAAACGTCGTTTCCTTCCCATCGCTGATTTCACGGGCATTCGGGTCCATTAATACCGACGAGCGGCAGGGCCCCGCCGCGCCGAACCGAGCCGAGACGAGCCGAGCCGAGCCGGGCAGCGCCGCTAACCGATGATCGCAACCGCGATCGGCTTCCAGACTGCCGCCTGCTATCGGCGAAACGAAGCAGAGGCGGCGGTATTATTCCTTTCGGAAATAATCGCTCTCGGCAACCTCGGCTACGCGCCTCTCCTTTCTCTCGTTTCTTTTCTAACTCGCCGCGTGGTATCCCAAGGGTAATTTGGCACGCGATCCCATTCGTTCGAGAGCGAAGGACAACGAACGCGTCTCGAAACGGTCGCGCCGACGCGAGCATTTCCTGTCGTTCGTTCGATATCCTGCGACCCGGTGCGAGACCACGGTTCGAGCACGAGACGGATCGGGACGAGGACGCAGCTTCGTTTCTCAAAGTACGCGGCAGCAGGAGCGGACCGAGCAGAAGGATCGGACGGGGCAGAAGGCAAAATAGTAGGAGGAAGAGGAGAAGAAGCGGCGAGGCAGGGCGAGGCAGAGCGAGGAGCGCAGGGAATCCTGCTGGTAACTTTCCCTCCTACGCGCGTAACGCGACAAGGAGGTCTCCGGAGAAAAGAACAGGATCGAAAGAGCGAGAGAGGGACGAGAAGAAGGCACCGGTGGCATGCGAGAGAGCCTTTCTAATCCGTCCGACCGGTTGATGTTTTCGTGGCAGTTAGTAGCTGGTAACGGCGTGGTGCCTAGCGCGAGGGGCAAGGACGGCCGAGGCCGACCGAGCCGCGACGCGAACACCAAGCCAGGAAGTCCACCCGGAGGAAGAAAGAGAGGAAGCCGATCGACCAATACCGCCGACACGACTCTGCTCGTACTTGCTCGTGTCCTACGCAACTTTGCACCGATGCGAGGCCGAACGCGTTCGAGCGATTCCTTCCAACGAACGTGCGACCGACCGAACCAATCCTCCGCGAGACCCGAAACGAATCGTTGTTCGAACCACCGTCTCGAGACATGCCCCTGCTGCTTCGAGGAAGCGGAAGCGGAAAGGAAACGTTTCCCACGCGCTTCTTTCGTCGATCGCGACTCAGCGGCCGCGTTATTAGAATTTTTAACAAAGAACGGGGAAACGATTCCCGCTACCGTGTTCGTTCGACGTTCCAGATTCGCGAGTCGCGCTCGCGTCGCTCGTCCACGAGAGAACGCGCGGATCACCGGAGACGCCGATCGATGCACGGAAAAGTCCTGTCGTTTTCTAGATTTTTAGCGAAACCTTTGCGTCGCGGCGTTGCGCGAGAAGCCAGGAGAATCCGTTCGGGTTCCTTTGTCCGGGCATCTCCGCGAGCAGCCTGGTTTTTCGATTCGCGGTCGCCGATAAGCATCCGGATGTCGGAACATCGTTCCCCGGCCAGCGGACCCTTTGAAAGCCCCCGTTTACCGAGCAAACGACGATCTTTCGCGATCTCCGGCGTAGATCCGAGGATGCTACGTTTCCGAGGAAAGTAGACGGCAATTTGTCCTTGTCCGAGAAGATAAGAGGCCGCGACGCCACTCGAAGAGCTCTCGACCCCTTTTACGTTTTCGCTCGGAGAGGACGCCGACCACGAAAACCGTATAATTAGCTCCGGCCAAGGTCTCGACGAACGTGGAATTTGCATTTGAAAAGTGCTCCGGCTCGGAGGCAAATATTTTCTCCGACTCGCAGCGTTCGAAAGCCGAACGCGACTGGTCTCGGGACGCGTGTTCGTCCGTCCGTTCGGGTACGAGGCTCGGATCGGCGCCCGATGGTCGGTGCATGTTCGCAAACTCGGGGCCGCCGGCTATCGTCGTCGCCCTCGCAGCAGATTTAAAACTTTCCGTTTCTACGGGGTTTCCGCGTGTTCTCCACGTGTTCGCAAGCTCGACGAACGCGCACGTGCGAAGCACGCTTCCTACCCTGTTGCCGAACCGCTTAAAATTCGCAGACGTTTCTCTCGAGGCACTGCTCGCCGGGAGCTGGATTCGAAGCAAAGGCCGTCGAAGCGTTTCAACGGATCGGAAAGAATGCTCGCAGGGTTTGCGATGGCAGGGTCTGCAGGACCCCTGCGAGGGTGCTAACCGGGAGCGGAAGCGCGACGGAACCGAACAACCGTTTGCTCGTGCTCGCGCAACCGAATCGCGAGCCGTCTTTTGCTCCGATACCCCTGTATCTATAAATACAAGTATCGGAAGTTGAAAAGAGGGTGACGCGCCGCGACGACACAAAGGACTCGATTGTACATTGCTCGACGACTCGCGCGAATTACACGGTCGACGGCCTGGAAATGGCTACTCGTATCGTGGAACGCGCGCGGAAACGTTTAGCAGCCCCCACCGCGGCATCGAGGTATACGGAAAGGAGACGGGGCGGGCGGAGGAATAATGGAAACGCTCGTTCTCGGTCGACTACGGCATCGAGGAACCTGGGACTCTCGTTGTTTTCGCGTTCGCCCGTGTTTGTTTCCTTCGACGACGAACAGAGAGGCACGCGACGTTCAATTTAACTCCTACGAAGACGGGGGCACTAAGGGAGAGAGAGAGAGAGAAAGAGAGAAAGAATGCGAGGTACGGGAAGACGACACGCTTCGTCGTCGCACACATGCACTTACCGTGTGACGCAATGAAAGAAATCGGCTGAACTATTCGCGTGCATGCGTAACTCGGTTACGAGTCGCTATTAGATCTACCGGAAGAGAAACCGTAAATGGAAGATAAATGGTACATCGAAGATCGTAATTACCCGGTCGCGGGACTAGACGACGCGCAAGGATGTCTTGTATCGGAACGGTGAAAGTATTTCCAAGGTGAGGCGGCTATTATACCTTTAAAATAGCTGGTCGAAGCAGCAACGGCAGCAGCGCGACCACGAGATGCGTCGAGAAAGACGGCAGATGTCGAACCGCTGCGCGAACGCGTTGCAAAGGTTGCACGTTGCCCGTTGCCTGGATGAATAAAAGAAGCCCGAGCCCTGGCTCCGTTCGGCACGGTGTAATCCGTCCCACGTGTCGCGCCGCTTCGCTCCGGCAACAGAATCTTTCTTCGGAAGAGCGATTCGGAGCCAAGTTTGGCCAGCTGGTAAGATTCAGGCTCGAGATCTAGCCAAAGGCTGCTGCCGCCGAAGCCGCGTTCTCCGTTTACCCCCAGCCGGGCGTTTGGAAAACGCATCGATAGTTCTTCCTTCCGTGCAGCTACCCGGCGCAGTCGATACGATTTTCCCCATTAAAGAAAACCCCGGTTTTTCGCGGGACGCGCGCGAACGGCGAAAGGGCGACGCGCCGATATTTTCCAGGAGCGTAACCCGGTGAAAGTCTAGAGACCGGCGACCGAAGTTGGATCCATTCGATAAAAATAGCTTTGCGAAATCAGTCGCGGCGCATTCAAATGGTTTCCATTGAATTTAAATTTCTTCGGGCGGTTTCCTCATCGCGAAGAGGAACTCGATTGCAACGCTACGCGGGTGGGCTCGTTATTTCCAGCCGTTGCGATGCCGAAACGCAAGCCGACAGGTTGTCGGGACTGGTATCCGTAATTTTCTGCGGCCTAATGGATTCTCCTTCTTCTCCGATTACTCGATCGCGTTAGACTCGGCGCTGGAAAGTCGCATCCCGTTTCGCGTTGGTCCGTTAACCGAGCAGGAAAGAACGGCAGGACGGTGGTTGCCGGCGCGGGCGATTCGACGACGTTGGGCGACGCGTCGCGTCTCCGCGGATCGCGAGGCATCTCCTTCGAGCACGGCCCGTCTCTCGAGACGTTCGAGAGGGCCTGCAACGTGTTCCCGATAACCGGCGCGATCTATTTCCGGCCGCACGAGCCACAGGGCGCCAGACATTAGGCATTCCGCGTCCGTCCGAGCCTGCCAGCGATCGGTTACCGACTCGGACGGAGGACGCGCGGCACATGGGACGGTCTACGGGTCTACGATGCACGATCTATAGTCTACGGTGCACGGTGCACGGTGCAACTCCCTGTCGCTCGGCTCGTTTTCCTATTAATTCCGCGCGGCTCGCAAAGGAAGTGCGCTGGAGTCGGATACGTGGCGCCATGCATCGTCGGGAATATCTCGCGTCTGAATCACCCGACATGTACCTCGGCGACGTCGCCCTCTTCGATGCAACACCGAGATCTTTCTCTCTCTCTCTCTCTCTTTCTCTCTCTATCTCTCTCTATCTGTCGCTCGCTCGTTCTCTCTTTCTCTCCGGAGAGTCCACGCGGAACAATTATCGAAATCGAGAACATCTGCTGCTCGTTATCGATGGGTTGGCACGCGGAGCGGTCCGAGTCGGGGACGGAGCGGAGCAGGGAAGAGAAGGAAACGAAGAACGAAACCAGTTCCAGGGACGAGTCCGACGAGACGCGAGGGCTCGCGAGGCGACGCGTCGCGACGGCGCAACCTAAATAGGAAGTGCGTCTCGACGCTGGACGACGACGGTGCCGTCGTCGGTGGTCGCCGTCGCGTCCACGACCGTGGTCGCGCCGATTTCAGCAGCTGGCAGAATTCGAGCGGGTATACTCATCGTCCCACCTAAAATTACGCAACCGTATTTAGCGAGATGATTCAACCGCAGGGCCAGAGCCAACCTACCTATAACTGCCTACCTATACGTGGGTCGAGCGAGCGCGTTACACGCGGGATGCGCCGCGACGCTCCGCGGTACGCGAACAAGATGGAAGCCTCGAGAAAACGTGCACAGCTTCGAGACGAGACCGTGCACGCGCTCTCGCACGGTGATTCACGCCGTGGAACGCGAGAAACACGACCTCACCGTTTCGGCCGTTCGAGAGTCGTTCTATTTCTATTTCGGGCAAACCGCGGTGTCCATTCGGTCTGTTTGCGATCGTTAATAGAAGCCGACTCGCGAGCCAAGCTCGCGTCGTTCCGCAGAAACTCGCCCTCCCTCCGTTCGGCGTTCGCAATTAGTTCGCGGCAACCACGATCGGCACGATTACCCGCGACGCTTCGGAGGAACGGTCGTTCGGGATCCGCAAACTTTCGGCTCGATCGAAAGAGAACGAGAAAGAACAAGACGAGACGAGAGCTCGACGGCGAATTGCATAGACTCGACGGGGCCTGTCGCGAGTTACCGCTTTCGCAAGGGAACGTCCAACGGAGAAAAAGGAAACTGAAATCCTCCCGGATGGTTTGCGCAACGGTGCGATAACGTCATAGCGATTCGAGCGTCGGCGAGAATCGCGGCTGGTCGTCGAAATCGTTGAAATCGTTGAAATCGTTTGGGACTGTTGCTGCACCGAGAGATATATAGACAGACGAATAGAGAGAGAGAGACGCTCGGCGAACGCGGTCTCGCAGGTCCTTGCCGAATCGTTGGATGTTCGGCACGAGTATTTTTCCAAGTTTTCGCGACGCCTCCTTCGTCCCCGTCCCTCTTGAACCTTTTTCGGCGGCGAAGAAGCGCGACCGGTACCTACGCGACGCCGACGCGTTTACGAATCACGATCGGTAACAAGGTTCTTGGAACTCGAGGCACCGAAACGACGAACGACGTAAACTTCCGGTTTCCTGGGTGGTTTCTCCGCGTCGTATTGGTAACACCGATCACGCACCGAGTTTCCGGTGATTGGTAACCGCTTTGAGGCGCTGCGCAGCTTTTAGGACGGTCGGGGAACGCGTAAATCACGCACGAAATCTCGGTCGAGTCCCACGAGGCTGCGAGCGAGACGATATTTCTGAATACCGGTGGGAACGTCGAATGCATTTCAATGGAAATGGCGCGTCGCGACGGAAACAACGGCGAAGAGACGGTCGCGCGTCGTTCTCGTTTTTCTCGACACAGAGATCCTTCGACGCGACCAGCGTCCGGCGACGTTCGCGCGCTCGCCACGCGATTCGATGGCTGATAAATATTTATCGGATGCGAAACGGGCGACGTCTCGCGACGTTTCCATGCTCGACACGGTCCGACAATTAGAGGATCTCGCCTCTCGACGAGGCCGCTCGAATTTCGTGCAGCGACTCGGAGCGAGCCGAGAGAAAAAAAGCCGTCTTGGAATTTCTGTGACGCGAGGCGAAGGCGCAGCGGCGACTCGGTCGCGAAGGGGTTGGACCCGATTTCGCTCGAATCCGTGCACCGAAGACTCGCATGGCCGGGGCAATCTCTTGGCGCACCTGGTGCAGGTGGCACGGTCGCGCAAAACGCGGCAGCTATGCGGTCGCGTGCCTGATTGGCTTCACCGAAATCCGAACGAAAATCGCACGAGGCGCGCATCTGTCTCGGATGACCGAAACGCGTCGCCGACCAGCGCAGCTGCGCTCGAGAATCGTTTCGGCCGATTCGCTGGAACCCCGGCGTTCGTGGCTCTCGTTGGAAACGCGAGAATCTCGTCGGGAACGCGATGGAGTTTCATAGGGCTCGACGAGCACGGGTCGAACGGGGAGACGCGAAAGGCGAGAGGCGAGAGACGAAACGCGAGCGGTCGTCGACGGGGCTCGCACGCTGAGAAACAAGTTCCCCGCTGGACGAACTATTAATAAAGGGAGGCCCCTGTTCAATTGGGTTTTAACAGCCGAAGCAATTTCGTACGATCTAATAGAGGATCGTTAAAGGTCCGCGTAGACACCTACTTAAACGGCCGTTTACCGATGCCCGGTGCACGCGAAGGAATTTATTGTCCCGCTCACCGGCACTATGTTGCCGTACAGCGGTCCAATTTGCGAGAAAATATTCGCCGCGTTGCCTGATAAACGCCAGCGTTCGCGGTAATGTAAGCGGCGCGATAATGATATTTCAAGCGGTGATCGTAACGCCGCGTCGCGATCGTAAGCGCGCACCGCGTCGTTCTTTCCTGTATTTTATCCCGTCGGGCTTTAAACAACCGATTTTTCCGCGAACGTACGAAACGGTGGCATGGGTATGCTCGCGCGGAATCCGCGGAACAAGACGGAAGAATGGTCTACCCTCGGGAATTTATGGTAGGCTCGACGATCTCCCCTGCAGGCTCCGGCCCGCGGGATAGAGCAGGACGATTCCCGGCGATAGAGTTTTAAAGGGTTTGCTTGCTAATAACGTTACGCAACGGTTACGAGGCAAAGAATTTCGCGCTCGCGGAGGGTCGAGGTCGCGACGCCTCGAGAGCTTCCAGCTCAATCTCGAGGGAGGTTGATGCGTCTGCCCCGCTGGGATAATTAATACGAGCCTCCTCCCTCCTGCGGTATTCCTTATTTATCGCGAGGTTCGAAGGCAGAGCCAGCGTGTAATACCGGCCAGTGAAATATAGTCGCCGTAATGTCGAGTATTTTATAGTCACGACCGTGTCCGGCAAAAGCTGTAACCTTTGAACGCGGTTGCGAGACGGTTGCCTTTACCCGCGTTCCTGCTTATTAAATCGAGTACCCGTGGGGACCGAACGATCGTCGAACCGATTTCCCGCGACGCTGCCTCGGAATCGCGCGATTGAAATTCGTGGCCACCGCGGCGGCGCGCAATGTCCGCGATAACGCGCTTCGCGGCTGGTAAGCTGGCCGAGCATCTCTGAAATCCGTCGATGGAACGTCGCGTCGAACCGAGGTACGCTAGGAACGCGCCGTTTCCCATGTCCCGTGTGTCCTAGCCGATTACGGTCGATGGCTGTCAGGTTCTCGGGAGCAACGCGAGGAAAACTCGGTGCGTTTGCGAGAGAAGGAGAGACAGACCGACAGACAGACGGAGAGAGATAGATAGAGAGAGAGAGAGAGAGAGAGAGAGAGAGAGAGAGAGAGAGAGAGACTTCCCCCGGAAACGCATACCGGAAAGGAACGGACTCGGAAACGGACATCGGGCAAGAAAGCGGGTAGAAATTTCACACTGGTGCACGGTATGGCGGGTAGGTGTACCTTTCGCGTCCCCTCGGGCCACCGAATCGAATACAAGTTTCACTCGCGATCGCGGATACTCGATATCGTCGTGTCCAAACGATCCTTCCGGACAGCCGAGAAGATCGCCGAGAAAACCGTGCGTCGACGACCGTTTCTCCTGGACCGTTTCGAGTACCTTGCGTTACCGTTTCGATCGTTGCCCTCTCTTCCGGTTAGCCGGTGGCTCGTCGCGAAAAATCGGACGACGCGGGAGCCGATTTCGTTTCCGAATACCGAGCGTCTTCGCTCGCGAGGCGAATCGCGAGATACGCCGAAGACGTTCCTCGGGCTGGACGCAACGGAGTCGGCCGATAACTAGATAAGCGTTTGTTGCGGTGGAGCGTGTAGACCAACCGTTGCCCCGAAAATAACGGTACGGATTTCCCACCCGATTCCGACATTCCACCGTTCGCTTCCTGCTTCGGATCGGAGCAGCACCGGACCGGAGCGGAGCAGAGCGGCGGCTGCGTACGGAGATCGACGAGAATCGTTCGTCCGTCGAGATTCTCTCCGCGAAGGACGAACGATCGAGCCGCGGAAGAAAGGAACAAGAGGTCGGAACTCCCGGACGGAGACAACGATCCCACGGCCGGCGATCGCGCGAGGGAGATACGGCGCATCGTCGTTCCTCGAATCGAGTAATACCGGTGGCGATCGTCGAGTCGGCGATGCGAGAATCCGTCGTAAAACGCGATCCATCCGGAAACGCGAGAGATCTTTGTTGCGTCGTTGGCACCGAGCCGCTGCCGAGAGGCCGACGCACCGACGGTTTCCCTGAACGATTATCGTTTCGGCCGGCTTCGAATTCGCGCGTGCGATCCCTCGACCGGATTGGAGATGCTCCGACGATCCCGCGAGGACTCGCGAAGCGGCCCGAGCATCGATCGTTTTTTCCGTTTGCTTTCGTTCCCTCGGTTCTCTCGTCTCTTTACAATAGGCCACGGCATTCTTCGATAAATACAAGCGTTCCTTTTACTCGCTGCGGCGAACGGCTCGCGAGCTCGAAAACCGAAGAATTCCGGTACAATTCCAATCGCGAACGCGTTCCCGAGCGCCGAGCGCCGAGAACAGACATCCGGTGACGGTAAATTCGTTACGGTTTCTACGCGTTAGTTTAAAAGACACTCGATACACCGAGACACGCCCCGTTGTTCCCGAAGACGGCTTCGAACGCGCGAACACGTCCAAGCGTAGGAATCGTGAAAGGCAAGTTTCGCTTCTCGTTTCTGCCGAGACGTCGAATCGAGAACGGTCGCGTCGGGCGAATCTTTTCGGCGTACGGATATCGTTCCGTTGGTTATCTTTTTCTTTGGATTCGCTCGCCTTTGGGAGAACACGGACGAGCTGTAAAAGACGGAGGACAAGGCTGTGTTCGCGCGTTGCGTGCCTCGCGCGGTATCTCGGCACGGCCGAACGCAACGGTGTCCGGTCGTAAATGAAAGTGAAAATAAACCGCTCGGACGCGGATGGTTCCACCGCAAAATGCAATTTGCTCCATTCACGGAGCCGGTCGTTCGGAGCCGGCCCGAGACCCGTCGACGCGGCCAGACTCGGTCCCATACCACGGCAGACGCCAAATTATATTTCGTCCTCGATTCGTTTCCTTTCCGTTCTCCGCCTCGCTTCGGACGCGCGCGTCTCTCTCCCTGTCCACGAGGGCCCGGTCGAATAGAAATAGTTTCACCGCGCCTCGTTCGTCTACGATCCTCCGGTGGATTGCGCTCCGGGCTCTCGCGTTGATATCGAACGTATCGTCGCGCGAGAGACACGCGTGGCTGCGTGGGAGACGCACGTGGTACGAAATGTCCATCCGGAGCAGTGGAAACCGCATTCCAGGTGACGTCTGGCGCCAAAAGCGGTTCCCAACCGACGCTACGAACGCCTTCGATCTACGCAGCGTTTACCGTCGCGCGTTCGACGATCCGAGAACAACGTTCGCGAGAAATCGAATCGCCGTGGCGTTAAACGATCGCGTTTTTAAGCAGAGAACGAACGATCGATCGTCCGTGCGTCCCGATCCGAAAACGCGACTCGTCCATCGTCCAAAGAAGCATCCGACCAAGGAAGCTCCTTTCGCGAGATCCCGGGTCTCGTCGCGGTTTGGGAATCGAGGCGCGGGACGACGCTTTCACTTTTTGCGATCGAAGCGCTCGCTGCCACGACCCGAGAGAGATATTGCTCCGCGGACTGAAAATAATTCGTGCCGACCACGGAATGCGCAATCGCGTACGAGGGTGAGTAGGTGTGCGCTCCAACGCGAGCGCGAGCGGCGCCCGAGCGCATCGACGTTGCTCTCGCAGATTCCAAGATACCCGAATCCGGTTTACGAGTCTGGGATAAAATTTACCGTCCTGGGCGGGCGTAACGGTGGACGCGCCCGCCTCGACGCGGAATTCCGTCGTCGAACGGTTGCCCCTCGAACCATGTCGCGGTTCGCTACCGGACGCGAGTGGAGAAAGAGAAACGAGAGCAGCGACGAGATGCGTACGCTTTTAAAAGCGAATTCGGCGATCCTCCGAAGCGGTGGTGGCCCGCGAAGATCCTGGCCGTGCGCGCTCCAGGTTCGAAGCGCACGGGAGATCCCATTGGATTTTTCGAGAGACGTCGCGCGGCGTTGAAACTCGTTATCGTGCCGGACCTCCTGTTCGAAGCTATCCCGATAAATAAAACATGCTCACGACGGAGTCCGTGACCGATCCGCGAGCGCGAGCGCGAGCCCGGAATCCTGTTTCGCGTCGTCCCGTCGACCAACGACGCAACCGACCGAATCCAAACGGCGGCCAATGGATCGCGTTTCGAAGACGAGAACGTCGCTCCGAAATAGCGAAACTAGTTGCGAGCTATCGGTACGGGAAATTAGTCGGAGACGAGTAAAGAACGGCGATCGAGCGGACATTGTTACGCGTCCGTATACTACCGAGTACAAGTTCGTACAAGAGTGCGCTTTCTTCCTTCCAAACGTTCGGGCGTCGTCGACGTTGAAAGGAACAACGGGTGCGACCTTTTCTGTACGAAAACCTATCGGCCAACGGTGTTCGACGCGACCGTGACCCCTTGGGTCGTTTTTCACGGTGCATACGGCGGACCGTGGCGCGTCGAGGCCGGCGAACGACGTTTTTAATTTTTTCCTATGCAAACGATCCGAACCACCAAGGACGTCTCTCCGCGTTTGATCGCTCTTCTCGGCGAAACGTTTGCGAACTCGCAAGCGAATGGAAGATAATCTCCGGTTTATTTTGGAACCTGGTTGATATATGTACGCGCGAACGATGCGACGCGCCGCGCCGTTGTTCGCCAGAAAGAAGGGACGGTTCTCGAAGCGAACCGCGGTCGAAACGGATCGCGTCTACTCGTTCGGCGAGCAGGTGTGCTAAAACTCCGGAATATATTCGCGATATTCGTCGTCGGGGACAACGAACGTCGCGTCTCGCTTCCACGGAAGGGCAGGCAGCGCGCGACCTCTCGGCCAGGCTTGTGTCATATTTTTAACGTAATAAAAAGACGGGACAACGATCGGCGGACGCGCAACGGTGCTCGTCGAGCAACGACAATGTTTCAGGCTGAATGCCAAAGAATGCCGTTCACGGGAAAGGTCGATGCCCGCGCGACGTTCGCGCATTCGTGCATTCGTAATTGTTATGCGCGAGATCCGCGAGAAGGAAAAATCTGACGCGTCCGTCGTCCTCCGTAACGGGAGTTTTTTAATAGAGCAATCGGTACCGCGCGCGCATCGGATGCCGATCGATCGAAAGTCTCTCCGACGACGCGCGCAAAACGTCGCGACGTTGTCGGCCAGGTTTTTCATCCGAGTAATTACAATGCGGTACACGGTTAATGCGGTAATTCGACGTAAATGGCAGCCGGGGATACGTCGGCGCGCGTACACGTATCTTTGAATATCTGCTGGACGTATTTTACCATAATTAAGGCGGCCGGATCGGTCGCGATAGATTTACAATCCATCCAGTCGCTTGTTCCTTTTGAACTAGCTGGCAGCAGCAGCCAATGCAACGACTTTGATACGATTGCGCTCGCCACGGGCGTAATTTCATTCGCATTATGCAACGACGTAATACCAGCTCGTGCGACGCGGACGTTTAACGTTCGATAGCGTCGAGAGAGCCTGACGACACACGACCAACTTTCTAACTCGGAACGATCGGTGCGGGATAATATCTGAAATCCGCGTTTCCAATTTAATTGCCGACAAAGCGAACGTTGCGCGCCGAGTCCCGCCGCGAGGCTCGCCGAGTCGCGCGATACGATATCCGAGCGGACGCGCGCGACGTCGGTCGTTCGACTTTTCGCCGGATCGCGTAAGAATTCGAGCCGAGAGCCGTGTAAAAACCAGTCGATTTCCACGCGATGGATCGCGAAAACGACCGTTTAACGGCTCGAGCGGTAATCGAGGAGACGCGGCGCGCGAACACGCCGCGATTTCGCTAACGCGTCGACGATGAAACGCGTTCGTTCCTCGCGACAGGCAGTCGGAGACGGTAAACGTGCTCGATGTTGCGGAAACCGGCCGAACGAGGGACTCTGTCCGTTGCCGCTCGTCGCGGATCTCTCGCGACGCTTAGAACGCGTAAGATTTGAGGCGCGAATACGTTTCCTCGTAGCTACCCGCGACTTTTGTTCCTTCCATGCCGCGTGGTGCACGGGTCGCTGACGAAAAGCTACACGACGCGACGCTACGACGACGACTTCTCGATGTTTCACCGATAGAAGATCGAGAGACCGCGTGCCGCATGCGAAACCGAGTCGCGCACAGTCGGGAAACGGAACGGGTGGGAAAGAGTTGTTTCGTTTGCACGCGCGGCAAATAAATCGATGTGCCGGCAGAAATTGCGCAGCCACCCATTGTTGCGTCGAAACAAAGCTCGAGCGGTGTCTGGCGTGCGAGTCGCCCTCCTCTGGTTGTCGGCGCGGTGTCGTACGTTACGCGAAAGGAGTTTGCGCTCGCTCGCAGCTCGAGCCGACGGCATTGCGACGACCTACATAATGGGAAAACACGCGGAACGACTCGCATTCTTTCCGCGCGAGGTAGACGAGATCGCGCGTCGCGATCGGTACTCGGCGCTCGGTACTGGGTACTCGGTACTCGTTGCTCCGTACACGGTGAGAGGAGACCGGCAAAGAAACGTTCTCCGGCGTTGCACGCTCCGGCAATGGCTGCCCGCGCGACCGGCGATCGGCGAAGAAAACCTCGCGGTGCACGCGCGCCGGTTAGCATGCCGCGCGTTCGGTTCGATAATCGATGGGACCCCTGCCGCTTCGTTCCTTGTAATCGAGTCGCAGCGAAAGAATCAACGTTTCCGCGTATCGATTCGCGTACCGATCGAGTCGAGGCGGAGCCGAGCTTTACGTAAGTCCGCGTCGAGATTTGACCTCGTTCGAAGCAGATGAACCGCGCGTTCCGTTGCGTCGCATCGCGGTGCACCGCGTTGCGACATCTGGCTCGCGTTCGACGATCGAAGAATTCCGTACCGTGGCCATATGGTGTATCGCGTCTCGGTATCGGCCAATTAATTCGCATGAATCGAAGCACAGATAAGAGACGTTGATCGTCCTCGATCGAAGTCCCGCAGTCTCGCTGGTTAATTGCTCTTTAAACGACACGCGATGCGGCCAGCCAGCGACGCAGCGACGCAGCGCGGTGCAGCGATGCAGCGACGAAGCGATGCAGCGATACCGCGATACCGCGACGATGCGAGAGACCGATCGAAACGGCCGTGGTCTCGAACACCGGCCAGAGACGAACTTTCAGTCTGGTTTCTCGAACTAGTAACCCCGGTTTCAGAGATTCTCGCAGAACCGCATGCCTGCCTAACGCTCGCGTAACGACTTATCGTGCAATTTCTTTGGAATCTTCCTGCCTGCTCGAACGCAAACGCCGCGCCAAGGAAACGCGCGCGCGGCTGCCCACGGCAAATAGTTCGTCGCGTCGTACCGCGTCGTTTCAACGAACCTGTTCCGCCGTTCCGTTCTCGGATCGGATAGGTTCGGATCGGTTCGGATCGACTTCGATTCCCCGCGAATCGGTAGCCTTTCTCTGGCCGCTCGTACGCGCAGAGGAGAATAATCTCTTCTGGTTTCCGGAGGCGAGGTCGTAATCGCGGTTACAATCGGAGCGAAAGTGTCGCGCGTCCTCGGCGAAAAAGGAACGAGCTATTCTCAGCCGCGGTGATTCGCCGCGTTCGCTGCAGCGGACGAGGCGCGCCGGGCCGAAGCGGTGCCGCATTATATTCGTTTTGTCCGCGACGGCGACGGCGACGGCGTCGGGACCCGACCCGTCGCAAACGAGTCGCATCCACGAGTCGCGAACGGAGCTCGTTGCGCGTACACGACCGCTTCCCATTCCATCGTTAGAGGTGATTTATTTCAGGAGCCCGAACCTCTTCCTCTTCCTGGTAGAAACGAGCCACCCGACCCCGGCCGGTTCTTTGTTTCGCGCCGTATCTTGGGCCGCTCCGAGAGCCGAACGGAACTTTCCCAAATTCGTTAGTCCCCGCGGTGGCGACGCTCGCGTTCGAATATCTTTGGCGCCGCGGACCGCTCGCTTTCCGAGCTTACACCGAGCTGGCTCGCGACGACCACAAAGGCGACCGGAGAGAGAAACGATCCCGGTAATAGCGGCATTACTTTATGCGATTCGTTCCATTCTTTCGCCGTGACTATGACAAATGAGCTGTCCCATGGAGCTCCGCGGAGCTACCTCCGCGAGCAGGGAACGAGCGTTATTCCCATGCCAAGGACATCGTGCGGCTGTTTTAGTTGGAGCGCGCAGGCCAGCCGCGCGCTTCCTGGATCTGAATCGTTGGGAATAATTTATGTCCTCGTTCTAGCCCGGTACCGTATGCAAATACGCGCTGATCGATTAATCGCGAAAGGACGGGAGCTTCCTCGCGAAAGGAGTAAGACGTCGTCGCGGCACGGAGCAGCAGCAGCAGCAGCTCCGCTCGACTCTCGACTCGGCGGCTCGATCCTGGCAGGGCCGTGGCAACTCGACTTTGCCCGGGCGACGGTTATTAAACTGGCTCGTATCCTGCGATTAACGAGGCTCCGGGCTCGCGTGCCGGGTCCCGGGTCCTGGGTCCCGGCTTCCGAGCGACGAGCGTAGGGAACTCGGTCCAAGAGAGAACCGTCTTCGACGGCCTCGCGTCAGGAATGTGGACGACTTCTCGAGGCGATCGTAAATATTGGAATTAAAATTGCCGCGGCAGCAGCTCCGATAACAGCGACGGAGTTTCACGGTTAGATTCGACGAGTGAAAATCGAGAGCGTCGTTTCACGGAGCAACGATCTTTGCGTCGCCCCGCCTCGCCTCGCCTCGTCTCGCCGTGTCGCTCCGTCACGAATTCGACTCCGAGCCGGATCCGTGAAACGACCGGAGGTGATACGATCCGCAACCTTTGTAGGTCGGTCGTAGGGGCAATATCGCTTTCGCTGGCACGCCGCGAAAGAGGGAGATTCCGTACCGTTGACCCGTGACCCGCCTTTCGCTGCAGCGCGATGCGACAACGCCGTCATGATAAATATTCGATTCGCGTCGTGACGGCAGATCCTTTTGTCCGGAGAACAGTCGACTTTCCTAATTAATTAATTGTTCCCGGTTAGCGCACGAGGCCGCGCCGTTGCGCCTTCCTCGATCCGCCTTCCTACTCGCCGACTAGAATTTCCCACGCGAAACTTTTTCTTTCGGAGCAGCTCGGCGTCGACTACCACTTTTCTCCGTGCATTCACCCGATCGAAGAGCCTCCGCCGAGACGTTTCTGCATCGCTGCAGCGACGCGCCGAACAACGGAGCGCCCGCCGTTTCTTTTAGAAATGCTCGAAACTCGTCTCGGTGGTGAAAGTCGTCTCGGGAACGTTCGGGAACGGGCGTAGCGAGGAGAAGCCCGAGACGCTCGCTGGCCCTTCGAAGCCCTTCGCGGACGACTCGAATTTACCGCGAGTACGTTTCAGCGGCGTTCGGTTCGTTGCGCGAAAGAATCGGAATCTTTTGTCCCCGGGTTGGTCGGAAGTCGACACCTAGCGCGAGCCTGCACGGAACCGATCGAGAATAGGTTTCCGCGTGAACCGATTTCACACATGTCGGTGCACGTGCAGCCGCGTACACAACGCGCGCATAACTCGCTCCGTCATAACTCACGATTGCGTGGGCAATGCCTTATAGGTATTGTGATCGTCGATTGCAAAAGATACGCGCGACCTCTTTTCAGACCGACCGCCTCTAGAGTCCGGGACTCGCTCGACCGCAACCGTTCGCGAGGAACGACGCGCGGATCTCGCCGCGGACCGATCGATTATCTCTTTGCTCGCTGACGACGACAACAACGACGATCGTCGACGTCGACGTCGACGTCGACCAAGACGCGTTGCAAATCGTAAAATTTCAATCGGTCCGGCTACTGGAAGAGACTTCTCACGGTAATTGCCGCGCGTCGCCGTGGCTCCCGGCGGTGCTCGATGCCTCGCTCCGGCTCGCGCGACGATTCTCCTGCCCGCGGCAGGGATGCATACTTTCTCGTAGCAACAGGAAGAAAAGGGTCAACGAAATACTCGAAGGCGGTTCGAAAGGGAGAAAGGAATGGAGAAAGACGGCGGTCCGCGAACGGGTGAAAGAAGAAAGAGGAAAGAAGAGCCGAGTTTCCGAGAGGGCCGCGCGACGAGGGACGAACCCCACGGTTAAAAAAGAACCGAAAGGAAATACCCGAGGAGGAGAACCAACGGAAAAGAGGGGATGGCATTAGAGTCGACCTTGAAAAGAACCTTGCAAGGCCGTCACGCTTACCTCCGGATCGTCTCGTCTCGTCTCGTCTCGTCTCGAGTTGGTGCCGATGTTGACGCCGCTGCTACGCGCTGGATCCTATTCGAGATACGATACGGTGAAAGCCTACGAAGCCGCTCGCCTCTTCCGCGCGTCTAGTATTACCGACTCGAAATCGATCGGATTTCGACGGACATTCGAATTTCGAAAAAGAATCGCATTCCAGAAGCAGCCGCGTTCGATTAGAACCGAACCTACGGCCTGGCTCGGCTCGGCTCGGCTCGGCTCGGCTCGGTACGCGTTTTTTCTCTTTTTCTTCTCCTCTCTGCTCCTCTCCTCTCTATCTCGGAAATAACTCGCGCGAATCGCTGTTCCGCGACTAGCTTTTACTCGCTATTCTCGATTCTCGAACGCGTCGATGTTCCAAGATTTTTCAAGATTTCTGCGATCCCGATCGACTTCTAGTCGCTCGACTCGCCTTTTATCGACCGCGTGACAAATCGACGATCGCGACAGGTGTTCTTTTTCCAGGACGAAAAGCTCGTTTCTGGAATAACCTGCTTCGCGCGGAGCGTGCGGTGTACATTCGGCAAACGCGTAAACGAACGGCCAGGAGAGATAAAGCGGAGCGACGCGAGCCGCCGCGTTAATCATCCGGTGCCACGATGAAACAGTTTATCGGGTTTCCTTATCGAGCGATGACGTCCGCAAGGCCGAGCAACGTCCTCAAGCAACAGTTTGTAGAACGCTCGGTGCGAAAAGTCTGTTTCCACGGGCTCGCATTCCGATGGCGCGCGTAATCGACGCGGAATAAATAAACACGGCTTCTTTCGTGCCCCGGGTGTCAAAAGTCCCTCGATTTGGTATCGTTTCGAGCGCCGCGCCGAGCCGCGCCGCGCCGCGCGGACTCCGGTTTAATTAGCTTACAAATCGAACGACTCTATATTCGATCGCGTCCAAAAGAGGAGATCCCGGTGGGATCTCTTCCTCGAGGCGTGCTTCGCGAAGGCGTGCCGTCCCATAAATATTCGTCAATTTCTAATTAGCGTACCTTTTAATTCCGACGAGTCGAGTCGAGTCGAGCCCGTCGGACGAAGCCCCCCCTCCCCGTAGCAGCGACGGCTACATGCCTGCGATTACAAGGCGGACGCGCTTAGTCGAGAACGTTCCCGAGGTTAACGACGATACTAACCCCGGAATACCGCGAATGCCGCTATGTAGCAGCCCGACGCTTCCTCGCCCCGTCGAACGAATCGTTCCGATCGATCTCGTCGCATCGAAAAGGTCCGAAGAAACTTTCCACGGTGATTTCGCGAAAGCGGCGCGAAAGATGCGGGCCGGGTCGCCTCGTTTGCTACCTCGAACGTTTCCCCGAGTTACCAAATGCCTTACTTATCTATACGAGATACGCGTTACCTGCTGTTACACAATGCGTTACTCGATCGCTCGTGTAACGCAAGGTCAACCGGCGGAGCAACGTATAGGCCGCGACCGCTTTTTCTGCAAACCTTCGGGGCCACTGCGCTCGCTCGAATCGGTATCGCGCGACAAGTCGCCAACAACGGACCCATCGACGGTGGATGCTCCTCGACGAACAACGGAGCACGCCGATCGGCAGCCAGAGAGATCCGTTTCGAGATCGATCGGCGAGGACGTTGACATCGACGATTCGATTTTTCAGGATAAACGAGTAAAACGACGAAAGGATGAAAAGGGGAAAGGGTGAAATGTCGAAAGGGTAAAAGCAAGCGTAACGGGCCAAAGCGGAACGGCGGAAGGACAATCGAGGACGGTGAACGGAGGACGAAGCAGTCCCGTCGATCAGGAATTACGCAAGAATCGGTTGGCCGTGGTTGGCTGTCGGGTTATTCGTCGTTTGGCAGTTGGTTTATTTGCCGGGCTGGTCGGGTGGGTTGGTTGCCGGGCACGGCAACACGGCGATACAGCGATACAGCGATACAGCGATACGGCGACTGCGAAGACGGTCGCCCAGGCACGAGCAAGAAGTAAAGGAGAACGTCCTTGCAAGGCCGGCCGCCGACGCCCGAGAGTCGAGCCTCTCTCTTTCGCTTTGCTTCGCGTTCCCTCCTCTTCTCCGACCTCTCTCCGTTCCTCCGTTCGTCCGTTCGCCCGTTCGCCCGTTCGCTCGTTCGCCAGTGTTTGCTCTCTCCGACTCTCTCGCTCGCCCTCTCCCGATCTCCATCCGTGTACGCGTATTCGCGTCGAGCAGCCCCTGCAATCCTTCGACTGCACCTTCGCCACGCCGGTTACACGCGGCTGTGTAACATCCATTCTACCATCCTGTTTGCTTATATAGAAAACTGTCGTCTCACCTATCCGGGTGTAGTTACCAACGTGCATCCCGCATACCGATGCACCGAGCCCGGGATAAGAATCGTAGTACGATGAGTTTGCGTGAGAAAACCGGCGGATCGAGTTGGTTCGCCAGTCGGCTCCCGGCTTCCTAGAAATACCACCGTTTTCTATCGAACGATACCCGAGACCGTGAGTTGCGAACGGTCTGACCCGTACCGGTCAATTTCCCTTAATTCGACGCGACGGTCGCGGTCCTCCGTCGGTCGTCCACGAATTGCTCGTCTTCGTTCGAAGAGAATCGCTGCCGGTCTTGGACGATGCTCCTACGAATACGTAGTCGAATTCGCCAACGACCTCCTCGCGAATCCGAGGACCCGTGAGAACCGAGCGTCGTCGGCTCGTTCGACGGTTACTCGCCTTTCCGAGAACCACGATGGACTTTAATTTACGCGTGGCAGCATGGCAAAGAATGCTGTTTGTTCTTTTGTTTAGCGCGAACCGTTTGTCGTTCGCGGCAACGCGTTAAACAGAAGTCGACGCACCTTGACACGGTCGCTAGCGGACCAAAATCGTCGAACGATCGGTGCGAGCAAGATGGCGGTGTCGGCATGCGAGTCACGTACTCGCAGGTACCGAGCAGTCCGACGTCCATGGTTTCCCCGTGTTCGCGCGACAAAAGCAATCGTTAAGGAGATAACGTTGTTATTGTCCGTAATCGCTGTCGACGCGCCTCGCTCCGTAAACAGGTAAAATTCCTTTTTTTTTTATCAGAGTATGTAGCGATCGTTGCGAGAGATTAGTCGACCGAGCGAATTCCTCGACATCTTGCTCGAGCGTTTCAACGAGCTGTGCGCGCGCGCTCGCACAGTGATTCAGTCGCCGAGACATTTTACCAAGACACGACGCCCGACGACCGACCATAACGAATGCTTGGTCGGTTTTCGTGGGTGTGCGAAAGAGAGAGAGAGAGAGAGAGAGAGACGCGCAATAGGTTTGCCTGGCCGCGAGTAGGCGCGAATCTATGAATGCATACGCCACGCAATATGCACTCGTTCGTGCGTCCCACTTTGGGCTTCCTCGCCGGTAGAGAAACGCGCATGTGCACTTGCACACACCGGTTGCGCAATGCCCGCTACTCTCGAAACTGTGGGCGTCCTGATCCTGATCGATCGCCGATCGCCCGTGCCCCGTTGTCGGTCGCATGAATCGTGCTTTTATAAATAGGCAAACTGCCGCTTCATACGTGGCGGAATAATATTTCACGCGTCGCCGAACAACGGCTGCAGGAAACGTACTCTCGCGGATATGCCGCCGCGCGATCCGGTTCGAGGCATCGGGCGCAAATACGCGTACAACCCTTTTCGGATGGCGCGTCGCAACCCCTCGTCGGTTCGATCGATTTATCGCTCCTCGACACCTCGACGTCGAAGACGACTCGCGTCGCCGTTGCCTCGCAAGGTATCGGAGTACGCAACAGGGAGAACGCGATAGACGGTTCGTTCCACGGGCATTACGCGTTGCAGTGAGTTTTGTAGTCAGCGATGCATAAAATCGGAACGCGAGCGAACGCTCCTTGCTTCGGATACACTTTCGAATCGAACTCTCCGCTGTTTCGCGGACGACTCGACGAGCGACGCTCGACGCGCGGGGCGGCGTGTCTCAGCGAATTATGCGAGCGTGCCTTTTTTTGCGGCAAACCGCGATACGTTTCGGAAACGCTCATCGTCCGCGCGACGACGCGGCGGCGAGGCCTTTCCCACGGGCAGAAACGGAACGTTCGTTCGCTGGAACAAACTCTAACGTTTGCGCGATCGTCTCTCCATCTCTGTCCGTGCGGGCGATACCGACCGATTTATCAGCGCGAGCGCGGTTGCGTCGATGATTATTTTTCCATGTTTCAGCGGTCGGCGCGTACCGGCTGGCTTCTCGAAAAACCAAATGATTTTTTCGAGCCGGTGATAAACGAGCCGCCCAACGATGTTACGAGTTACGCGAAATTACTCTGCGCGCGACGAGCGCGATCTATTATTTGCGCTTATTAATAATATCGTCCGAGCAGGGAACGTTTGGTTTATCTTCGAATCGCGCGGAATCGCTTCTCGACGAGAGGCGATATTAATGCGCGCTAAAGTTTTCCGGATAGGCATCTTCGCGAGCTGATAAATCTCCGAGCGGCTCGAGGTTCGATACGCTCTGTAATTACGGCACGTAACGAAAGTGTTACGCGTAGGTGCTCCGAAAGCCTTGGGGCCGAGCGTCGAGTATCTAAGGGCGTGCCCAGACCCGGACCGAGACAACTTTTATCGCCGACGATATCGTTCACCGTATCCGCGCTACTTTTTTACCGCCGACAAATGAATAATCGTCGTCCCATTTGTTTCGCGTCGTCCGCCGAGACGCGTTCGACGCGATGCGAACGAGGGGCGAAGCGAGGAAAGAACGAAACGCGGTCCAACGAATTTCATCTCCATCGGCGAGCAACGCTTCGAAGCTCGATCGATCGTACCTCTCGCGTTCGTCGAGGCGCCGATGAAGTCGAAAGCGACAAACGCGTGGAAAGCGAGGGCTAATTTACACGCGTAATAATACGTATCGAGGTTCGCGCGTCGAATAACTCTCGTTCGGAGATTCTCTCGAGGAATTTCAGCTCGTACAGCTGTCCAAGCGTTTGCGTTTTGCTCGCGTATCTTGCCTCGACATTTTTCTTTGCCGGTTATTCGACGCGACGACTCCGTTCGAAGAATCGTCGTCGCTCGCTGCAACGTTTTCGCGGCATCTACCATTTTTCCGTCCATCGCGGAAAGTTGCGCAAAGATCGCATCGATAGCGCTCCACCGTCCGATAACCGAGTCGAGCGAAAAATTTCAAGCCAACTTTTATGCGCTCCACCGGAGGACTCGCGATCCATTGGTCGACGCGCGGAAATAATCTCTCTCGACATCCTCGACGAGCATCCGATAAGATAGCAAATTCTATGAAACCAACGTTTCCTCGTTGCGTCGTGCTTGACCCTCCGGTGACTCATCGATAAGGATCTTTGAAAATGAAACGATACAACCTCGTACGCTTACGTGCTTCGAGTCAACGAGATCGTTTTACCGTGCCGAATACCCGGCGGATCTTCCGGCAGAAACGGAACGCGAAACTTTCGACGTCAAGCTTCGGTTCGCGACTCTCGGATCGATTTGGTCGCGACGTCGCGACTCTCCCGTATGCTCGAATCGATCCGAGTTGCGTCTCGGGTCTGGGTTGGACGAGCAACGATCGTGCCGAAAGCAATCGTGGAACGTTCGACTCGTCGAATCGCGATTCCCTCGGCAGCAAATTAATTTATACGCGGCGATATCGCGGCGTTGCCATCGACTTCCATTCGACCCGCGTTCGTCCAGGAACCCTGCGCTCCGAATCGCGCTGCAGATTCGTCATTCGATCTGGATCGATTACGAGTTTGAAACGGCGGTGGATCGTGCTCAACCCACGGGCAGGGCTCGACGCGTAGGATAGGGGGCAGATACCTGGAGCGGCTCCGAATCTAGCTTCTCCGAAGCAATTAATTATCTCTGGTAGGTTCGACGAGACGATCGACGAGTCTAGGCGGAGTCGCGGTAGCTCGACGATCCGTGACCGTGGCTCGGGAAAAGGATGGAAGAACGGATCGAGATCGACAACCACTGGATCTCGAGACGCTGCACGGTGCACGGAGCGCGGTGCACGCTGTACGCTGCACGCTGCACGCTGCACGCTACACGCGTGTGGTCTCTCCGAACAGGGGACCCGCGTATCGCGTTACGCGGCCTTACAACTACGGCCTCGGATACGAGCGATCGCTCTTCTCGAGTCGAATCGAGTTCGCGTATAATTCAGCCTGTTGCTCGAAAGAACGGAAGAATTCGAGCACGGCTTATACGCCGAGGTTGGATAGCGAAATCGAACGGTCCGCGAACGATCGGATCGAATCGAATCGGATCGGATCGGATCGAGTAGAGTCGAATCGAGTCGAGCCGAGTCGAGTCCAATCGAATCGTATCGAATCGAATCGTTGCACGGCTCTTTCGCATATCCGATAGTCTATTAGGTTTTGCGCAACCCACGTCTCGTGGTATTTATCGAGGTCGAGTCGATCAGCGCTCGAAGCGTGGGTCTTAACCTGTCACAATTCGATCGTAATTTCGCGATAAAACGGCGCGCGCTGTTGTCCGATCGATCGACGGACAGACCGAATGCCCCAGAGGACCTGTTTCTTTCGAGCAATTCGGAACGCGCTATTTTTGCGTCTCGTTGGTCGCGAACTCTCGCTCCGTCCCTTCCTCTCTCCCTCGTTCCCTCGTTCCCTCGTTCCCTCGTTCCCTCCCTCGATTCGATAAGACACGTGCACGGTATCCGCGACGGATGCGCCTTATCTTTGATTGCGCTTACGCGAGTCGCGACTACTTGAACTTTACTACTCGAATTCCAGTCGAAAACGTTCGCGTACGCCGTGGAAAGAAACAACCCGCGCGCCAAGAGTACGCGGCTCGTTCTCTTAAATCTGTTATGCACCTCGGGGAAAACGAACGAAAAGAAACGGGTCGTAAATAACAGTCTGCGCGGTTATGCGCCGAGACCCTTTGTCCCGAGATAAACTACAATGTTGCGATAGCCGATCGACGAGGCTCCGAGGCAGTGCGCGTTGCTCGCAAAACCGGACAAAATTGGAATTCGCGTGTGCGCGAGATCGAACGAAATCGATGTACGCGGTTTAAATTGTCGGAGACGTTCGATTATCCGGTTCTCGGTAGGTACTTGCGAAGAACATAATCGATCAATTATCTTGCAGTTTTCTTTCGCAATTATACGTTCGCCTCCTTCCCCCTCCCGTTAAAGTACCGGCACAGTCGTACGCCAATCGCGTTTCCAACGATCGCCGTAAAAACCATCTAATGAGAGACTCTGAATCGAGCATAAACGATTCGTAATGTCCAGTTATTCGTTGAACGCTTCGCAATTAATGGTTATCGCGTAAAATTGCCCGGCAATTCTACGTGGGGGAGCGCATCGTGCCGGTGTGGAACGGCGTTTACGCTGTTTACGCCGTTTACCTTTAAACGCGAGGATATTCCATACTTCGCGCGGCAGATTTAGTACAAAATCTTCCTCGACGACGCTCGAATCCTGCTATTATTCGCGGATTATCGATTCGCGGGGAGGATTCGTTCGATCGGCCCGTCGCCGCGCCGTTTCGCGAACGCGAGAAACAAGCGTACGAACCTCTTCGCGTTGGATCAAGCGGTCTCTTCTAATTACGAGCACGATCGAACGTAAAATGTAGCTCCGACGATGCTCGTAACGCTTCGCGCGGCCGCTCCGAACGAACCAAGAAAATTAACGTGTACGGCGATTCGCCGCGAGAACAGATTTATTCTCGTAGCCGGAACAAAATCGTGATTCCCGCTTGGAAGCTCGAACGAGCCGGAGTCGTAGAGCGGTCGAATCGGTCGTGCGGTCGTAAAGAAACATTTTTCTTCGAGACGATGACTTAAGAGAGTCCCAAAGGAGGCGCCGGACGAACGATGCGCATCGACCGAAGAGGTCAGCGAACGACTGCGAGCAGGAAACACGGTACTCCAGCTTGCAGCGAGTCGCGAGTTTCGAGCTCTAAGGGTATTTCGAGCTTCCCCTTTCGAACAGGCGGGGGACGCGAAATCAACGGAGATTGCAAATTACTGCGATAGCTCCAGCTGCCGCGACGGTTCCTGCCTGCCTGCCTGCCTGCCTGCCTGCCTGCCTGCTTGCTTGCTCGACTGGTTGCTCGACTGCCTGCCTGGCTGCCTGGCTGCCCAACTGCCTACCTACCTACCTACCTACCTACCTATCTACCTACTTACCTACCAACCGTCCACCCATCCACCCACCTATCTACCTACCTACCCAGATACCCACCTACCTATCCAGCTACCTATCTTCTTGCCCGACCTTCTGCCTGCATGCCTGACTACCCGATTGCCTGTCCGCTTGCTTGCTTGCCTACCTACCTACCTACCTATCTACCTGTGTACCTACCTGCCTGCCTGTCTACTCATCCACCCATTCTACTTACCCCGACCAACCTACAGCTGCGCTAGATCCTCGCGCGTGACTTTACTCCGGCTTTGATAACGCTTTTGCACCTGGCACAATTACGTTTCACCGAAGCGCAAAGAGCCAATTACCAAATTCCAAAAGTATCGGTAATCGAATATCGCTTTTTGCGCGTTTTCTACGAAAAGAGTATACACACATATATGTGTAACAGTAAGAGCAACGATTATTATGCAGGGCCGGCCGATAGGGTAGGGATGAATGAGCAAATGTACTGTTACTCGGACAAAGGCTGCCCACGTTTTACGGTCAGGATGCTATAAAAGCGTTTGCTTCGCGCACACCCAGTTCTTCCTGGAGTTTATTGCCATTGGAAACGGTTCAGGAAATCTTGTTCCCGCGTAATGCATTTACGGAACGACGCTTCGCTTTTCCTTATCTTCTTTCATTTCACCGACCCGACTCGAGACGATAGGACGTTTCCCGTGAAACCGTTACGTTACCATCGGTGCGATCGCGAAATTATCTTCTCGGTTTCTCTGCTGCAACGTCGAAGGATCGCGTCGCGCCCCCGAGTCCACGGGTCCGAGTTTCGAGTTTCGACTCCTAAAAACGCTTTCGACGATCGACGAGGACCCCGAACGCGCGCGTACCTCGATACGGATCGATCGAATCTAGAAAAATCTGGGAATCGGCAATCTTCGTTTAAAAGGAGCGCCGGTATCTCCCGGTTTATCTCGGGAATCTCTGGATCGAGAAGACGAGGCCGCAACGGGAGGGCGGCGGCAGCTGCCAGGCCGTAAGCAACGACGGAGCGGTAACTCGCCTTCGCGGTGGCGTTACGGCATGATACAACACCTACGAATGGAAGTCGCGGAACGAACGATGCCCTTTAACCGGCTACTTTACGACCACCAGGATCCGGAACCTTGGCGTTCCTTGCCGAGCCCTTGTCGGATACGACGCGATAGCTGCCAGACCGTTCGGTCCGAGACAAATTATCGTGGTTTCCGCTTCTACGGATCTCGATTAAAAGTTGCAAATTCTGAAAGTCGATCGGCGCGCGAATCGTTGCTCGTCGAGGATACGACCGCTAATCGTATCTTTGGAACGAGGCAGCGTATTTCATCGGGAGACCTTCCGTTCGAAATTCCTACGAGCACCGACGCATAACGCTGCGCGCACCGATTTGCATATTCGAAAGCGAGCGAACGACTTTGCCCGAAGGGAGTTGGTAAACAAAGGTACCGTGGCGAGTTCGTTGGCTATGCTCGACGTTCCCCCGAGTCGCGTCGCGTCGCTTGCTCCAGATATTCCTCGAAACGATAGAGACTTCGGCCAGAGGACAACAACGGGGGAAAAGGGTGTCGACGGTTGACCGGATTCACGGTGCAACACGATCCACGATCCACGATCCACGATCCACGATCCACGATCCTCGATCCTCGATCCACGATCCACGATCCACGGAGCGAAACACGGACGAAGCGTTGCCGAGAGTCGTACGCGAGCGTAATCCATGATTTTCAATTTCGCCGGAAGGCTCGGACCAAAGATACCACCGAATAAACCAGTCAACGTCCTGACAGCAACGTAACAGCGCATACCGCCGCCTGCTGGCGAGGACCTAACAAGCACGAGTCTTCGAGCAAAGGTAACACGAGAGGGCCACCAGCGTAGCCGGTCTCCGGTTTCGAATTTGTCTAAAGTAATTAAAACCCTGCGCGAACCTTCGCCGCGCTTCGTACCAGCGAATCGACGGATAGTCGACGGGATTCGCTTTAACTTACAAACAACAGTGTTTCGCCGAAAATTATTACACCGACGTTGATCGGCAGATGAGCGCGTTTAATAAAACGAGGCCTCCTGGATTTCCCTGATATGCTAGCCTAAGTTTTGGGACCTCTTCTTAAAGAGGAAGGTTTGAGGAAGATTTTGCCGTTGGTCCCATGTCGATAGCTCTAATAGTTTGGCCGGGGCACGACTTCAAAGATTTGCCAAATATTGCCACAAAATCGCTAAATAATGAAGGTATACCCCTTCTTAAAATCGTGAAAAATCTTTAGGTCTCCGATTCTTTTGAAATTTGGGGAACACGTTTCTAGTCGCTCGGTGAGAGTGTATGCCAAATTTTAGGTCGATCGGAATCGAATTACAGCCGTGGCGCGACTTTGAAGATTCGGGGAATCTAACTCGCGAAACTGGGAAACATGGGGTAAGGGGAAACGGTAAGTCGTGGTCAGACGCTACGCCGTTCGACCCGCTACGAGAACCCTCCCGACGAATCCACGCAGTCTTTGGATTTTCGAACGACGGAGGAAAAACGATCGAACGAAACAAACGACCACGGCTCGTCCAGAGACCGTCGTTGCGCGGTGGATCGTACGCGGAACAGGAATTCGATTGTGACTCCGAATCGAGGGGCATTTGACTCGAAACGTGACTCTCTGTACAGTCGAAAGACGGGCCGCTTGTTTTTAGGGCATTGTCCTGTTCCCTCCGGGCGTACGCGAGCCACTCGTAAGACGCTCTTGGTAGTGGCGCGGAATACAGATGTCTACGGCCGTGCTCGCGCGTCCGGCGTCTCGAAATTCGTGTATCGCTGGAAACTAAACGACCCGCGAGTCCTCGACGAATTCTAAACGCTTGGCTGGACGCGTCGGGATCCTCGAGAACCATTCGATTCCCTCCTGCGAACGCATCGAGCCCCGAGAACCGAGGAATCGGATATCCTTTGGCCTCGGCTCGGACGAGGGGGATTCGAGCGCGTGACGTCCAGCCAGAAAAGGCGTTTAAGGTATCTTGCTCGTGACCGTCACGCCCTGAACGATGTCCGGCATAACGCGAATCGTCGTGGCTGTGCTCGGCACGGCTCGGCTCGGCTCGGCTCGACGCAGAGTGTTCCAAGAACGAGAGGCGGCGAAGCGACGAGGCGAGGGACAAAAGCGAGCCGCGATAAGCGACGCCGGCAATACCGTGTCGCGCGAGACCATCGTTCGTCGGTCTGCTCGGTCCCGTACGCGTTTAATCGAATTTAGAAATCGAGAGGGACGCGTCGAGAGATCGGACGGTTACCGTGCCGCGGAAAATCGAGAGAATCGTGGAGCGCCGCGTCGTTTCGCGAACGAGAACGGGTGAAAAATTGCGAGAAACGTTTCGGCGAATCGCGTGTGGGCCGGTTGAAAAATCCGAGGAGCAACGGCGACCGCGGCCGGCCGCGCGATGCGCGCTGTGTACAGAACGGTTCGCGCGTAATGATGACAAATGGCCAGGCGGCGTAAATCATCCGGCCGACCGGACGGCTCGGATCGTCGAACGTAATCTCCGGGGAGGCCACCGATGCCACCGCGATGGGACGGCGAACGCCGAGGAAAACTCGAGAACGCGGTTGCCCCGAGTTCACCGTGAGAACGAGCAAGGGGAGATACGGCTCGCGGTTCGCGATCGTATTTTAAGACGCGAAAGAGGCATGGCGCGGCGTCGTGGGCGCGCGTACCGCGATCGCCGAAGATACCTGCGGCAGATGAAGACATCAGGATTTGACGGGCCGACAATAGAGTATAAATTACCGATGGTAGGAAGGGACGTCGACGCGCGCGCGCGCGCGCGTACTCTCCTCTCCTACCGTAAGACGGAGAGACGCTAGCGAGCGAGCGCCGCGAACGCGTTTGTATGCGGCTGCACGAACGAGCACCGTTCTCGAACGTCGCCGTGGATCCTAGGGTTTTATCTGGCATTGGCGAGACACGATTCACCGTCGAAGGGATATCCGTAGGCTCTCTCGGGCATCGCGGCGAATTCCTCGAACGCCCACGAACAGTACGGCCTCCGAAGGCGACGAGGCACGATCGCGGAGAGGTCATCGCGGCACCGAGGCTAGACCTTCGTGCTCGACCTTTCGATCCTTCGAGGACAATGAATTCATCGCCGAGCCATAGATCCTTGGCAAATGTTCCCGCAAAGTTTCGCCGGCGATCTTCCGCTCGACCGAGGAGCGAGGAGCGGCGAGACCTCGCCGAAAACGCGCGCCGACTCGAGCGAACGCATTTTTTCCTACAGCCCCCGATAGAACCTGAAACGCTGTCCGAAGCGTACACTCCCGGCGGCTGTAGTTTTGCAATAAATCGTAAACGAGCGACCGTTTCGCACGACATTGCTGTAAGAGCGTGGGCAGCGCCGCTCCGGTGTGGCAATATGGCGCCGTGCCCGGCCGTCCTTCCGTCCCACCTGGATATAGAAAACGGGCATTGCGGTTAATTAACGAGCATTACGTTAGGTGCCAATCCGCATAATCAACGGCCCGCGCGTTGCACCGCCGCCGCGGTGCGTTCATCGTTTGCGTTTACGTTTTGGTTCGCGTTCGCGTTTACCTTTACGTTTGTTCGAACGCTTGGACGGACGATGGACGCGACCGCGTCGTACATCCTAGAAAGCGAATCGCGCGGATCACCGGGATCACGGATCGAAACGGAGAGCAAAGGAGAGATGGGAAGAAAGATCGACCCTCTTAAACGAGATTCCTACCGGTTGCTGGCTCGCGTCTACCTGTTATCGTAGCTAAAGGGCTACATTCCGGTTGGATCTAAATGCCTGTGTCACGGATCGCAATAAACCTAATGGCAGTCGCACGATGTTCCTGTTTCTGGGGGAACGGTCTCCGCGGACGCGCGTTCCCGTGGACGATTCGCGCGTCCTCGGGACGCGATACCTTCCTCCGTCTCTCGCGCGAGATGTTCGAGCTAGACCGGCGCCGAGGAACGACGAACGCTGCTCGAAGCGTCCCTGAGTTATCCGAGGAAGAAACAGCTTCCCGACGTTGGCAAGCCGTGTCGCCGATATCGGACCGATCGTAACGTTCGATCGAGGTTCGACCGTTTCGAGATATCGACGATAGAAGCGAAGGCTGGGCAGCAGCACCGGCATCGAAACGCGAGCAGTCACGATTATGCCCCGTTACGGAGGAGAGCCGTAGCGCGCGGTCTTGCTCGTCGCGATATCGCGAACGTACTCTTCGCTCTGCGCTCTTTGCTCCGTACGCGCAAGGTCCAGGCTTATCCTAGAGGCCGCGCAACGCGGCGAACGAGTCCGAGCATCCGTCTTAAGTGGATCTACCCTGTACCGGTTACGCGATGACGACGTTTAGATGGTTGCTCGACGATAAGCGGTAGAAAACTGGAGCTTCGACGATAATAGGGGCAACACCGGCAACCATCGCGAGACGAAGCTCGCGCGCGTAAACGGCGATCGACGCGGAATCGAATCGAATCCTTTCGATCGAGATTAAGCTGGATTCGCGCGAGAATCCGATTAACCAGAAACGCCGATCGACTCGGGTCTCGGGAGGAAGAATCGCGCGTTGCGCCACGCGAAAATTAGAAAGGCACTCGCGCTTGCGATCGCGCCTCCGTTCTCGCTCGCGAGAAAACTACGCGTATCCGTCTCCGTCCGTCTCGAGCCCGTGCAACGCGTAACGGCGCCAGAGTCTCGGCGCGTTCTCCGCCTCGCGCAACCCGGTCGGCCCGCGACTCCTTAATTACGGCAGCGAATCGAATGGGATCGTTCCAGGGCCGCGT
>CM052088.1:519739-565261 GCA_028453745.1 Agapostemon virescens
GCTCGTCCAAGGTTTCGTTGTCGCGATACGCGGCTCGCTCGGTGTTTCCTTCTTCGCCGTGGACGCCGTCGACGCCATCGACGCGGACCGCTCGCACTTTCTTCGGCCTCGATCCCCTTGCGGGAACCTCGATACTTAACTTACGTATATCGCTTTCGCAATCGTTATTAGAGGTTGTTGCGCAAGCGAGAGCGTTCCGTCCTATATGAAGTATCGGCTGCGTTCAATCTCGACCGCGGATACATTGTAATTAGCGTGCAAGACGCCGCGTGGAAGCACGCGGTATGCTCCGACGTGGCGCGAAAGCGCGAGATATCGTGGCTCGCGGGACACGGACGTCTGGAAAAATTCAGATGCCATCTCGGATGCATAGGCGGTGGAAGATTCGCCGTGGCGCTGCGTCGCGCCGCCCCGCCGGATCGATGCGCGTTCGCGGCAACCTCTCGACGCAACGATCTTCGCCTTGACCTGCCTCCAGTTATTCGTCCCGTGGCCGGTTTGTACATCGTATCGACGCTCCTCCTATAATAAGTCATGGGCGGCTGCTTATCGGTTACGCGATAGAAACGAAAACAGTGTTAACGATTTTCCTATTCGCCGATTCGCGATTCGACGCGTCGATAAATCTCGCGGCGTAACGCGTAATATACGACGAGCAGGTAATTGCACGATGGAAAGGTATCGAGGAACGATCCGATCGTTCCCCGAGAGCAGATGCGCCGACAGATGGTCAGCCGCGACCGTTCTCGAACACGGGCTACCGCTTGCCCCGGGGTCGGCGCGATCGACCGGCTGCGAACCAACTCGGTTCAGCCCCTCGTTAGCTTTCTTCGCGTCGCGATTAACCTGCTATTCCGCGGAGACGTCTTCGTAATCTGCGCGTCCCATTTTCCCCGTTACGCCCTCGCGTTTCTTGCGGAAAAATACCGGACCGTCCTCGGCGACGTCGCTTCCGTCGACCGCTCGGTTCGGCGACGAAACGCCGTCGATCCTGGACGCGACGGCGATCGCAAAGCCGCGCGAGTGCGGTACCGACCGAATCGAAGCGATCGCGACGACGATGCGTCGTTTTATCCGCCTCCGGAATCGCGGTTCGGATCTCGAACGCGAGAGGACGTTCCGAGTTGCCGTGGAATCGAAAGCAAACAATTTTCGGACTCGACGAGGCGGTTTACCGTCCGAGAAAACATCTTTTTTCCAGGGAGCAGGCTGTCGCCGCGAGGCGAGGCGAGTCGAGTCCTTGGAGAGACAACGGAATGCTTTTGGAACAATCTGCTCGAGCGGGGGCGACAATCGCGCGAACAAAGAGGCGCGAGTTTAAATATAGACGCTGCTTGGCCGGGCTAAGTTTGTCTTTATCGAGGTTCGTTCCTGTCCGCTCTCGACCTCGTTGCTTCGAAAACCGCCTACTCGATTACGCCCGTAACGCGCGCGCAATCGTCCCTTCGTTTTGAATCGCGTGGCCCATTAGCATCGGAAGGGACTAGAATTTTTCTCGACCAGTCTCGCCGAGCATAACTCGCGATCGCGAAGACGGTCACCGCGTTCGAGCGCGTTTTCGCGCACGTGTATGCAAATGCGGACCCATGAAGCTGCATGCGATCGCACGAAATACAGGGTACACAAAGAAGAAGAGAGGGGGAGAAAAGGGATGCGTAGTGGCGCGCAAAGAACGGAGAACGGAGAGCAGAGAGCAGAGTGCGAAGAGCGGAGAGCGGAGAGCGGAGAGCGGAGAGCGAGCAACCGCAGATAAAAGAGAATCGCGTGCACCGGAATACGAGAGCACGTCGAATCGCGGCAAAGTTGTTGCGCTCGGCCGGCCGGCTAACGACACGCTAAGGACGCCGTGCAAATACAGGGTGTCCCAAAAGTAATTTCACAGCGGGAAATGAGAGGTTTCTGAGGTCATTTCAAGCAACTTTTTCCTTGGTGAAAATTCAATCTGCGGCTTTGTTAACGAGTTATGGTCAAAAAGTCACTGACGAATGAGAGCGAAGCGCGCGAACCAGCACGCGCTCGAACGAGAGTGTTCGACCGTCCGCCGGCCAGGCGCGCGAGCACAAGTCAGAGAGCGCGAACTTTCCGAATTTCTTTTACTACGCGACGATAATAATTTTAAGAAAAACGCTGTTGATTCTTATTTCAGAATGTCTAAAGAATAATCACTAATTTTTCAGATCCGAAATAATAAAGAATTTAGCCGTGTCAGCCGTTTTAATTTTCTGGTATGCATCACATCTCACGCGTACCACGTGAAATTTTTCTACGATACGTACTGTGAAGATAAACAATAAGTAACCCCGTCGAAATACGTAAACGATATTTAAATTTAAATAATTCTGTGTCCGAACAGAATTCAACAAACGATTCGCAAAACTAATTTAATAATAGACAATCGCGTTAATCACAAGTGTTGGAAATTCTCCGCGCTCGACGTTCTCTAATGTCATTCTCGAGATGCCACAGTAAACATCGCATGGAGCTATGAGAATTTCAATAACAACACCACCGTCGGGCAAGCCGGTCGCTGTTGAATCGACAACGATTCAATTCCCTTCCTTTAATCGCGCGGGCCCGCAAAGTGGGGACAACGGGTCGTAAAAAAGCTCCACGACTCGTCGTGGCGAGAAGTCCCGGGATGACGTAGAGGCCCTACGTCAGCAGGTAGGTATGCCATTGTTCTTTCGCGTAAATTCACGGTTTTGCTCAGCCATAAGACTTTTCGATCGGCCGAAACGACCCTGCTACGCGAGAAGCCGGGGTGGGAGCAGGTTGTACGCGGGGTGGGAGAAGGTAGCTACGGAGTATTCTTCAGGGCGTATGACTGCTCGAACGATATTGGGATCTCGTTCCCGTTCTCGACCAAATTCCGCAAACGGCCCCGCAGCTCCTCCAGGCTTTTCGATTTCGCTTTCTTGATCCTCTTGTACTTCGCGTCTATTACTTATTGTTTATCTTGACAGTACGTGAAGACACCCTGTATAGCGGCTTGTACGCGCGCGATCACCGAATCTTTCGGTACGCCCGATTTATTTTACGAGCGGATCGAGCAGCCGCGCGGGAGAAAAGAAAGGGAGCTCCCGTCCCGAGAAGCCGTCGCGTCTCGAGTCTCGAGGGATCGCGAACACGGATTGCTTCGTAATTGAAAAACCCTAGATGGCACGATTCCGCGTGGCCGTCTCTGCTCGACTCGTCTCGGCTCCGCTCGGCTCGGCTCGGCTCGGCTCGGCTCGGCGACCGTTTTATTAAATATCGCGAACGGGAATGGAAACTCTGCCGTTTCGGAACGGCGAACGACGTTTCCTTGAAACGAGATGCCGAGCGACGCGCCGAACGACGGTTCGTTAACACTCGGAAAGAAGACCAGTACCGCGGGACGAGACTCCGCTCCTTATCTATCGGTCCGTTTCTGCACGGAACGCGAGCACCGTGCGCCTCTTCTTTCGTTTTTTCTTGAAATCATAGGCGAGTCAACGACTCGACGGAAGAGAGACGCGTTCCGTTGGATGGTTTCGACGAGCAGGATACGAGCCATCGAACCTATCCCGCAACCTCGTTATCGCCTCGCGTTTTCTACGAATCGACCGTGCAACGCTTTGTCGAGCGAACCTCGCGAGCGCGCGTCCCTTTCCGCTCGAGCGTCGAGCTCGGAGCACGGGTATCAAGGACCGACCGAATAATCTGAAACGTTTCTTCGCTCGATCGTCGAGCAGACTCGATCTCGCGACCGGTCGATACAATCCTTATCAATCGATTCAAAATCGTGGCGGCGTTGACAAGACTCGTCCGTGGGTAAATCATTGCCTCGACTCGGTTAGCCACGAGCGGTGACATGTTCCGTAGCCCTCTATCAGGACGAGTCTATTAAATCTGCAACAGGACGGAATGTCCACCACGGCCATTACCATTCCGCCAAGTCGTAAGTTATCTTCGCTGACAGTGGGCGCGCATAGAAATGTCTTTGGCCGTGATACCTCCGGACTTCTTCTTCTTCTTCTTCTTCTCCTACTTCTTCTTCTTCTTCTTCTTCTTCTTCTTCCTCCTCCTCCTCCTCCTCATCCTACTCCTTCTACTCCTCCTCCTCCTCTTCTTCTTCTTCTTCTTCTTCTTCCAAGTCTCTTCTCGTTGATTTTCTTTTGCTCGGTCCTTTTCGCTCTTGGTCCCTGTTCTCGCGTCCTCTTTCTCGTTTCGCTCGAGGCCGTCTTTGGCCGTTGCTGTCAGCCGCCGACACCGATATCGGTCTTTAGAATCAACGCGCGCGACCCTTTTCGACCACCACCTCGCGTACATCTCGTCGCCGCCGCGAAATCCGTTGAATCGTAAATGGGCTTCGCGAGTTTTTCCGACAAATTCGCGATTCACGATCGTACGCGAAACGAAGGCGGGAGGATCCGCGGGGATTCTCTCTCGCGTCGCCGCGTCGCGTGTCTCGTATTCCGTGCGCCGTACGCTATCCGGTGTAACGTTTGAGAAGCGCGTAAAGGGATTCGCAGCACGCCCGTTCCGCGGCGAAGGTCGCCATTTGGCATTCAACGATCTTGCCGAGCCTATCGAAGGTTCGGATTCGAAGAGGTACCGGACGGGGTCGTGGTGCAACCGATTCGTATAAAATTTGCATCGCATTCCAGCCTGCCGTTGGCGCTGCGAGTAATAGCGGCCGTCGCGCGTCGTTGCTAGATCTTCGAGGAGATCTCGCCTCGGCACCTCCTCGAAACTCGCCCGCACGAACGACGAAGACGGGAGAACTCGCGACGGGAACTCGCCGAAGAACGAGACGAGGACGACGCGTCGTCGTTGCGGTCGCCGGTGCCGTTGACGCCGTCGACGCCGTCGTCGTTGCCGTTGCCGTTGCCGTTGCCGCAGGATCGGCAGCGCGAAAAGCGGCTAGAGCCGAAGAAGAAGACGAAAGAAAACCGTCAGCCCTTTGCTCGTCCCTCTTTTCGAGCGCTTTCGATTCTCTGGCTAGCCATAAAGGTTTTGTTGCGATCGGATCGCCGTCGAGTCGAACGGTAAATCAAGATTGTTGCTTTACGTAATGGAGTTGCACCGGCCACATCTTAATTAGGAAAAATCTGGAAGCACATCCGTTTCGAGCTCGGCGATCCTAGGTGGAGTTAAGGCGCCCATTGCATTCTCATTAACCGTTCGCTTCTGAACGCAACCCGTGCGCACCGCACGGCGAATCGCTCGTTACACTATTTATCTTGAGCCTCTGTTTCGCAGAAAGCGGGCTCGCGTGTACGTACATAATAATACAACCGCGGGCACGCTATCTCCGTGCGATCTATCCAAGGCTTTTCAATATGCGCGCTTCTAAATAGCCCGTTAATCCATCGCGTTCTTTTTTTTTCCCCTTCCACCGGGGAACAACGCGAGAACGCCGAAGCGTTGTATCGATAATTAAACCGCCTCGCCGTTAGCCAGAAGAGGTTGACCGATTTCGTGCGAGAACCGAGAACGAAGCCGACGTCTCGCGAAATCGAAATCGAAAACGAAATCGAGATCGAGATCGAAATGGAAATCGAAATCGCGGTCGATATCGCGATCGAAATCGTTCCGGCGATAAATTCGCGTTTACGACGACGGCGATGGCGAGTCGCGATCGTTCGTTGTCGAAATTCTGCCGAGTTCTGTTCGCGCAACTCGCACCGCGAGGTCGCTGGTTTTGGCCCCACGGGGATACCAAGATGAACGTTGATCCAAATTAACGTGGAATAATCAGTTACGCTTTCTAGCCGGCAATACTCGGCATCGTCGCGCGATGACTTCGGAAACGGATGGCGAGACGTCTTGTCTCGAGCGCCTTCATCGCGAAGTACGAAGCCTAATTTCATTACGGTACGTGTAACCTTCGCGGTGCTGACTTTGTTCCGGGCGCAGGCGATCGCTTGTCTGGAAACGTTCCCGAGCAAAATCATCGAGTTGAACGACTACGTGAACAATTACATGCCGGACTCTGTCAGGAACAACAGATACAACGAGATCGTGCCCGGACGGAAAGCCAAGTGCCGCACAACGATCTCGAGCACGAAGAATTGGGACTCGAACAGCGCCTCGGATTACGGTGGTAGGCTATAGGATCCGACCACCCGTACTCGTAAAGCGACGCGTCTTTTCTCCCGCGACTTTTCTCCCCGCAGTTTCCAGCTATTACGCTCCTCCGTCCGTTCGCGACCGCGGTGCACAGCGACACGGAGTCGGCAAGAAAAGGTGCTACAGGGGTCGAGGACTCTGCGGGTCCGGTATACGTCGTCGACCGGGTCCGCTCGGTCAGCTTCTGGCTTTCCTGGTCGGCGGTATCGTCGTCTGCGCCAAGAAAATCGTGATCGCTCCGTCGCGATACATCGTCGACAACGCGATCGCCGCCTTTTTCCAGAGGTAAGGCACTCCTCGTATCGCGGAATCTCGTCTCGCGGCAAGAGATCGAGCTCGTTTTCCGACGCGTTCGCAGACGCGAGCTGAGAAACGCTCAATGCGGTCCGTCGCCGAATTGGGACAGCTCTCTCTCGACTTACGTGACCACGGCCAAGAAGGACACCACGATCATTGGAAATCTCATCGATATCATGCGACCCGCCTCGGTGAAACTGATCGCCGATACCACCGCCGTAAGCAAATTTTCCAGTCGATTCCTCTCGTCCGTGGAACGTCTAACCGTTTCCTCGCTCGCGATCAGTTGAAACGCTGGCTTCAAGCGGTCGTGTTGAACAACGCGTCGTCGACGACGACAACGACGACGGCGGCGGCGGCGGCGGCGGCAGCGGCGACGACGACGACGACGACGATGGAGGTGGCGGTGGCGAAGTCGTCGCCGATCGAGGAGCTGACGAACGCGATTCGCAGAATCGAGACAGTCGACTGTTGGGCCTACGAGCTGTTCTTTCATCTGAAGTACCTTCAAGTTAAACGCGCTCCGCCTCGCATCGCCGACAAAGTAATCCCTCGCGCCGATCGCGGCCGTTGCGATCCGCGTCCATTTCCCTTTCGAACGATCTCGCTCTCCCTCTCGCTAACGCTACTTTCGATCCGTTCAGCGGACCACCGTTCGGGAAACGGCCGAGGCCGAGGCGAAGCCCTCCGACGTGATCCACGCGAACCTGTGGCACCGTTTGGTCCAGCTCCGCAACAATTACATCATCCTGTACGACACGCTGCAGACGTTCGAAAAAGTCCGCGATCTCCACCCGGAGAATCCGGCGGATTCTATACGAGACTCGATCGTGGCTTAGCGTTCGAGACCGAGGCGAGCCGACGCGAGCCGACGCGTTCGAACAACGCGGCGTGTCCGAGTTTTCCCGTTTCAGGGAACGCGAGAGCACGAGTCGTGGAACGGGTCCGATCCAGGGAGTAGAAGGTCCGTCTCGTACGAACCCCTCGGCCGTTCGTTTCGACACGAGCCGGCTGACACGACACGCTATTGTGGCTAACATTTAAACGTCGTGCCGAGGAAGGGAACGCGGACAGGCTACTACGGGATATTTGCTCCGGCGAGATTGCGACACACCGACCCCTGCGGTCGCGAGTCTGCTTTTTTCTCCCGCGGCAGCGGAACTTATTCCGACGCGCGAAGCGTAAAACATCCAGCTTTTTTTCACGGTAAAGCGATACCATCTGCGATAACGTTTCTCGAGAGGTCGCGTCGACGTCCTTGCCGTTACGAAACGCATCGATTTCGACCGCACGACAATTTGTACCGCGTCGTCGATGTTTTCTGTACGTTCGGTGGGAAATAAATTCGGACAAATTCCAATTCCAGTCGCAAACCGGTGAAAGGTTCGATGCTCCGCGACGCGTATCGGTCGCGTATCGGTCGCGTACGCGTTTTCCAGCGTTTTCGCAGGCTAGCCGAGTTGTCCGGCGACGCGGACCCTTCAGCGTAATTGCTCGCTCGCGAGAACGCGCTCGCGGCGAGTCGAGGAGCTTTTATCTCGGGCCGAATGAGTCTTTTGAAATTGCCTGTAATTAGGAGCGCGGTCGAGATACCGATCGACGACCGCGCTCGGTGCCTCGGTGCCTCGCTGAACTCGATTGCGACAAGAATGGATGACGAATGGGATCGCTAAATCGAGGCGAATGGCTTCGCAACGAGCGATCGGTCCGCGAGATCGGTACGCGCGCAAAACGATTCCGTGACGGTGATAAATGCGGCTCGCCGTTCACCGGAAAGCGCGCAGATTCCGTTTGCTCCGCGATCGAACGGGACGAGCAACGCGGAGGATCGATTTCTTTGCTCTCGCGATCGAACGGAGCTTCTCTGCGAATCGTTTCGACGGATTCCTCCGAACTTTACAGCCACCGGCTGTGTTTCGTTCTCGTTGCCGACCGGCCGAAGAAAGAAAGTTCGCGCGGGGAAAATATTCCGAGGTAGAAACGCTTTTCACCGTGGACCGACGGGTTAGGTATCCGTTGACGCGTCCGACCAGAGGTAAGAGCGTTAAACGAGTATCGACCCCAACTAACCTATGATCTTGGTTAATGGTCGATCGCGAGTCGAGTCTCGCTCCATCCGTAACGGCCTCGAACGAAATCCCTCGAGTGGCTCCATCGTGCGAACGAACGGTAGTCACGACTCTGATTACGGACCATAATACCATGTAAAATGCCGGGGAACCGCACGAGGGGAAAAACATCGACGAAGAAAAACGGGGCCCCCGACTCGACCGTGCGGCTCGAGCCGAGTCTCGAGAGGAGCGCGATAACGCCGACGTCGAGCAGCAATGGATTGGTTTTCCATTAAGAAACTCTGCTCCGTCCTCTCGTTCCTTCCCGTCATCCAGCGCGACTTCCGCGAAAAGAGGAAGCCTCTTCGATCCGCTGGAGCACACGCGTAAATTCGTTCCGTCGACCAATGAAAACCGTATCGATTCGAGAAGATTGCCCGACGCCGACTGCCTACGTAAATAGGTAGGTACGCTCGCGGGGTCAAACGATGGAGAGGCAGAAGCGTTCCTCCGACCGAGAACGAACGGATATCGCGACCGTAAGATCATAGACGAGACTACCGAGATTCGCGTGAACCGTTAGAGTTAACGACGAGCGCTTTCCTACCTCCTCGCGATCTTTACGCCTCGCAATTCTACCGGTGGATGTGTCCGCGATATCACGCTAGTAAGAGGAGGCGGACCAACGATACGAAGATTCGTCCGAAAGACAACGCAACCAAAGGAGAGAGAGAGAGGAACGATCGTATAATTTGCCCTGAACGATCATGGCTATTTTCGCAGAGTCCTCGGCCAGTTGTTCGAGCGTTCACAATTTTCTTTGGATACGCGATAATTACAGCTCCTCGTTACGGCTACATTTCGGACGGTCGAATCGTCGATCGATTCGATCCGATCCGATCTGCCGGGAAGGATAAAACGCGGGGCCGACATGATTCGTTGTTCAGGGTTCGTAGTCGCAAAATACGAAAGAGCGCCGAGCGCAGCGCAGCGGTATACCGTTTCGCGAACGGTGGACGTAACCGGAGGCCAACGATGCTCGTTTGCTCGTCGAGGTTCGAGCAACGGCGCGGTAGAAAGGAAAATGATTTTATAATAATCATCGAAGTCCGCGCTCGCGCCGTATCCGTCTTCTACCGTACAGCGAAACGGAGTCGTGGGTGTGTTCCTCGAGCACGCTGCTCGGGAACAATGCGACATTATGGTAAATGACCGAGACCATTGTCGTCGAGGAACGCTCGCTGCGCGCTGTTACGTTTCGTACGATCGCGGCCGACCGGTTCGAACCTTCCCGCGAGCATGCTCTCGCAGTTTCCTCGAGCGAAAGGAAGGGAAAGGGCGTTCCGCGAGTTCGAGCCCTGGAAAATTCGCGAGTCGAGGAGATCCACGAGCGAGCTTCGTCTCGGCCCGGGCGATCCGCGCGAACGCTTTCTAAAAGGTGGTGCACGATTACAGAAACCGCGCTTCTTTACCGTGGATACCGGAATAATTTATAATCCAGGAAAACACGAATCGCGAATCGCGAATCTCGAGTTTCAGCCGGCCGTCTAACCGCACTCGCGTGTCTTCATCTGCCGCGTTGCACGCGCGTGTGCGTACCCGCGTGTCGTCCACGCACACGCGCGACGAGAACGGTCGCCAAAGCCGGAGATCCGTGCGCCACGGTGCACGGGTTGTCCTCGACGTGCAACACGCCTCCGATCCGATCCGTGAAACTGCGAATCTCGAAGCGAGGCGATCCGTCGATCGTCGAACCGGCCAACGGGTTTTCTATTCCTCGCGCCTCGCGTCTTGCGTAACGCTTGTTTATCGTGCGATCGATATTTCGCGATTAGAAATATGTATATTGTTATCCGCGTCGACGTAAATCCTCGACCCGATAGCTCCGTATCGTTCCATCGTTTTATCGTTTTACAGCGACGTAAAGCGTAACAGTACCTCGTCCAGGAGATACCCGGCGCGATCTCGGCTCGTCGCGCACGAGTTTTAGATGCCCCTGCGAGAAAAAGAGAATATACGGCGTGCTCGCCGAATCCCGGAAATCAACGTTCTTCTGCCGACCGATCGTTCGTGGATCGTTCGAGGATACGGACCGACCGTGGAGCGGCGTAACGCGCGGCTCGTTTCTTTGCCTCCGAGTTTCCACGTTCGATTCAGAAAAGTTCGGCCGGCTCTGTTCGACTCTTTTGCTCGTTACTCGGCCGTAAAAAGGTATTGCTTCCGAAGCTGCGCAAAGTCAACGACCGTTTAGACTCGGCGTAAAAATAACATGTAAATCATGGTGTAACTACCGCGGTACACGCGTATACTTAATAACGAACGAGCAGAAAGTTTATTGCCCGAGTAGTCAGCGTCTATTATCGTTATTATTATTATCATCTCCGTGATTATAGCGGACCCGAGAAGCCATCAAAAAGTTGATGAAGGTAGTCGTGCGGTAAGCCACAGAGTACCGTGCACTCGAACTCATTGACAACCTGTATCGGTAGTCGTAACGCGACGTGATGCAACTCGAGCTCGTCGAAGCGCACCGTGTCGTAACCCTAATCTCGCGAATTAGTCGCGAGCAGGCAAAGCGGCAAAGCGGCAAAGCGACGACGCGGCGATGCGGCAAAGCGGCAGAACGGCCAGAGGACTCGGAGGATTCTGCGGAGAGGTTTTCGGTTTGTTTTCTGGCCTGTCGACGCCCACGCGTCCACGTTACGCTCGAGATAAGATTGTAGCCGAGCGGAGAGCGCGCGATACGCGCCGTATTTTACGAACCGCGTTGCCCAACAAATCGGTCGATCGACGGTAATCGTTGTCCTCGGTAATACAACACCGACGTCGACGCAAGGAATACATACCGTTACAGAGGCCTCATTAGCGCGGCTGATCTATAGCCGTGGAAGGATAACGGTGGAAAACGTCCGCGTCGTGAAACGCAACACTTTCCACGTTACCGGGGAACGGATTACGCAACCGCAGGTGTATATTTCGCTAAATGTTTGCAGGGAACCGAGTATCTCGTGGTCACGCGATCACTTTTATTCGTCTCCGGCGAAATCCGCTTCCTGATTCCGACCGGCTAGGCCCTCGCACCGATCGAGAATCGAGAATCGAGAATCAAGCAGCGAAAACAGCCAGCGGAAATTTCGTCTCGTTTCCTTCTCGAAGCTCTCCCGCCGAATTTTCATAAAGCTCGCGCGAGAACCAAGAGCGGAAGAGCTTCGCCAAGAGGCGAGACATCACGTTTCGTAATTGTTCCGCGACATCGTTCCGTAGCATCGGAAGCAAACGAGCCTGTCGCAACCGGTCGAACGTTCCCGGTACGAAAAGTTACACAACGAATTCTCCGTACCACAATGCGCTTATTAATTTTCATTTTTAGCATCGAATGGCTTGTTTACGGTATCGGCGTCGCGGACGCGAGATGCGACTCGACGACGCGGTACGCCGGTATTTTGTACGCGTACCCCTCGCGGTACCGTGGTCGCACGAACGATTCGCTCGTGTAACGTTTGATTTTCTCGTTCCGCGAGAAATTTATTTCGCGCATACGATTACGAAAGCATGCCGAGTGGCAGGCGATAGATTTAAATTAATCAGGAGGCGACGGCGCGCACTCCGCTTAAAGATTCATGGCATCGGAGATAAACGCGAAACCGATGTACGCTTCTATCGGACGCCTTGTATTGCTTAAGCGGAGATCGATTATCCTCTTCGGTGAATGATTTAATTAACGTTTATCGTTTTTCCAGCGAGAAGACGCGCGCGATCAACAAGAACGGTAAGAGCAGAAAGAAGAAGAAGAAGAAGAAGAAGAAGAAGAAGAAGAAGAAGAGGAGGAGGACGAGAAGACGAAGCAGAAGAAGAAGAGGAAGAAGAGGAAGAAGAAGACGAAGAGACTATTTTCACTTAGACGTCGCGTAGAAAAACGTTCGGCATTCTAATACGAGTCTAAAATTATTAACGATAACTCAGCCAGTGTGTCCGAGATGTTTGCATAAGTTTATTGAAAATGAATATGCGCGCGATATAGTATCGAAGCTCTCGCGAGTCTGAATCGTCTAGTCGTTGAACGTCTAATAGAGTTATATGCAAGCTGGAACAACCGGTCTTGAACGTTGTAACAGAATATCGAAAGCCGAAGACGAAACTGAATATTCCTGAGCGAATCGCCTGCTAAACTCGACGATAAGCTGGCTCCGCGACCGTGCGTTCGTTCGATTCTCTTCCATTTTCGACTCGGAACGATCGACGCGCTCTCCGCTCGCCGGTCGAAAAGGCCAGCCGTTCCGCGTTGAAACGCGCGACGATTCGAATCGCGAGCACAATGGCGGTATCCGTCGCGCGGAGAAAACGTATTTAGATACGTGTCCCGTGCGGCACGATCACGGCGAACGAGAAACACTCTCGCCGTTACGCTCGACGGCCGAGCGGCCGCTGATTGGGTTCGGCCTAGCATCGCTAACGAGTATAAAGGCCGGTCGTTTCTCGATAAAAGTTAGGCTAATCGGGGCTGACGTTCGAGCCGGACCACCTCGGAGAAGATGTTGTTTCTGCGGCGTTGCGGCATTCCTCGCGATTAGCGCCGATAATCGGCCGAGAACCGTTCCGAGGAACATCCTCGTTGGCTCGCCGAGGCAGAAGCGGAGGGCACGACGAGGTATCCCGAGCGCAGCCGTCCTCGTCGCTCGTGGACGCGGATTCTTCTTCGGCCGGTCGGCCCCACCGAGCGGACCGCTCTCGGCAGTTCGCAAAATTGTCGGTGTCGCGAAACGAACGTATCCATTTGGAAATCGGTGTGGAAATCCGCGACGAAGCGGACGCCACCGGGCAGGCTCCGGACAGAAATACGTATAACTGGATACGAGAGGCTGGAACGGCGCGCACGCGATTACGCTCGCCTCCTCGGCCATCTCGGGTATCGTCAAGTTCAAGGATGCCTTCGGGGCTTCGGGCCTTCGAGGTCTAGGTTCACCGGAGACAGCCGTGCGCGGCTAGCCTGTTCGCTCGACACCGAGAACCCTACGGAGGATGAGAGGACGAGAGAAACGGACAGAAACGTAGAGAAACGTAAAGAAACAAAGAGAAACGAAGAGAAACGAAGAGAAACGAAGAGAAACGAAGGAGAAGAGGAACCGGAGAGGCAGAGATTCTTCCGTTTCGATTCCACGCTCGTGTATCTAAGGATTCGCTATAGCGCTATAGCGATGCCTCGAGCAGATACGTACATTGTTTCAAAAGTGCGTAGTAAATTGCCTTGCTACACGCGTAGTATACGATGAGACGCGTTTCAGCGAACGCAAGGCCATGGTAGATCCTTCGACTCGATGCTGGCTCAACTTTTCTACGATCGCTGGTGTTCGGGTATTATATTGGCAACGCGGGACGCGCTCGTCCTCTCACCCGCGCGCGGCGGTCGTCAAGTTCAAGGATGTCTTGGGAAGACTGGCGCATCGGCGCGAGAATGCAACGACCATAGGGGAAGAAGATGCTTCTCGAGTGCTCGATTCTCGATCGGCCACCGCGCACCGTGCGTAAAATTCCAATCTCGTTGCCAATGCCGAACAACGATAATTGTATACCGTTCGGATCGAAACGATTCGAAACGATTCGAAACGATTCGAAAGAGGATGCTCGGCGGCGATGTTTTTCCCCCGAAGATTCGCATAATTTACCCATAGGTATCCGCGAATATTCCCCCATCGAGACCGTGCGCGTGTACTCGAGTTAGAGGGTCTCGATAATGATATTTATCGCGTCACTTTTGAACGGGGCCGTTCTCTATACCGCGCACCGACTCACCATTTCCAGAGTATTACCTTTCACGAAGGGAATGCAAATTTATGGTAGCATCAACGCGCGCCGATACGTACACGTACAATTACGGGCAGACTTCGGCAAGGTTCGACCAGATAGCACGAAATACTTGGGGCAAAAACGAGAACTCGTGCATTCCTTGACGTAAAGCGGCTGTAAATTCTTCGAGAATACGAGAATACGAGACTCGAGACTCGAAAGCGGTTGCCGATCCATCGAGGTTGAGAAACAGGCTAACACCTGCTGCCGCGGTTCGCTCGTGAAAGATTGCTTTCGAGATTGCCGTGGCTTCGAATTAAAGTCGAGGAATGCGTGCTCGAAAGAATAGGGAGAGCAGTCGGAACGTGGGACGAGTCAAAATCCGAGGAAACTGGAGCGACGCGGAGAATCGCGTTCGCGATCGAAATCGAAATCGAACGTCCCTCGGCGAGCGAGACTTTGCTCTCGTTACCGGCCACGGACGAGGCCGGAATTCCTTCCGAAAACGGTACCGATTTCGACGCGATCTCGCCGTCTTTTTCATCGGACCGCGCGCGGCGAACGCTGTCGCTCGCTTCTAGGTTCTCTTACGAAAGGCGTGGTCGCGGTCCAACGACGGCCGTCCAACATCGTTCTCGCTAACGATCTCCGTCGATTACGCGCGCGATCGGGACCGGTGAAACGATCGCGTAATCGTATGCAGCACGGACTGCCCCCCCCCCCCTCGGTTGTTCCAGGCGTTCGATTACGAAGGAGGCGCGCGTTCGATTACGAAGGAGGCGCGCGTTCGATGCTCGATCGCGACTGCGAACGTCCATGCTTCACCGTTAAGGGAAACGCAACAACGAACGCGAACGCGGCGCGGCAACGACCGACCGTCGCTTGGCAGAATATCAAGGAACGCGAAACTCCAAACTTAGACGCATTCCGCGTTATTATTAGATCGAAACTAGAACCGGAATAATATTGAGATATCGCGGAATCGAGACTGGACGGATCTAGGAAATCGCACGGAGCAGCAACAAGTTCGTTGCACTCGATCCGAAGAATGTCGCGAACGGTGACAACGCGATTCGCCGTCGATGGAGCAACGATTACCCGTTGACGCGGGTACGGTACGGCTACGGGTATACGAGGGTCGCGTCGAGCACGCAACGCGCTTACCAACACCCGAGAGGAATAATGAAACCGTACACGATCGCTGCCGCCACGCGACACTAGAATTTTTATCAGCGAGATAAGTATATATTCCCGCGAGTCCTCCGCGTACAGTTATACGAACGATCGGCAAACCGCGACGAGCGACGTCCGGACGAGGGCACGGCGAGGGTACGACGAGAGCGCAGCCCGAACGATAACCGATGCTGGCGTCGATACCCAAAATTTCTAATTGTCCAAGGGATTCGCCGAAACGTTCGAGTCGAATGGAATCCGAAGGATACCGCTCGAGTAGCCGAGTATCGGCAAACGCGTTCGCGTTCGAGTTCGGTAAAACTGCGGAGCGTGATTTCCGCGGGGATGGAAACGTCCCGTCGAGGAACAGCCCGCTGATATAAATCTCTGGAAAAAAGGATATAACTCGTTACCACGGTGTGCCATAAACAAGCCGACCTCGTTGCGATCCAGACACACGAACTACGCCTTTGCCCTTAAGGGCTCGTGGCAACAATGCTTTCGCTTTGGCCCGACCGAACAGGATCTCCGCGAAGGATCGCACAGGCGCCAATGGCGATGATGTAGGTGGATCTGAATGCGGCATAGGAAGAGCGAGGTAAATAGTGAAAGGAGCAGAAGAGAGAAAACTAGTGGACGATCTGCGAGGTTAGGCGCAGCCACGGTGCAAAGTCACTGCACTCCTGTGCCCCGTTGCACCGATGCAACAGCTCCGCTTCGCGCTCGCGCTCGCGTCCGCGTCCGCGTTCGAGTTCGAGTTCGAGTTCGAGTTCACGTTGCCCGCCGCCGCCGCCGCCGCTGACGTTTGCGAACTTAGGCGAGGCGAGGCGAGGCGAAGCGAGGCGAGGCGGGGCAAAGCGCGGCGAGCGAACAGCCGGTTTGCCGGCTCGTGGTATTTTTCATTGACAACGAGAGAAAATAGGATACCGCTGTTCCCCCTGTCCCCGTCGCCGCCCCTCCCCCGCCGTTCGCTAATGCTCGACCAGTGGAAAAACTTAGCCCCGACTATTATTAGAATCGTACTTAAATAAGATTACGTGGATTGTACGGACAGGTATGCGCGCTGACGGCGCACTATCTTCCACCGGTGCGCGCAACCCGCTCGGCGGATAACTCTGCGAGTAACGCCGTAACGAATCGACTTAATATCGCCGAGAAACGTACACGCAACGCACCAATAACCGAGCCGAGATCTATCCAGTTCTTCGGGGACGCGACGTTTCGCTTCGATTTCCCTCCAACCCCCGAAGCAACGACACGGCGAACGACCGAACGAGCAAAGCGCGAGTAGAATCTGCTCGCGACACCTTTGCTCCCTCGTCGAGCCATAAAACTCGACGTAGGTCGCGTCGATTCGTTTCCTATCGTTCGCATCGGAACACCGCGAGACTCTTGTACGAATTCTCGCGAACCCAGGCGTTTAGAGTGCTTCTTCGAACGCGGAAGCTCGTCGCGATCGCGGGGGAGTGCGCATGCCGCATACAGCGTGCAGCAGCAGCAGCAGCAGCAGCAGAAGCAGCAGAAGCAGCAGAAGCAGCAGCAACAGCAGCAGCAAGCAGCATCGTATCGCTCGTCCGCTCTGCTCGCTCTGCTCGGCTGCTCGACCGGCCTCCTCGGAAGGTCGTGCCATTCAGCGGCCGTTCACCCGTCATCCCTTTCTTTTTCTACTCTCCTCCTTCTTCTTTTTCCTACCTAGCTATCTCGAGTATAGCCAATACTCGCGGCATTGTTACCGTATAGACGCGGCACGGTGTGTTCGCCGTGCGATCGCGCGATCGGCCGATCGACCGGTGGCATCGCGCGTCGGTTCGAACCCAGCGGAGGTCGCCCCGTGGAGGACTCCGTCGAAATCGAGAGCGACCGAGCCACACCTTTCGTTTCTTTCTTCTCTCGTCGTTTGCGCCTCGCGCGTCCGGGGGAGGACGGAGCAATCGCGGGAACCCGAGTAAAACGGAGAACCTACGCGCGAGGATAAAGGCCCGGACAAAAGACGCATCGCGATACGAAACTGCCGCGGGATTCGTTCGAACGCGGCAGATACGCGGAGGCAAAATAGGCGCGTTTACAATGGCTGGCGGCCGATACGATTAGCGTCCGGACGCTTTCATAGTCGCCCGCGTATCGGCAAATGGACTTGGCACGGACGTTCACCTCCCGTCCATTTGTCCCTCTGTATCCTCTTACCTTTCTAAACTCGCGTCCTCGTAACCGGTCCCCTGGAACGCGTTCGTCACCCGAGACCGGACGACCGCGAACGCCCAGGGCGGCGTCCACCGATTCACGGGGGCGAACGATTACGGTGGTCCCTGGCCACGAATTCGCCAGACTCGAACGCTCTGCTCGTCCTCGCTTCTCGGGACACGCTATCTTAGGAGACGAGAACCCGGTTCGGTTTCTTCGCGATGAAAAGAAAGAACGACATGGAGATGGACGACCGACGACGAGGAGCGAGCCGCGTGGATAGACGGGAGGAATTCGGTTCGTAGATTTTCTCACGAGCCGGCTTGCCAGCAAGACGAGTTCTTCCTCGACGTTCTAGTACGCTCGAAGCGATTTCTCTTGTTAATCGCGACGCATGTCCTCCAGTCTTCGTCCTTGGGCAGAAGAACGCGCGATCGATACTGCGCAATCCACGATAACCTCTTTGATTAGAAGAATTCAACGAGAAAGAGAGCCAGACGGCGCCAGCCGCCGCTCGGAAAAAGCGGTCGTGCGAGGCGTTCTAATGCTCGACTACCAACGAGCTTATACGTATTTCCAGATGGTAGAACCGTTTCTCGGTTCTCGATGGACGTTGACAGTTATACGGTAAACCCTTCGGCGACGCTTCTGGTCCTCTCGCGAGCTCGATTTCCATGTAACGCGTAGCAACGATCGCGTCGGATCATTCGATCGAATTTTACGTACCGTGCACCGTTTATATCCACGTAATTTTTACCGTTTACGCGAGGGCGTCCGGACGGGCAAAGAGCAACGCACGCGTTGCGTCTCGTGACCGATTCACGGCCAACGCGGTCTTTCTCGTCGTTCGTCCCGAGGAAAGAAGGCGGTTTGGCACGTTCCGTCACGATTTCGAAGAGATCGTAAACCGTCGGCCGGTTCAGCGTTGCGCCGTTTAACGTCGGTTTTCTGTCATTACGGGAACGACTACATTTTCGCTATTCCAGAGCCGTTAACATCGACGTAATTAAAGCAATTATCGATAGACGCCGCGTCGCTGATTCCGATCTCGGACGGACGAAGATCGAGGAGGCAGGAGACGGGCAGGTGGGTACCGCCGCTATTATGTCGTGAGAAACTATGCGATTAATTTCCTGCTCCGAGAGTCGAAGGCGCTACCGCCGTGCCGAGTACAAGTTCCAGTGGCAAGAACCACGATACCTTCCAGCTAGTCCTCGAGAGCGTCCGGCGGACAAGCTTCCGCCGAAAAGCTTGCCAAAGGATCGCGAGCGATCGCTCCGACGACGTTGAATTTACGAGAACGATCCATTGATCGCTCGTTCGAAATCACTCACAGTTTTTTTAACCGCGGTTCGACGACTCGGCCAGGTTATTCGTTGGCTCCATCGGTCCGCGCGGGGCTCGGTATCTCGTCAAAGTTCGTCGTTGGGATCGAGGCGATCCTCGTCGCTTCTATTATCAAGGCCAACCGGTGCGCTCGTACGGCAAAAAGATGGATCGTCGCTCGAAACTATTTAACCGATGCATTAGTCACGATCGGTCTCGTTAGGAGTTCCGCGGATCTGTCTCGAACCCGCAACGGTCGAAAAAGAAATCGCGGCGGAAGTGAAATCGATGGTCGGGTAGCTCGGTGGTCCAATCTGTACGATTTCGCGTACGCGATTCGACGAATACTTGGTAAGATCGGGCTAGGTATCGTGGAGGAAACGCGGTGCGGCGCGGCACGGCGCGGCACGGCGTTTATACAGCTCGTATTATTATACCGCTTGCTCGCCGTGGCTAAAGTTGAATCGCGTCGGAATGTAGAGAGTTTAAGACTCGCTTAGAGAGGATTTGCGATAGGCAACACCCGCGCCGAGCGGAGCGGAGCGAAGCAGAGCCGAGCCGCGTCCTCCCTCTTCTCGGCTTTGGCAATAATCCCTTCTGCCAAAGAGTTGCCAGCTGCAGTCGTCCGTACCTTGTCTGCAGTCGCGGCGCACACTTGGGAACACCGTGGCGTGTCGGGAATGCGGAAAGGACGAGTTTCTTCTACTTTTGTTGCGCGTATCTACCTGGTAACCCGAGCCGCGGTGATGCGGTGGCTCTTCGAAAACCGCGTCCGCTGCTAGAATCTTTCGAGACCAGATTGTATTCGTGTTCTTATCAGATCCAAACGCTTCCCTGGTTAGGTGACTCTAGTTAAGTTGCTCGCTGTTACACGTATAATAAACGAGCAGGAGGCGAGTGCTCGGTGTCTCGTGCCCGATGCCTCTCGACTCTCGTCTCTCGTCTCTCGTCTCTCGCCTCTTTCCTCTTGCCTGGAACCCGGCGATACGACGGAACCGGTGCAGACTTCTTATTATTGGACGGACACCGTTAGAAGCAGCCCAGAATTTCGATATATTGGACGTTCGAACGATCGAGGAAGCCTTCCATTCGCATGCTTTTTCCATTTTTCCAGTCTTTCCGCTTGCTCTCGCACGCCGAGCGCGGACGATCGGTCAACGTTTATGCGCGCTTCCTGCAGTCTTCGATTTACGCGAAAATAAACGCGCAGACGTCCAACTCGCTCATAAAGCAATGCTCCATAGAACGGATCGTTGCTACCATTACGATCGCCATTAACTATTTTACAGGTTTATCGTGGCTCGATCTCAAGTACGGCGTTTCGCTTCGACACGATGCTTCACGGTCTCCCCTGCTTTACGAGCCATTGTTTCGATTTTTCTCGCGTACTGGCCAGCAGCAGCAGCAGCAGCACCAGCACCAGCACCAGCAGCAGCAACAGCGGCAGCAGTGGTGGCGGCGACGACTACGGCAGCAGCAACAACAACAACAACAACAGCGACAATAACATTGGAATTTTCGGCGAACCGAAGCTCGTTTAATCTCTTCTGCTTCTGTCCTCGATCGAATCGATATTTCTACGTTCGTTCGTGCGCCAGGTTCGATTTCAACGCGGCGAGTCTTAACTCGATAAATAAAGCAGTCGGACACCGATGGAAGGCTCCTCATTTTTCGAGCCATAATGAAACGAGGTTAATTCCGATAGATGGAACACGTTGGATAAGATCGTAAATCATTCGAAGGTTACCTCCCGCGTGCCTTACGATAACTATCGTCAATAATGATCGCCATGAATGAAACGGCGGGGGCACAGCGGGCGAAGAAGAAAAAATTCCAGCCGGAATTTCAAGATCGGCGAACCGATTCTCTTTTCGGTCTCGTTGGCCGTGCGTGTCCGCGATACACGGCGCAGGTACACGAGCTCGGTACGAACGCGTTGGCCCCCGTGTACCACTTCGATGCTCGTCGATAAAGAAAAAAGCCAGCTGGCTAACTGGACTGGCCGACTTTGCTCGTTAGAGTATACGTGGGAATTAGCGGCGAGAGATTCTTCGGCGACCTATAAAATAAACTGCGCAGCCTTGCCCAGTGCTCGTGAAAGTAACTCGAATTATCTACGAATCGACCGGACGCGTCGTATAATTTCTACGAATACTCAGTACATTGTATGGGGTAAATTCCTCCGATTCCCTTCGATCGGACAAGGTCCTTTTCCCAACGCGAGGGTCTACGGAAGGGTGAACGGTCACAGTTCGAATTCGCTGAAAGTTGGAAAATTGAAAAGAACGTTACCTCTCCGAGCAGTATCGCGGATTTTAAAGCTGCAATCCCGCCTTCGAGCAGGTCGCACTCGTAGCCGTTGAGAGGCGGAATGCCTAAATGCTTTTGGATGCCATCCGGGCCTAGTTCCAGGGCGGAAGCGAAGTATCGAATCTCCGGTATCACGCAGGATCGAACGTAGGCGTGTTCCACGACACCGCGTTGATGTCGCAGAGCTGAACCGATTGACAACCGTATACCGACATGTCGGTTCGTACACGCGCATGCCAGTGAAGGCAGATTCGTCTACCTTTGCAAAGAGACATGCAAAATCGAGCTGCTCCGAAGGCCACGGCAACGGCCGCGGCACCCTTTGGATCCAGCCTCGATATTTGCTCGTCGGTGGATCTCGCAGCCGCCGTTAGTCTTCTAGCTTCTGCCTAATCGATTAGTCGATTAATTACCGAGCCGACACGCTGGAAGGAATCCAGCGACGAGTCGACGAGGCGCGAGTTACCTGGGATATCGCGTTGCAAGGTTTCGCCTGTGAAAAAATCGGCACGCACGTCTTTGAACAGCTTCCACCGATCACGGGTATCGAGACGCATTCTGGTTCGACGCCTACAACCTCCGCGGCCAATGTGTTCACCCTGAGACAGTCGAGGCTAATTACGCCAAAAAGACGATTGCGATCGTGGACACCGGCTCTTTTGTACATCTCCATGGCCAGCGGTATCAAGCTGTTTATCGGATGCATCGTTATCGCGACCAATGCCTGGAAAAAGAAAAACGAACAAATCAACCTACCGATATTTCGCAAAATTCGCGAGACAAAAAGCCCCAAATCGATCGAACGAACGAATAAAACGCGCAAGGAAACGCGTCGTAACGCGAAGAACTGCGGCGAACGGCGAACGGCGAATGGAAGAGGATCGATCCGACAAACATCCGTGTCCTCGTCGAGATTGTCGCGAAGAATGTCGAAAACAGCCGGCTTGTAATTAATGAAACTGCGAGGGCGTTAAAAGCCGAGGTCAACTGCTACGCATAAGAAGAAGCGGTTCGTGATCGTAGGCATTACTCGGCCGCATATCGCGCGCTCGTTGTCGTACGCGTATAAATTTTACACGAACAGGGTGCTCGGTAAAAAGAGCGACCAATAATGGAACCGCTAGTCCCCGGAGCATCGATTCACCGATGCGGTACGGTTCTACGCGTAATCGTACACGCTTTGTTGCAGGAAGCTGGAGGAAGCTGGAGGAAGCGTGCAAACGGCTCGCATCAACGTCCACCGGATTAACGGTAGCGGGAATTAATCGAAGACGAACGAGCGGTAAAAGGTTTCCCGATATTCGATCGAATAAAAGGAAATTGCACGCTTGCGCTCGAGCGTGTTTCGAGCGTGTTTCGAGCGGATAAGAAACGGATAGCGATAATCGTTGGCATATTAATTCCCAGCAACATTGTTGTACCGCCGTCGGGTAGGAAAATGTTGTGCTACCTTACCTGAGGGCAGTATTTAATCACGTTCGGCAGAAAATCCGACAAGACGTCGGCGTTGCGCTTCAACGCTTCATCGGGGCACGATTCTTTCTTGACCGCTCGATCCGCAACGATCATTACTACCTTCGCCCCTTCGAGCGTTCGCTGCAAACACGCTTCCGAAGAATTGCACGTGCTAACCTTACACTTTGCGTCGATATAATTTAAATCCCATGCGAGACCGTAAGTGCAAGCATTATCGTAAACTGCCAATTCGTCTATCCACGAGGATCGTTTTAGAAACAACGACAGACATCTACCTGCAACGAGGCGATTCGATACGATACAGGATACAGTATACAGTATACAAAATACAGAATACGATGCGGTAGAACGAAGGGTACGTAACCTAATCTATTTACCCGTTTTACTGGCAGCGCCGAGAATCGCAACTTTCATGGATTTCGAAGAATAGGATCGAAACTGTACCGTCTCGGCGTTCCTCCCGCGTCTTGCCGGCAACGCGGAACCGTTTCGTTCGATGGAACAACGCGGAAGCGTTTCGAGACAAACGCGTGCTATTAATTTTCGCGACGCGCGAACCACGGATGGAATCATGTCAATTTTTGTCGGACTTTTACCGCGATAATCGAAAATACACTAAACAATTTGATTCGACGGACGCAGAACGTAGAAATATGCTCGACACCACCCGGTTCGAGTCGATTCACATCGACCAACGATCGATTCCATCTTTCGTAAAGATGTTCGAAGACTGTTTGGCAAAGGGAAAAATAAAACAAAGATGGTCGAGAAGCGGATCAAATTTACTCGGACTCGATGGCCGTGCCGCGGTGGCACGAGGCCGTGGTGCCATCTCTCGTCGTGCATCCGAGTCCCGCCCGACGATATCGTAGGAAACTGAAAAGTTTCGAGAAGGAAACAACCGAGATAATTCTTGTGAAATTTCTATTGCTCGTTCGCGCAAGTACATTTGTCGTTGTAATAACACATGAGACAGGGGACGTAGTAATCGTCGGAAAGGCCACACGCAACGAAACGATCACGCTCGTCTGGAATGCCGTTCTCTGTTAAAGTCAAGTCGAGATTCAACTCGTTCCCCTCGCACTTCCACGTGTAAAATCTGCCGTTTGCGTTGTAAATAAGAGCACGTTTCTGGATACGTCTAACGGTGTCCTCCTCGCAGACCTGTATTTCAGATTCTCGTTAACGACCACGTACACGCATTGTATGTATGTATATATATATATATCGATCTCGACGTTCTTGCTGTTGCATCGAGCTTCCGTAAAGGCCCGTTCTCGTTTACCATCATCACGATTTCCGTCCCGGTGAGCATGTTCAGAATTCGACAGGGCCGGGGATTGTTGGTCAAACGACCTTTCTTGTACCTTCGGTCGAGCCACCAGGGGCACTTGTCCAGTGGCCGCCAAGAGCTCGTAGGAACAGCGCGAGGAATAGCATCCGGTAATGGACCGTGAGGACAATAGGGTACTAGAACTCCGGTGACGGGGTGCACGTGATATTTAATGTCGTTCGTCTCGTGATCGAACCAATGACTTATATCTTTGCCGGCGTGAGCCAGCAAGACTTCGATCTCCCTCTTCCCGGCCCATTCCTTGCAAAGGTCAGTCAAATCGTACACTCCGCCATTGTACGAGACCCAACAATCGACTTTGCTATTATGCACCGCCACTTCGCACGGCAGAAAGTACTTGTCGCTGCGGCGGACGTTGTCCGAAACGCTGGTGACGTTTTCAGAAATTTCACGCAGTTTCCCTTCGCCGGCAGCGAGCTCCTCCGAGCATGACATTTTCCCGATTCGTCTCGGAATCTCGTCGAACGCGACATTCGTCTGAATTTGGATCTATGCACCTATGCACCTATCCGCATAGACGCGTGTCGCGTTACCATTGCACACGACAATCCTGCAACTGTTTCGCATATCCTAACAATTTTTAACTTTGCGCAAGACGTCGTTAAAGCTCCCTATTCGTTCTTGCGTGCTAAAATATGCAATAGGTGTTTCTCTTTAAAGATAACACTCGCTTCGACCTGTTCGATGTCGATGATTTCGATGCACGCATCTGTCTTGATCGGTTCGTCGGATGTCGTGTTGCCGATTCTACCGTGATGTTGTTGTACCCGTGGGACTGCGTAACGTATAAATAGATAAAGAATAGTAAACGAAATCCTAAAATGTGCCGAAAAAATATTGCTCAATAAATGCCGTTCTCTGCTAACTTCACGGCGCTCTTGTCCCATAAAATTTCTAGACGGATTCGAGAAACATTCGACTCCGACGGGAACGATTTTACAGAGAGGTTTCAAACGAAAGGTTATCGAAGTAATTGCGCGGTATTCTCGTAAGGATAACGTCTCGAGGAGAATATTCTTGTATAACTGGCAAAAAACTGGCTCGACAACACTCGACCCTGGTAACTTTTGCGTCATATCGTTGGACAACACTGTTCGACTTCCAACTTGAAGGCAGGCACTGTATTGTGGCTATTGCAGGCGATTGAATGGCTGCCTCGTCCAGAGAGTGCACATTCTGTTTTGCTGTAATTAATTTTACGCTACTCGGTGATTCACACGTGAAATATTCTCTGCCTCATATTATTTGGTAAGTCTTTCGATACGTTTTAACAATTTTTTGAAGTACGATCGGTAGAGCGGCGGAATAATTCTAATACTCTTGTTTCTGTGAAACGTGCTCGTCAGATTTACGGCCGGTTATTTATTTCTTGCTAAACATTACGTTCGACAGTTTTTTTCACGAACGTCATCCGCTTTGATGGTCAATCGATTCGAACATTGTGTTTGCACTTTCTATGCGCTCGAAAACTCGTTGTACCCGTCAGAGTGTACAGTAGTTGTCAAAACTAGCAGTTGAATTGTGACATGCTATAATAGCATGTTACGCTTAAACGGAGCAACATCTTCGATTGTTGTTCGAAAATATGCTGTTCCGCTTTGTTCAATTTCTGTCGTTATTTATGCATATAGCATGCAAATTTTCGTTGGTCGAGTTTCATTAAACGAAAACAACACGTAACGACGTTTGGATGGCATATATAATTTGTTTCTTATCTATAATTTGTTTATTTACATTTATCCCGAATTTCTTCGGTACTATCTTATAAAATGACATTTCTGGTGTGACACTTATAAAATGACACTACTATCTTATAAAATGACACTTCTGAATGTGCGCGTATTTATAAAAATTCATTTGTTTATTTATAATTATTAATTTCTTCGAATATTTAACAAATTTTAATATTCGTCGGTAACAATATCTTCGTGGGTAACAATATCTTCGTGACGGTTCAGCCACGATTTTGTGTCCTAGATAAATTACTTTTTACTTTAATTCTATTAATTCTATTATGTTTTCTAAATTGTTATAGGGTTGGTGAAATCATAGCAATAGCAATAGCAATATACAGAATTTTGAAATGGAAAAGAGCGCATACGGATCGGTGTGTCGCGCAGAGAGAAACAATGAAGTGGACGAAGGATCAGTGGACGTGGGAGGCAACGACGAGAAAGTGGCCATTTTGGATGCGGGTGCACAGTATGGTAAAGTGATAGATCGAAAGATCCGTGAACTGAATATTCACAGTGAAATTCTACCCCTCAACACGCCAGCATTTACTCTTCGAGAGAAAGGCTATAAGTAAGATGGCTGTAATTGTATATCGACGAGACACTTCTGTCACGGTTGAAATATTTTTCTGTGAAAATAATCGAATATCAATGAAATTGTAGAGCTATCATAATTTCTGGAGGGCCAAATTCAGTTTTCGCAGACGACGCGCCCGGATACGACACGGATATCTTTAGAATAGGAATTCCTGTATTAGGTATCTGTTATGGAATGCAAATGATGAACAAAGAGTTTGGTGGTACGGTAACGAAAAAAGACGGCCGGGAAGACGGCCAGTTTTCGATCGATGTAGATTCCAAGTGCCTGTTGTTTAAGTAAGTGGACCCGAAAATCTCTCATCCGTCGCGTCTCGTTGTGCTCCGTTTTTAAACGACCGATTGCATCTTAGGGGCTTGGAAAGATTACAAATAGTACTGTTAACACATGGTGATAGTATAGATAGGGTGGCCGATGGCTTTCGTGTTATTGCCCAATCGTCGAACTTTGTAGCAGGAATAGCGAACGAGAAAATGAACTTGTACGGGGTTCAGTTTCACCCTGAGGTAGATCTTACAGCTAATGGCAAAGTGATGTTGCACAGTTTTTTGTTTTTGATTGCCGGCCTCTCTGGCAGCTATACGCTTCAGGGCAGAGAAACACAATGTATTCAATATATCAAGGAAACCGTTGGCAACAAAAAAGTTCTGGTAAGGCACGACTAAACGTAAACATAATTAAACACTATTCCCATAAGCATGCATCGACCTTGGTTCGGTTTCAACCGTTTCGGCATTTTATTTTCCGTTCTTCCGCGGTTAACGCTGTCAAATTCTAAAACACCGTTGTAAAAAGATATTTCAAGTATCCGTATAGATTGGCTACACAGGCAAATTACCGTCGATTAAAATAGAAAATAAATTATCGTAGTTGTTAGTGAGCGGAGGCGTGGATTCCACGGTATGTGCAGCACTATTACATAAAGCTTTAAACAAGGAGCAAGTTATAGCCTTGCATATCAATAATGGTTTCATGCGGAAAGGAGAAACGCAGTTCGTCGAGAGAAGTTTGGCACAATTGGGAATTCAATTAAAAGTAATTAACGCCGCACACTACTTTATGCAAGGGACTACATCCGTTCCCTTGGACAACGTTCCACCGATAGCCAACGCCAACGTGTTAAATAATAAGGGAATATGCGGCACGGGTACAACCCCGAGAACCAGATTAACCAAAATGTTGTACGCTACGATCAACCCCGAAGAGAAACGAAAAATCATAGGGGACGTGTTTGTAAAAGTAGCGAACGAAGTGATAGCGGAAATGGGTTTAACAACGGAGGAGGTGCTTCTGGGACAAGGCACACTCAGGCCTGATCTTATAGAAAGCGCAAGCGCAATAGCCAGTGGTAAATATCGTCGAAAGAATCGTGGATCGGATTTTCCCCGTATGTATTTCTTCTCCGCATAGATGAATGCAAAATACGTGTTTCTGTCCGTTAGGTAAAGCGGACGCGATAAAAACACATCACAATGATAGCGAATTGGTGAGGGCGTTAAGAGCGCAAGGGCACGTGGTAGAACCTTTGAAAGACTTTCACAAAGACGAGGTTAGACAACTAGGATGCGAGCTAGGACTTCCAACTCCGCTCGTAGCTCGTCATCCGTTCCCTGGTCCTGGGCTCGCTGTACGTATTCTATGCGCGGAGGAGCCTTACATGGACAAAGACTTTTCGGAAACACAGGTATTCGTCTTCGTTTCGTCGATGAAACGATATCCATAAGCCCGCTGCACTACATCGAGAAAACCATTTCCACTTGTTCGCAGGTGATAGTGAAAATAATAGCAGAATACGAGCAAATGCTAAAGAAGAAGCACGGACTGCTGAATCGTGTGGAAGGCGCGACCAACGAAGCCGAACGCTTGCGTTTACGACAAATTTCGTGTCATCGTCAATTCGCTGCTACACTGCTGCCGATACGTAGCGTAGGAGTACAGGTAGGATATTCGAACGATGCGAGAACGAGAAAGAGAGAGTGAGAGAGAAATTGTTTGGGGAAAATCGTGGTTGATATCGCATTGAATTCTGTTGTTAGGGAGATCAAAGGAGTTATAGTTACGTAGTAGGTTTGTCCAGCGGAGAAAACATGTCGGAAGGAATAGTATGGCACGACCTGTTGTTCCTAGCAAAACTGATTCCGCGTGTTTGTCACAACGTGAATCGCGTGTGTTACATTTTCGGGTCTCAATTACACCACCCAGTGACGGACATCACACCGACTCATCTGACGTCGAACGTGATAGCCACTCTCCGGGAAGCGGATTACGTAGCAAACGAAGTCTTAGCCGCTAATAACTGTATGGAGGCTATCAGTCAAATGCCAGTAGTTTTAATTCCTATACACTTTGATCGTGATGCTGTCTCTCGGATACCTTCGTGTCAACGTTCAATCGTTCTTAGGCCATTCTGTACTAATGATTTCATGACTGGTACCCCGGCAATTCCGGGCAACGAGCTGCCGATCCATGTAAGTTTCATCAGTCTTTTTACCTATCATTATCCTGCCGTTCGTTCGCATCTTGTGTTAACCCATGAATTTCCGTTTCTTTTTAACAGGTGGTGAAAAAAATGCTGATCGAAATGTCTTTGATATCCGGTATCTCGCGTGTTTTGTACGACTTAACATCTAAACCGCCGGGAACTACCGAATGGGAGTAGTAAACGCTCATCCCTAACTCAACCCTTTCTATTTTTTCACCATCCCTTCGCGTAACGACTACAAAGTAAAAAGTATATTTAAAAATATATATATATATATATTACAAAAATACGTACGAATTCGAAGTTTATGACTTCTTACCGATTTATATAAAACCTTTGAGCAGAAACTTCTTTCGAAAAAGCATATGTTCTCAATTGTAAATTAATGTGTTGATTGAAAAAACGATAAAAAAAAAAGAAACGGAAAGACAAAAAAAGAGAGAGAGAGAGAGAAAGAGAGAGAGAGAGAGAGAGAGAGAGAGAGAGAGAGAGAGAGAGAGAGAGAGAGTGTTCAATAAAATTGAAGGTAAGTATCTTATTTGCTTGTAAATAGGTTTCTTATTGACCTCATTGTAAAAATATTAATTTATTCAATTCCGAGAAATCTACATTATATATCATTATTACACTGCAAATGATTGCATTTGATCGGTGGTACAATTAGATTGCTGGTATATTCGATCTGCATATAATGTTGAACGTATTTTACTGTTTTCCTGTATGTCCTATGCCAAATGCAATTTCCAGTTTTTGTCATACATCTACAAAAAATACGAGCATAAATAAGTTCATGTATTATATCTTTAATACCAACTTTATTTATCAAAGATCGCAACTGAGTAAAACTATGACAACTATTCCCAGAATCCTATGTGTTGTATATCACTGAATTATCCGCCCGTTGTCACGACACGGGTGAACATCACGAGTCTTGCATATAAAATATAAATAATACCTGTGCATGGTTTTCAATAAAATATGTAAATCTTCGATGCGTCTCTTCTCCGGAAGCATGCTAAGAAATGTTGCGAGTGATAAAAAGTCTACTTCGTTCACGATCTTAGAATTAGTGATCCATATTTGTATTTGCATCTTCACCTGCAACCGTGTATTTTACATTTGTATTTATCCTGCAGCCAATGTAAAAAGGATAGCATATTTATCGAGCATGTGTACCCCCTGTGCCCCGTACAATGTAACTCGATCGACATTCAACATGATGCGATGCGATCGCTAGTATCAATCACTGTCGCTATATAGAAAACATTTTCTATGCTTTCCGATGAAAGACGTGTTTTAGCAAACAAAACTATCATAAATAACTATCGATTTATAACGATGATGATAACGATAACTTAATCATACACGCTACCTGTTCTAGAGGTAGATTAAGTAAACGATTTACAAGATCGATTAAAATGTCTTGATGTTGAATTGAACTTTCATTGTCTTCCGATATAGTGCGATTATGAGAGAGTATGGCCTCGGCTTCGTCTCTGGTAACTCGATCGTTCGTCGATTCGGTTCCACTCAGTCTTGGCAGTATATATTTCGAAATACCATCGCTGTTGCTATTATCTTTTCGCTCCGGTATACTTTCACATTCGTTTTTATTCTGTTTAGCTTTGAACGCGTCCAGTATGCCTTTCCTTTTGATCTTATCATTTTTCGAAGATATTCCCTTACAATTTTTGCCACTGTTTTTCGTTTTACGGTCAGCCTTTTTGCTTCCTTTCGCGGCATTATCGCTCCTCGTTACCAGTTTACGAGCCGATTTCTCCTTTAATTTCAAAGACTGTTGCGCCTTTTTAGCCGTACAATAATTTTCAACTTCGCGTTTCATGTCGTCCGACAACGCAGCCAAAAATTCTGGATCAACTTGCGAAAAAGATATATTTTCTTCGTCGCGATTAGGATGGCCATTGTTCGATGCTACGGTCGAACTACTTGTACCCGTACCTCTATTTGCATTGTTTACAACGTTACCTCCGTTTTTTTTACCACTGTACTCGTTGAGTATTTCATTTCGTATGTCCTCGGGAAGTTCTACCAAGACTGCCATGTCGATTTCCTGCAAAGGAGGCATCTCTACTTTTGCCGGTCTCGACACGCTCGCTTTGGTTTGTTTAAAAAACTGTTCTTGAATCGTCTGTACACGACTCCCGGATTTTTTCCCAATTTTCACAACGTTTGTAGTTGCTTCTGCCCTACCGTTTATCTCGCTTCTTTCAACGTCGACGATCTCGTTTCGATAATACTCCGAAAGCTCGCAAGGAGCTGGTGCGTTCACGCGAGAAGAAGCGGCTACGTTGTTCTTTTGATCGTCAATTATATTATTGTTCGAAGTTGACGGATCGGCGGTCGAAGGTGCTTTGAGCGTGCCATTTTCTTTATTCTTCTTCGTGACGAAACCTTTCAATGTCATATCGCGCGAGCTGCTTTTCACTGTATCTAATCGAGTCACCTGTATACCGATGCCTCTAGCATCCTCGGGCACCTTCGACATTTGATTCCAGAGGGTAATCACTTCCCTGGAGAGTACGCGCCGTTAAGTATACTTAAAAGCATAAAGATAATCGGACAACTTACTTTGCAATGATATCGGGATCGTCGATCGCAGCGATAAGATTCTTTGATTTGGTCATGTTATCGCACAGTCCGTGACCCATAAATTTAGCTGTTTCCTTCGGAGCTTCCTTGGCTCGGATCAACAATTTCAAAGTGATACACCTACCCCTGGCATTAGCATTTTTTAATCGACCAGACACCTCGACCGATAATTTTTTCAAAAATTCTATCGCGTCTTCGTTGTTCTCGAATCTGATTCCATAATTAACTTCGGCGGAAACGGATTTTCTAATATGCTCCAAATTCAATTTCGAATGATCTACACCGCGACACATGTTGTACAATACTTCTCCCATCTTTTTACCAAGTTCCTTTTGCAACGTCGACAACGAGACCGTTTGTAATTCGGCACAAGTGCGAACGTTCATGGAGTGCAATTTGTTTGTTGTGGTCCACCCAACCCCTAAATTCGAAGAATCGAATAAATTATTAGCGAAACGGCCAATAGTGACCTCGATGACAACATCTTACCTGGCAAGTCTTGCACATCGAGAGCATCGATGCACGCTTCGATATTCTGTTTCAAGTGAAACTGACCATCGGGCTTTGCCTTTTTGGTGGCTAGTCTTGCCAGCAATTTATTGCTACCAAATCCTGTCGACACAGGACACCCTGTCTTCTGCTTTATCTCTTGTCTGATCACGCCAGCAAACTCCAAGGGTGTCAGAGAACAATCTTCGAGTATTTTTGTGCAATCGGCATACATTTCGTCGCAACTGACCGCTTCGATATCCAGTGTATACGATGCGACGGTATCGTACAGCGCGTACGATACCTCTGCGTAGCCATCGAAATCATACGGCATCGTTTTCAAATTGGGACATATTTTCAAAGCCTCCCCCAAGAACATGCCATTTTTCACTCCCGCTTTTCTCGCCTCGTACGAACAAGACGCGATTTCGGATAACGATCCGAACTCGTCCTCTGCAACATTTTTACCGGTAGGCTGTCTGTTACCCTTGGCATGGGTCACTGCAACAGGCTGCCCTTTTAATTCTGGTTTATTCCTAAGACCAACCGAGACGAAAAAGCAGTCCATGTCTATGTGCATTATCACAGACCCCTGACTATCATCTATCTTATTCTCTTCTTGTAGATCAAACATATCGTTTCTGAAACTGCTTTGAGAATCTGAGAGTGTCTTGTCTAATTTCATATTTCTAAATTCTTTCAACTTTGCTAATCCAGGAAACTGCTGATCATTTTTATCTCTTAACTTGTTCACATAATTTTTAAACATTGCTCCCATTGTTGAAATATGATGCAAACGCGAGTGGCTGTAAAATTCTGATATAAATTCCGGATTTTTTGTTGAATTAGAATCTTTTGTACCATGGGGAATACTAGGATTTGAGATTTCTTGATCGGTGGCTGTGCTTTTAATCGTATTACTTACATTATCATTATCATTTGGAAAAGCGTAATGGTCATTATCTTTCTCTGTGTTATCATACTCTTCTAGATGACCACTTGACCTAATTGCTTCATCTATCCTCTTGTACTTTAATTGTGGCTGCGCATCAGTGAAATTCGAATAAAGCAAATACTTTTGGAAATTTAATAATCTACCGGCCTTTATGCTATCCAGAATCCATTCTGGTTTGCATATAGGTGTTGGACTCTGGCATTTTCTGTACAATGCTATTTTAGTATGAGGCAAATTGGTGGCAATAATGTGAGTTGTAGCTTTAGGTCTCAGATAATGATGATAAGTACCTCCATGTGCCATCATTAAACGGCGAAGCTCGTCTGCAGATGGGTTTGTGTAGCCATTTACAAAAATTGCAATTCCTTCCAATATATTTGTGGCATCTTCGAATTCTTTGTTTGCTGTTATTCGAAATTGTTCTTCCAATTTTGCTTGTTTGGCAGCCATATACCCACCCTAAAATTATTATGTTACAGCTGATTTCATCTCACGTTTTATTTATCAAAATGTAATGTGTAGTTCTTTTTTACATACCCAATCTTCGAATCCATTTTCCCCCCACGCCTCGCTTTTTTTCTTTTTCGACATTGTAACAGATATTAGATAAATAGCATAATTTGAATAAAAGGTAACCTAACTAAAATTGATGCACACATTCATAAAACGTTTCACCCCAATTCCAGATAGGATTTACATCGCATACGTCGAGTACGACATAGCGTATCGAAAATCTGGAATATGTTACCGGTGCATGAAAATGCATAACAGCCATTTGTTTCGCGGAACTTCGTTCCCATGCACAAATAATCGCGTCCAATTTAGAGCGTGACGTAAGGCAATTCCACTTGGCGTTATTAACCACATCAATGAATATTATTCCGGTACAAATACCGTTTGAAAAATTTCATCTATTTTTTACGAATGTGCAATGAATTGAAAACACGTGTATATAGAAAAATAATTTTTTCGATTTATTCAACAACAGTTATGAAATACAAGAGAAATATTGTATACTGGCAGCAACTATAACTAACCATACATGTTAGACTAAGTATATTACATTCCATTCTCATTCGATGAAGACATTAAAAAGGATCGTAGGTAATGTATTATACCTATAGTACGCGTATTTATGTGTACTGGAATTGGTTAGGGAATTATGGCAGAAAACTTTCCACATACGCATATGTTAAAAAAACAATAAAATATACAATATATATTTTTTCTAATGTAACAACAAGTAAAAAATAAAAATCGTATCAAACGATTTAATCTTACAGAAGAATGTTTGTAGAATGTACAGTTTAACATAATTCGTAAGATTATTTGAATCAACAATTGCACAAAATAGTATTTAAAAAATATGAAATTTTTACTAGAAAAGTGTTGTCTACAAGGATTTTTGTTAGAATAAATAGGAATTATGTACCCGTATCGAGAGGGCATACAATATCTAGTAGATAGCAGTATGCATTGTACTCAAAGAATAAATATCACATTATGAACATATGCTATCGAAAAATTGATCTCAAGGTGAAAATATAAATTGGAATATGTCTGCAGATTCTAATTCTCTGTGTATACACACATGTGCCAAGTTTAAGTCCTATTTATAGTTACAGGAAATAAGATTTGTAAGTTGAATTCATTTGTTCCAAAAATATGAATGTTAACACAGTATGTGGACCTAAACGTGCATAATAAGGAAAGAAACCTTTCCACAATGAAAACAATCCCTCATTTCGACAAACTCGAACTATAACATCTACTGCACCCTTAAATTCAGGCTTACCATCCACAATTTTCATGTTTTGTATTCTGCAAGGAATTCATCATGCAAAGATGCAATATTATTCTCACACTGATATATTCTACAGTTATTTTTGTGGTTTCATATTTACCTAGTTTTAGCAATATCAACCGGCATGGAGGCAGCTGTTGTCACCAAACCAGAAATCATGGAGCTTACAAAGTGCAATTTAATATTCTCTTGGAAATAGCCTACTCAAACAAATAAGAGAGATAATTATAGCATTTTATTACTACTACACTTTCAATATTCTCTTTGGCAATAATACAGACCGGTGTTAAGTAAAACCTCTTTGGTTTGAGAATAAGATGCCAATTGAGCGGCGTTTACCACCATGGCTCTACCCATAGTAGGAATAGTACCCCTCCATAATGCTAAAATACCCTCCTCTCTGAGTATACGAACCAGAGCATTAAATACGTTCTTATAGTTTCTTCTCTCAGCTAAAAATAGAAGACTGTTCAAAGCAGGGAACATTCTAAATGTCCTAATCGAGTGCACAAGAAATTATGAACATACCGATAGGCAATCTGCCGTCAGCAGTCATTCTAATCAAAGCAACTTCTGCAGGAGTACCTACGAATGCTCCTACACAACCAGCTGCACTACCTATCAATGCTTTAACAACAAAGCTGGATTGATTGTTCCTTCTGAATATAGCAAGCAATAACAATAATAGATTTTGTATATAACATTCCTAATACTTTCCTCAATGAACTTATTCGCGGACATAGCATAGTTAACTATGGTATACTCACGAGGCAATTTCAAACAACCAATTATATATGCCCAGTCTGGTCGTCGTGTATGTACCTTGACGTAATAGCCCAGCAGATAAACCCGAATAAAAAGCTAGCATACCTTCCTTTTTTATTATAGAAGATATTACGCTCATCGTAGATGTTTTTGTACCGCTTAATTGCATTCTATTTTTTATTAAATCTAAGGGTTGGACAAAACATGTTGCCGCCATTCTAAAATGAGACAAGACGATGAAAGGACATGAAGTCCCAAAAATAGTGTAATGCAGGAAAAGTTATTTTTAGCAATAAAATATAGAAACTAACGTGTTTACGTAAATTTTAAATAAAATATTATCTCATGCGTTTTATAGAACAAATTGAAATAAAATTTTGTTCTCGTGTAATTATTATAAAGCAGCAATAGAAAAGTAATAGAACAAACCCTGCAGTTCCCCCAAACAGAAACTTCACTGCATTCGGCACAGTCTTTTGATTGCTCATTTTGACAATATGTATTGTACGACACTTTAACGATCGGTAAAGCAATTTAATTGCTCGGACCAATGTGAAACTTGATCGTGAAACGAATAAATTTTTCAGAAATAAGTTGGTCCGAAAAAGATAATATAAAAAAAGGAGCCACGCCGCAACGTCGACTAGTCACGAGGAGGAGTAAACTGGTATAAATGAAAGATTATCAAGTCAAATTCCATCTTTCATCGACCGATACATGTTGGATTACAAAACTCTGTACGTTCAGCGACATCTTGCAGTGTTTGACTACCGACGATAGCGCAGCTGATAAAAGAAACTTTTTATAGAATGGATTCATCGCTAGATCACGATAATAAAGAAATTAACGGAGCTATACGACGTCAACGATAACACAAATTATCTTGGTACTCGGTTATAAGAATTTTTAGTAATAATAAAATTTCAATAAAATTCAAACGGTAATGACACTTTTGCGCAGGCGCGCGTAAGGCCTCGTTTTCGCGCTGCGTACGGACACTCGAACGTGTGGCGATCGCGCGGTGACGACAAGACGAATCTTGTGGTTCTTTCAAAATTTTAACCGATCTGGAAAGTGAAAATCGGTGAAAGAAGACACTCAACTATAAACCAGTGAGCACAGAACAATTCTGCGATACTTTTAACGTATGCGACGACTATTGGTCCGAGAAGTTAATCTATACATCGATCAGAAATCCAATAAGCAGGTATCGTGAATCTTCGTAAAGATGTCGGCGGCATTCGATATGGCTTTTGTAATTGTTTTCTAGTCTTTGGTAAGTTTATTTGTTTTATACCTATAAAAAAGTTTATTTATTCATATATATGCTATGTAAGATCCATTAAACCCTTTTAGCGCCGACTGGACACATATCGGTTATCGGAACGCCGAAAATAGGGTTAAGTTGTTGGGTTAGGTTGTAAGTAACGTATCGGCTTATGTTTCAATGATTATTTTTATTTGTCAATTTTCATAATGAGACGAATGAACGAAGGATGCCAGTTATACGATGCACACTGTACAATAAGCATTCAAGAATATGTACAAACATTTGAAATATTTTCGAAATGTAGAATGGTTTTGCACATATCGACTGTGTCCGCTATTTGTCGTTATTTCTCTGTGTAATTAAAATGTGTAGTACGCACATTAATGTAACGCGGCATTTCTTTGAAACAATCGATGAAAAGATTTTTACAATAGGCACAAGATAGAAACTGAAACGTAAGCCGTGAAAGCATTCTTTAAGAGTTCTGCACGTTATCAAGCAACTAGATTCGTTAACAAAGATACTTTCAGGATCTCGTTACTCCCAGACAGAATTGGGCAATATTTAATGAAATTCACTGTCGAGTACGATCGCGATCAACCAAAGTAAACATATATCGTAAGCTTTAGCTAACCGATCGAACGAAACGTTTTATACGATCGATGCCCAACCCTGTTCCCAAACAGTGTAACTAGAAATATATTCTATCTTTTTAGAATTGTAGCTTTCTCTGTTCTCTGTGTTTATACGATATATGTATGAATAATTTCCAGCCGATGTAATCGATACAAGCGATACGATAAACTGGATACTCGACGCCATTGAAACATGCATTTTTAATGGTGGTTAGAATAAATGAAACGTTCGATAATATTTAGTTCGAAAACAGCATATAGGGATTCGAGTTATTGAATACGGTGAGATGTTTCGTGTTGCCGTAGCCGTAGCCGTAGCTGTAGCCGGTTCTCGATAACGAGACGGTGAGACGGTGAGACGGAAATGGTGACGGAGACGGAGACAGTGGTGGTGGAACGCGTGCAAGCATAGTTAGTGTTTTGATATTCGATACTCTCCCGGAACGAAAACCCATGGACGCCGCGTCCGTTACACAGATACATTGCGTTTCGTCGATTCTTTACCCTCCTCGGTCGATTCAAGAGCAGTGAGAAAAATAGATCTTCGTTTTAAGGCCGTTGCATCGAAGTTCTCTCTAAACTAGTACATACGATTAAAAACCTTGCGATAAAAAATTTAATTAAGTTCAGCTAAGGTTTCTCGTAACTTCGGTATCCTCGCACCTCGAGGTTAACTTATCAACTAAGTTCATACGGGGAAAGTTATATGTACTCGCATACATAGGCACATCTCGTCCGTGTATGCGCGTACACGCATCGATGATTTACAGACGCATCGTCGCATTCAACGCGAGTAACAATTCTTTTCGCTTTTCCGTACGCGTATGTTTACCGTTTTTTTTTTCTTTTGGTTAGTACCAACGATAAGTACAGCGTCGAATTGTTTCGTGATACACGTCCCATTACTCTTTTTACCTTTCAAACGGTGCTCGAGAGCTTGTCATATCCGAGCGTTAAAATTGAATCGTATTTTGTGCTTATTGACGTTCTCTTTGTATTATATTAAAATGACGAATGTTTTCTTTATAATCGTTCGAAGAGTGTAAAAAGTAGTAGAATACATGAAGTAGGTTAGACAACGTTACCATTATACGAGATGTTTTAGCTTGAACGATAAAGGTGAGGAGCATAGAAACAGTATAACAAAATATATGAAATATTTATAAAACAGCTACTTCCATTGGCATTTGTAAAAAGACAACATTTCGTTGCGATCGCAATTATTCATCGTATTTTCCTCCGATACGATCAACCTGTTGGTCTTCGGTGAAGCAACAAGGTTCGATTATGGTCTGGGGCTGATGATCTACGATATTGCATAGTATTTCGGGTTTTCTTCACCCCTAAGCGAACTCGATTCCATCCTCGTTTAATACCGATTATTTCATCCACGATTATTTTATTATTTCACGAATTCAGCGAAAGTTTTATTACCTTTGCTGCGAAGCAAAATCGATTTCCATTCACCGAATAGGCAAAACTGAATATTCAATGTATCGGCTAATCGAATTTTTTGTTTTTTTTCAGCATATCGACGGTCCATTTAAGGATTAATATTTTTCTCGCCTCGGCATCGCCTACATCCGTTATAGCGGGAACAGGGATGAAAACGGAAAGTGATCTTTACAAATGCCGATCGAAGACGAACAAATACAATTATCGTGCATGGCCAAAGCCGTGCCTTATCACATATTCCCGATAGCGACGTATGTATACTATTTACATGAAATCCGATCAAGTATTACTTACAAGTTGGACATACACTCGCGCGGATACTTAAGTATCTCTCTCTCTCTCTCTCTCTCTCTCTCTCTCTCTCTCTCTCTCTCTCTCTCTCACTCTCTCACTCTCTCTATGACACATACGACATAATTGTGTGTCATCTACTTGGATATCAACGGATTCGAATGCAACAAGTACACGTTCGAATTAACGGCTACTTTACAGTAACTATTATGTATATTACTCTAATTTGGACGTCGGCGGATGCATCGAAATTTCTTGTGCATATTATTGCTACGCTAGAAACTTTTTCTTCTCTTTCGATATTTATCTTTTTTAAAGTCCTCTCGTTCGCCGAGATGACTGCGATACGAAACGTTGAACGTCAAACGTTAAACGTTCTTCTCCTGTTCCTTCTCTCTCTCTCTCTCTCTCTCTCTCTTTCTCTGCTTTTCTTTTACTTCCTTTGCTTGTTCATCGATACCCGAGAACAGTGAGATCTTTCTCGAGCGCGTTTTCATGATTTATTTATAGAGCGAATTCGTCGCGGAAAGAACACGTTTAGATACACGTCGCGACAACTCGAACGAAACCGTCCCATTAACTAGGTTAATTAATCACAGCAACACGCACATACATGGAATGATACAAGCGAGATTCTTCCGAAGAAAAATAGGTATTCCCAGATACGTATTTACATCGAGGTTCGAATTCACGAATCGGAAGGGTTTGGTTGGGGTGTGGGCTGCGAGGAAGGCGGGGGAGGATCGGTGTTAAAAAATAGATCTCATATAAAAACGTGTTCCGTCGATCGCCGTTAGGTTAGATTAGGTTAGGTAAAATCAGTTAATTACGAATACGAAGACGAATATCGAGCACGAACAGCGTCGCGTTTGAACCATTAAATTCGAATTTCTTGATTGTACACGTGCCTGAGTATAGAGGTTCGGATCCGAAGGAACGTTCCGAAGGAGCAAAGGCATTCCCCGCCGTTAGTCAACATCGTTTAGCTCGTACGAACGCGAACGCTTCGCAATGCGATGAATTAGTAGATGATCGATACAATATGCGATGCAACCGTGCAAGAGCCGCCCCTGTGCCGCGATAAAATAACGTTAACGAGGGTGTAATTCTGACCGCGCCCTCGTCCATAACCATCGAATCGATGAAATTAAGGCTGTCGCTGTTTCGCGAGCGTGCCTAGACGATTTCGCGGACACCTTAGAAATTTCATGATATCGTAACACGTACGTTTCGAACAGTTGATCTCCCGTGTCGCTCCGCTTCGCGTCGCGTCGCGTTGCCGCTTTCATAGCCGATCGCCTCTCGATTTCGCGCTCGATCGGTGTCCGCGTGAGAAAACAACATGGGTACGTACAGTTCGCCGGTTGGTTAGCTCTTCTCGCTTCCCGATCCTCTGATATGTCTGCTCGATGGTGTTCATTTGTCGAACGGATCGAACTTCAACGACCGCGATTCCGGTAGTCGTTGCACATTGTTCAACGCTTGGTAGTAAGACGCGTTCTCGGCATCGCCGGCGCTGAACCTGTGCGATTTGTTCTCCGGGTCCCACGTGGAATTCGTTCGTCTGTACGAACGGGGAGGAATGTGTCGAGCTCCGTGGCCGTTGCCGTTGCCGTTCCCGTTCCCGTTACCATTGCCGTTTCCGTTTCCGTTTCCGTTGCCGTTTCCGTTGCCGTTATTACCGTTGCCGAAAACGTAGTTCTCGTTCCCTGGAACAACCACCGTGCAACGCCCTATTTCAAGCTTTTTTTCATCACTGCCTCTATCCGAACGAAATTGCGCCTATCATTTAAATTTCACCGCTTCTAGCAGTGAATCTATTCCGTAGAAGCGGCGACCATCGCGTCTCTCACATACCCTTAACCTGCGAAGGCAGAAAACGAAACAGAGAAATCTATGGTTACGTAAACCGAGATTTCGTGATTTTTACCTTGCGACGCTGTCGGCGAATGCACCGGGGTGCCGGCAACAGGCGATAGAGGTTCGTAGGGTGGCGGAGGCGGCGAGGACGGCGAGGGTGTCGGGGACGACGGTTGTCTCAAAAGGACGTCCGGATCCAGATCGAGAATCCTCAACACCCGATGAGGATTCGTTCGAACCCACGACTCGAAAAGATCCACGGGCCATTCGGTTTGCGTGGAGCAGTCGCTCATCCACGTCATGGAAGGATTCCAACAGATCGCGTCCGGCGGATGCGAAGAACTTCTCGCCAACATTCCGCTTCCTCTGGTCGCGGGCATCGGTAAATTTGGATTGCTTTGCGGCGAGTACGCTAGATTTTGAAGAGTTTGGATCGCGTTCCGCACCTGTTTCCACGGGTTATGATCGGTTACGCGGGTCAGTTGCGGCACGATCGGTGCGAAAATACGTGCCCGAGATCTCGTATCGACATGCAACAAAAGAAACCGGGCAGAATCTATCGCACCGGCCCGATAGAGTCGCGCGTTCATTTACGAGCGTACCTCGGAACTCAGCGTGGCCACGTCCTGATGCAAAGTGGACACTTGAGTGTCGAGTCTTTCCACCGATCCTCGGATATGTTCCTCCATGGACTCCTGAGCGATCATCTGAGCCGCTCTTCCTCTGGCCAGGACGCTTCTACCCGGTCTCCTTCCCTCCCTATAGTCTTCCCTGTTTCGCGAATAAACGATAGACGACGACGATCGAACGATCGCGGCGCAAATACCTCGCGATAAACATACCTCAATTTCGCGTGCCGCGGGCTCGAAGATGTATGCAGGGGTGATTTGTTTGGCGGTGATAGAGGCGAAGTTTCCCCCTCGTCGGGCACGTTTTCGTCGTCCTCGCTGATCGATGGCAGGGTCAAAGAGGGTCCGTTCATATCCGATTCTTGCTATAAAAGTTTGGAACGGGAAACGTTGCCAGAAAAATGTCTCTCTCTTTCTTTTTCTCTCTCTCCTCCTCTCTCTCTCTATAAACGTTACCCGGGTTTCCCTTTCCCCGAGCATTCTCGTCGTCGCGACGACGAACCAACGAACGAACGAGCAACTCACCTCTGCTTCGTATCCCTCTCGTATATTGTAGGTGAGATCGTGCTGTATGTCGTGGGCAAATTCGTGCTGGTACTCGGGGTACAGACGCAAAACTTCGACCAGGCCGTGCATGTGTATGCATTTCAGATCGCAGTATGTCAACGCTTTAACGTCGCAGCTCGATTTGACCACGACGTCCGCGGATCCCGAACCACCTGTTCCACCCCCGTTGTTCCCGTGCTGTAGATGCACGTTTATGTCGCATCCGACCAAGTCGCCTTTTCCTTGAAAACGGGAATTGAACGCGATTTAGAGCTCCGATTCGGATTTTCTGGATCCGTAGACGATCGGCTAGGTATGTCGGCTATAGGATCCTGCGTACCTAAAATCGCAACGACCATATCGTTTTGCACGACTTCCATCGAACCGTTGCACAAATAGTAAATGTAGGAAAGGGCATCCCCCTTGTGAATCAAATACTCGCCGGGAGCGCAGAAATTATTCCGAATGCGTAGCGAAAGCAGTTTGAGGCAGCCTTGGGAGGCGGTCGCGAATATCGTTAAATTCAAAATTTCGCGATGCAGGTGCATCGAAACGTCTCCCCTGAGTTCCTCGGGGAATTGCTCGAGAGTCTAAAAGGATTAATATACGTTTCGTCTCGTTACTCCGCGGATTGATCCAAGAGAGACAACGACGATTACATCATCGTCGCGTTAGGTCGTTTACGGTCTCGGCGCTCCAAAGGTAACGCCGAGCCTGATTGTTTGCGTGATACCATTATTATTATTATTATTATCATCATTATTAATATTATTATACCTCGTGTATATCGATACCGTGGTTCAGGGACCACATGGTCTGGAAATAGTCTTGCATTCGCTGTTTTAGTTCGTCCGGGATCTGGTGCAACACGAAAAAATCCTTGAGATCCCGCAATTTTGTTTGATAGAGCGATCTTCTAGAGTAAATTCTTTGGATGATCGCCGTCACGTTACCGAACACCACAGCATGCATCAGAGCTGTAGCATACACGATATGTACAATGTGGAAATATTCCCTACTGTAAATTTATATCAACTTTATTCCGTACTAATTAACATAGTTTGCTTCGAATACGCGCTCTCTCACACACACACTCTCTCTCTCTCTCCTTCGCACACACGCACACGTTCGCTTTCGTTCTACAGGCTGTTCCAAAAGTAATTTAAATTTATTAAATTACTTTTGGGACACCCTGTATATATCGAAATATATCGTGTACACGCGAATTCTTAGCGAGCAGACAAACATGCTTGGATCCAACCGATTACCGTCGATTATCCAGTAATTCATCGATAATCCTGGCAGATTAACGCGTACTATACTGATCATTGACGATTACTAACCGCCGATAAGCATCGCGCATATGGAGAATAACTTTTCGGAGAACGTATTGGCCGACACGTTGCCAAATCCGACCGACGTTAAACTGCTACAAGTGAAATACAATGCTGTGATGTAACTTTCCGCGTGAGTCACATTTTGTACGGAAATCTTTAATCTCTCTGCCAGCGTGTGAATCCAACCTGAAAAATGTCCTCGATTAGAGCTCGCCACGATCGGCGAATCGAAACGTTCCGTCGATCTCGGCGCGTCTCTTGAAAATATGACGGGGAACGTCCGTCGGTCGCAAGTGTGCCGACGTCGATAAAATCTATTCGATCGCATTCCAGCAGGATGCACGACCGTGTGCACTCTTAAGGCGGATAGCAGATCGAATCTCTGCAATCTCTTGCCGAGTCCGGGAAAGTCTGCGAGAAAAGCTCTCCGCGTATGTACATAGATGCTTAGAGTGGTTTGCAAGCTCGCCGATCGCTCTTCGGATTCGCATCCGTTCTCCGCACGTACGTTCCACGAATCATCCTCGCCGCAGCGTTATTAATTTCACCGAAGCGTCGATCGGGCGTTCAGCAAAATTACCTAACAGTTTGCGAATCGAAGCGACGGGAACGCGGAACAACTTTGGCAGTTTCCATTTAATACGAGCGATTCGCTTATCTCCGAAGACAAGTTCCCTCGGAACAATACGCGCGAGACTGATCCGTGTACATCTAAGCATGTACGTACGCATAGCCGGAACGGATGATACGCGCACACGCGGCGTATCCCATAACGGGCAAGAGAAACGCGTCCGCGTGTCCGTGCACACGGTCGTGGCAACCGTTCTCACCTGATCGAGACCGAGGAGACGACGCTTCTATCCCGGCTTAACTAGCTTCGACTCGAAAAATCGACTTACCGAGATCCCAGTCACTGTCGTTTTTCAGTCTTTCTTTTTCCGCGATAACGAACCAAACGCAAGCCATCCAATGCGCCAACAGGATAAAAAGTAGCATCAACATTGTCAATATAACGGCGCTGTATTGCGAATATCTATCCATCTTTTGAAGCAACCGCGCCAGCCTGAGCAATCTGGTTAGCTTTACCAAATGTATGTTACCGTGTCCCGATTCCTACGACCAAAAAGAAGAATCGTTGTTACCGTAGCGATCCGTTCGCGGCGTTTGCCGGTGCGTCTGCCCATTGCGAATCGTTCGGAGGAACGCTGATGCGAAAAATTTCCGCGTCGTCGGATGCTACGAATGCCCGATTCGAGCAACGACGGGGAACTTAATTGCGAATTCTCCGTCGGGCATCGTGAACTTCGGATGATTGTATCATTCATCGTGGAGATAGCGAGCCGTTCTCCGGTGGCGACGCGACGCGAAGAATCGGTACGTCGTTTGCCGTAACGGCGTATCGTCCTTCGGTAAACGAACTCTATTCACGGCTCGAGTCTTCGCGTGTTCGCGTGTTCACTCTCGCGAACACGGCATTCCGTGCACGTATCCGTTCTTAAAGTACGCGATGGAGCAGGGCTTTTTCCTTCGTCGACGAAACAACAAACTTTGCCCGATCGGGCTAAAAAATTTGATCGAGCGAGTCGCGCCGGCACGTTCGAGATTCGATCGAGCGATAGGAGAGCGCTCGCGAACGGACTTCGGTAGGATCGGCTTAAATTTTCCAAGGTTCCAAGGGCCGCGCACCGACCGGACTTTTAGCGCACTTTACGCGGATTAACCAACGAGCACTCACCTCACCGCTGTACACGTCCGAGGCGTAAAGGAAATCAAAGGGCAAAGCCGCGATCAGGTCGACGATAAACCAGCCCTTCACATAGTTGACGGCAATGCTTTTGCTGTTGCTGACCACTTCGCCCTTTCGGTTCACGTACGTCGTCCGAAAATTCAGAACGATATCTGTGGAAAGTCAGAGAGAGAGAAACATTTGTTCCGTTGCACTGTTTTCGGCCGTGCGTTTCCCGATAATCGTGGCGTTAAAGAGGAAGGATTGGGGAAGATTTTGCCGTTGGTCCCAT
>CM052088.1:565271-643792 GCA_028453745.1 Agapostemon virescens
GTCGATAGCTCTAATAGTTTGGCCGGGGCACGACTTCAAAGATTTGCCAAATATTGCCACAAAATCGCTAAATATTGAAGGTATACCCCTTCTTAAAATCGTGAAAAATCTTTAGGTCTCCGATTCTTTTGAAATTTTGGGAACACGTTTCTAGTCGCTCGATGAGAGTGTATGCCAAATTTTAGGTCGATCGGAATCGAATTGCAGCCGTGGCGCGACTTTGAAATGTCGGGGCGAGCAATGGTGAAAATGGGAAAAATTGGGGTTGATAAAGCGAAGCCCCCTGGATTTCCCTGAAATGCTGGCCTCGATATTGAGCAACATATTTAAAGAGGAAGGTTCAAGGAAGATTTTCGCGTTTGGTTCATGTCGATAGCTCTAATAGTTTGGCCGGGGCACGACTTCAAAGTTTTGTCAAATATTGCCACAAAATCGCTAAATAATGAAGGTATACCCCTTCTTAAAATCGTGAAAAATCTTTAGGTCTCCGATTCTTTTGAAATTTTGGGAACACGTTTCTAGTCGCTCGGTGAGAGTGTATGCCAAATTTTAGCTCGATCGGAATCGAATTGCAGCCGTGGCGCGACTTTGAAGATTCGGGGAATCTAACTGGCGAAACTGGGAAAATTGGGGTTGATAAAACGAAGCCTCCTGAAGTCCCCTGATATGCTAGCCTAGATTTTGAGAGTTCTGCTTAACACGTTAAGCAGGCCTCGTCGGTCCCTACGAACCGGCGACACATTTTTCGTTCTGCTATCGCGGCGCTCGTTACGTTACCCGATTGTTTATACTCTGATTCGCCTATCGGCGAGCGGCCCGCCTGACGGCTAACCGTGGCTTGAACGGAACGGTACAGAAATTCGACGTGGCGCTTAACGTGTTGAACGACAATAGTTGCGAGAAATGAAAATCGACGCGGTGCCACGCGGTGCCGCGCGATGGGGCCCCCTGATCGTCGCGCGTCGGCCAAACAGAGACGTTCGAACTGAAAACGTTCGACTCGAGACACGATCGCAGAGGCGAGAACCAGCCTGCGACTATGCGCCTCCGGTCGCACGTCCTTTCGAGTTTCGCAACTCGAGAACTCGGGAACTCGGGAGCTCGGGAACTCGAGAACTCGAGACCCAACTGCTTTTAATCCCGTTCGCAAGCCGGATTTCCTCCAGAAAATTCCTACACGCGACCCCCGCGGACAAGCCGTCTAGTTTCGCGCTGGAAATTCTAGCGACAGACGCTCGGATGTCGATGGAAAACGAATTTCGAGGTTCGTGGAAGGAGGAACGGGAAACGAGGAACAGGGAGCAGAACGCGTCGGCATCTTTGTACGCTTCTTTCGGCGGTACGTACGTTCCGCCGATTCTCATCTTCCTTTTCCGTTTTGCCCACAAATCAGATTCCACGATTTATGTTCTCAAAGAGACACGGCCTCTCGGCGACAACACCTGCGAAGAGTTCTCCGACGGAAGATCGTTATTCGATATTCATCGCGAACAAGTTAACCGTGGAGCGAATCCGTCGGTGGCCGGGCGTGATTCGTCGAGGGGGCTCGATTCTGCGGCAGAATACTAATTCGGGTCGGAATTAATGCGTTCGGCACCGCGATACCGCGCGACCATTCTTTCCCCGCCGCGGAATCGACGAGAAAGAAAGAAACAAACAAACAAAAGGGATAAAAAATTGGTGGCGGTCTCGCGTTCGCGTTCGGGAGCGGTGTAAACCTCTTGGAGCGGCGGTGATTGGACGGAAACGGGGAGGAGCACGCCGATCGGTAACAGGCTCGAGGGAGAGCCGTTGCTTTCGGACTTAACGAGCTCCTCGAATCACCGATTCGATAAAAAGAGCACCCTCCTCGATCCTGCTCGTCCGAATTAACTTTGAAAGCATACCGATCGATACGTCGAGAATTCTAGATTTCGTTATTTTAGCCGAGATTCTCGCGGTCGTCGCACCGCGACCAATCCGGAACGAATCCTATCGGGTCGCGTCGGGAGATTGGATGAATAGGAAATAGCAGAGGCGCAGCGAATACCCACCGATCATAAAGAGACCCTCGACCACGACGTCGCTGACCATCGTAGGCCTGTCGATGTTGATGAAGCTCGCGTTGAAGGGAACCACGATCGCCACGTAGAACGTCGCGAGCAGTATCAGCCAGTCCCAGCAAGATTTGAAGCCTCCGTAGTGGCTCAACACGAACTGAGACTTTGCTATGGCCGTGGTTTTGTATTCCGGCAACGGTGCGGCGGTCGAATGCAGAAGGTTCTAAAACGATTCGTAGATTTCGAGAGGAACGGAGAAGCGGAGGAGGACCTCGCGGCCGAATCACTTACGTTGTTCAGTTTAATTTTGTGCTTATTGTCCTGCTTGTAATGGCCCGAGAGCTGGTAGAGAACGGCGCGACTCCTTCTCCTGCCGTAATTAGCCGGCGGTGCCTCGGGATCGAGGCTACCGTTTGCATCTGAAACGCGATCGTATCGTTGCTTCGTTCGCGAGCAAAACCAGCCGCGACGCGGCCGATTTCTCGATAACGCGCGATCGAGTCGTTCGTTTCGTGAGTTCGTGCCGCGGATACGTTACGCGGATGGAAACGTCTTTACCCAAAAGGTGGTGGAAGACGGCCGTGGGACGAACGAGCGATTTCGCGTTGTTTCATCGTAAACTGGAAACGGTGCGCCCAACGTTTTCGTTGAAACCGTGGAACGGCAAATGGCACGAACCGGTGGAACGGCTCGATACGTTTTGCATGCGCGTAACGCGTAACGCGTAACGTTGTACGTTGCGCGTTACGCGTTGCGGATAGACGCGTCGTTTGTCTGTGTTTAATAATTGAAAGAAAGCGTTGTCGCGTGCCAATTAAGCGAGGTGGTACCCGTAGCTGAAAATACACAGTGGACTCTACGCGTTGGGTACGCGGTGCGATAAACGTGTAAAACTATCGTTTAGATCCTAGCCAGATATTCGAACGTATTCTCTAGCTCGATTCTCTACGAGATCGACACGTGCAACGCGGCGCGCAATGTATAAATTCTACAAGAAAAGCAAACTATTCGAGACTGTTGGCCGCGTTTGATTTGTGCTCTTTGGTGATTCGCTTTGAAGAATGGTAGCGTGTTGCGTTACGTGTCACGTGCAGCGTGTGTTTGCGTGACCGCCGTGTAGAAAGTACGAAACGTTTTGGCACTGCACGCCGAGCGAAAGAGTATCTAGGTACTCTGTACTCTGAGTTACGTTTGATCCATACCGGGTCTGCGCTGTCCCTCACTCTTTTTCTTTTCTCTCTCCCTCTCTCTCTCTCTCCCTCTATCTCTCTATCTCGCTATCTCTCGGTCTTCGACCCTCCCTCGGATAGACCGGAATGCACCTCGATCGACTTCACCGATCGATTGCATTCCAGAGAAAATCGTTTCGTCGGTTTCAGGTTCAGCGGCGAAGCATGGCTAGAACTCACCAGGATTGTGAATCTCACAGATTTGAAGTCCCCTAGTGTTGGTGATGTCTTTGTGCGAGGCCAGGAACAGGACGACGTCGCCTTTTTCGTTTTTGATCGGAACGATGTCGAGCAAGCAATCGAACGTAACTTCTGCGAATTAAAGTCGGTCGAGTAGTTTGAATCCGGTTACGTTTCGCCCGTTCGGATCGCGTAAAGCGCAAAGAATGGACAGCGGAGACTAAAGGGTAAAATATTAGACGTTACGGAACGTTGATCGAACCGGACGCGGAACCAAGAACGGTTCGTTTCGATCAAACGTTTTCGTTCCGTCGCAGTCGAACTTCGCGAACGCGTTTCCATCGATGGAAGTTCGATTGATTATAGCGAACGACCAACGGAACGGAACGGAACGGAACGGAACAGAACGAAACGGTGGAAAAATTCTGTTCTCCGTCGCAAGGCCAGATTCCTTGGAGAAATAATTTGACGAGACCGCGTTATTATCTTGCTATAGGATGTCTTTCAAGGCGAGCTACGCCCCAGCGACGGAGACGAACGGTTAAGGTTGTTACACGTGAACATGAATTAAAGATCAATACGTTCTACTGTTTGTAATTGCTTGCCTCCGGCTGGTGGTGCCGGATCGAAGGTACCGGTTCTACGAACGCGCGTATATACGTGAATCTTTTAAAGAGAACGAACTCTGTAACCTGGAAAACTTTAGACTTTACAGCGACTCGCTTCTCTCAGCTAGAACGGCAAGGCAACGCGAACGGAACCGTCGATTTCGGGGACGGTTCGCGAATTCAAAATTCCGAATTCCGAATTCCGAATCGCGAAACTTACTGTTCTTCTTGTAAAACACGACCTCGATCTTGAGCTCCGTCTTGCTCTCGAGACTCTTGTCGATCATCGTTCTCTCCTCTTCTTTGGTTTCCGGGCCGTACAGGAACTTGCAAGCGCAACCCTTCTGCATGATTTGCGCTCGCGCGAATCCTGTCAGATCGCAGAAACCGTCGGAGCAATAAACGATCGGGTAGATAGTCGGAACCTGCGCATTTCCCAGCACAAAGTTGCTGTCTGCGAAAAGAAACAAAGAAAGAGAACAAGTAGTCGTCGGTATGGTAAATATGCAGCCAACGCGCGGCAGCTACCCTTTAAAATCGTCGGCGTTCCACCTCGTCTCTGTTCCCATGGCGCAGTCGCGCAATTTACAAAGTGAATTCGCATGGCTACCGTTACCTTTCAATTATTCCGTGTCGCGACGATTTCCACGCGGGGATTCGATTCGAATCGACTCGACGCGATTCGATGCGATCGGATCGTCGCAACGGCGTCGAGCAAAGAGCCATCACGGGGGAGAAGCAACGAGGCTGCGATTAAACTTTGAGCCCTATGGAAGCGATACGTTTCTCGCAGAGAGAGAGAGAGAGAGAAAGAGAGAGTGAGAGAGAGAGAGAGAGAGGTTGGGGAGAGACTCTGTAAGAACTTGGATCGAAAGGCTGGGGCCATGCGACACGGTCGCCGTTAGGCTTCCTTTAAACGAGAATCGAGCCGCGTAAACAAGATTTCAATGACTACACGCGTAGCACGCGCTCGATGCAAGGAACTGTTGCATGACCGCTCTCCGCTTCTGTACAGCTCGTTGGTTGATAGCTTTGTCGACGTGTCTGACGTCACGCGTAATCTCTATCAGGGCAACGACGACAACGACGACGACGACGACGACGACTACGACGACGACTACTACGACGACAACGTCGCCGACGCTATTTTTAATTCAACGCGTACCCCTGAAACACTTTCATCTTCTCCATCAGCCTTGCGCAATCCCGACGCCCTACGCTTCCTGTTCTTCGACGGAAGCTGGATCATTCCGATTATGCGCGCCCGGTCAAAGAGATTTCGCGAAACATTGGCTTTCTGCGAGGTACGTCGCGCGCGACACACCGATTCGGTGAATACGTGCTCCGCTTCTTCTCTTTTATTTTGATGCCGTTCCTACGAGTAAGTGCGCAAGGGAAGTTCTCTTTTCGGTGGATGAGCATATCCAAACAATGCCGCGTAACTTTTTTCGTGTCATGGTGACTGCCGACGAGAGGCGAGGTCACCCTTTATGCAGCGTGGAAAATAATAAGTTCGGCTACGAAAGGTTTCCAGATAAAAATATAATATCATTTAAAAGGTAACGCGTGAACGTTGTTCGATGCGTTTTAAATGCCAGGATCGAGGGCGGGTTCCTGCCGTACCGTTATCGGAAAACGCGCGGATAATTTCAATTGGAACGAAACCGATCGAGTCCCGCCGGTGGACCGTCGACTGCTGCGATATCGTGGCAAACGACAATTAGTCGTTTATTAGAGGATCTAACAGTTGCGAAATCCGCGGCAAAAGATTTGTCCGGAACGTTCGACGAGCGGAATTCCCGAGCAGTCTGTTCGACCGAATCGAATTCCGTTCTTTTTATACGTGAAATATAATTGAGCCGTCGTTTCCCCTTTAATTAAAGGGGATCTGCGTCCGACAGGCGTCTCTGCTTGCCTTCGCATGCTTCTACGCGTCTCTGATAAACGCGTCAACTCATCGTTCGACCATCCGTCGAAGAGCGGCGCGTTACGCACGTATGCACAGTAGCGTACTTAAACTCGTTCGTGGTCGGCGCGACAACAACATCGACAACAATAACAGCGGCAAAAAAAAAGAACAACCATAACGGCAGACAGGGTTCGCAGCTTTCGAGTCTGGTTAAAGGTTACCGAAGCGGATCGCGTCTCTCGCGATATCCGTGTACGCTTCACGGACTCGCGGTCCTCTCCTTTCCGGAAAATTTAAATTTCCGTGATCGAATCTACGAAAGACCGACGCAAATTAATGGCAGGGAACCGGCGATCCGGATCGTACACGATCGAGCTGGATCGTTCAAGATGGACACGGTCGGCGGATAAAGCATCTTTAACAAATACAAGGGAGGCTCGACGATGGCCGTACCTGCGCGCGGCGGAAAATTCTCGCGAGACCGAGCAAACGGGCCACACGGTGGTTCGTTCGATCGCGGGTTTCACCGAAAACGCGTTCCATTTCTTTGCCACGGACTTCGCGTCGGCTCCCGTTGTTAAAGATGGACTACGCGAATAGCACGCGTTTGCCGAGAGATTGGCGAAACCGCGAGCAATGGACGCACACTTTTAAATAATACCAAACTCGAGTTTACGCGCGTCCCTGCCGGTGTTCGTATCCGTGTTGACGAGCACGCGGGCGCGCTCGCATCCGGTTCGCCGGAAACGTGTAAATCCGATTCCGATATAATTCGATAAAATTCGGCCATAAGCTAGTCGCTCGCAATTATCGGATATTTTCGGAGCAGCGACCGTGATCGGAGCGAGCAGTAGACAGATTTTCGCGTTTTCCGGTGGTTAATTGAAAAGCGATAGCCGCGCCTCGTAAGTTCGTTGCTGTATTTCCCCGGCAGCCGCAAAATAATTAAGTGGATACAACGATGTGTTGGTGCAGGCTATTGCGGTTAATGCGGTCGAATTTATGCCCCGATTGGTGCGTTCGATAGTTATATTCGAGAGATACGATTCGCGTGTAGCGGTCGCGAGCAGAGAATTCGCGATTCCATGCTTTCGTTATCGTCTGACCGGAGTTGAACGCAGATAAATCCAATTTTGTCTCGACATTCGTTTAAGGAAGTTTCACCTGGAATTACGCGGAGGGAACGCAGCGGTTGCTCCTTTTTCGGAATATCGCTTTCATCGGACGACCTACGTGCGCGCCTGCATTTGTACGTACGCTCGTACGATGCATGGAATCGCTTGGTCGTTGCAGCGGCGACGAGCGGAGAAGAGAGATTAAGAAAACGTGATACCTGAAAATATCCGGACGGGTTGGTAGCGCGGTGGAACCGCGTGGTAATGAAAACCATGGGTTTGCGCGTTTAACGATGCCGATACCGCGATGGTCGTTACGGGTTTCGCGTCGGTGTAATCCGTACGAGTCGACCTTGCGCTTTTCGTCACGTATCCCGCGTTCTCCGTGTAAACTCTTCGCAAATAAATGGAGCGTTCGTGCCCAACACTTTTTCGCGCGTCTCATTCTTGATCGTTCGGTCGCGCGTAAATGAAAAGTCCGGCGAGCGCGAACGGTGCTCGTCGCGTCTACGATCGGCAGAGGCGCGGAAAATTCGAGCAGATTGGTTTAATCGCGCTCGAAATTGCCACGAAAATCGCGAAAAAACAAGAGAGAATTCACCAACGAATTAACGCACGCTCCTGTCCCGACAACACCGGAAGAGTTTTCCTCGTTGAACGGGGCACGGCTCGCGTTCGGTGTTCGTCGTTTGCCTCGTGCTGCTGTAAACTTTTTTTCCAACGAATCAATTACATCTCGACGTTGTAATCTCTTTGTGCCCGCGCACCGTCGTCGACGTAATATTCTTGAAAGGATAGCGAGCAGCCGCGCGGTAGGTTGACCTCCATTGCGAGCGGAGGGAGACGGGGCTTCTTTTAACGCTTCGCGACCGAAAATATTCTTGTTCCGCGAAGAAACTTTTATCCCGGTCGAGCACTTAGCGAAAATATCCGCGTTACGTTTCTCTCTTGCTCTCTGCTCTCTGCTCTCTGCTCCCTGCTCTTTGCTCTCCGAGCCTAAACTATTCCGCGAGCACTGTTTAGGCCCGGTTCGGATCTTGTAAACCTTTTTTTCCACGCGGTATCGTTGCGGAAAGTTTGGCAGCGAATTCGAGCAGGGCGATCGCGACGTTTCGTATTTAGAGCGATCGCGCGGTTCGACGCGATTTAAAGAGGAAGGCCGAGAGACTCGTTACCTCCGGAACTTTATCGCTCGCGATCGAGGCGGACGACGATTATAACTTAGCAATTTCCAGCAAGGCCGCGGTGTACCGTTTCTCTAAATCAGATTCCAACGAAATTTCGAGCACGCGAAGACAGACGCGCGGGCAAATGGAGTTCGGGGACAAGTTCCCTCCGTCGCGGGCTCGTACTTCAAAATTGCTTCATTTCCTAAAAGAGGAATTCTCTACACCGCCGGAAGACATAAAATCTCGGGAGTCTCGCGAGCCGATCGTTGTCGGAACGGCACAAAGAACCGCTCGCGCCGCTTTCCGATTCGTTTCGAACGTCTGTTTCATAAATCTTTTCTTCCGTTCGGGCGGAAACGGTAAACGGGTTTACATCGAAATTTAGAGCAAACTGATTTTCTCTGGTGTTCGACGCATCGCGTCCCAATATTTCCCTTGTTATTTCAGCGGGGAAACAGGGAACGACGCGAGACAAATTGGAATTTTATTTGAAACGAGAGAGTCCGAGATCGATGACGGCTCTTTCAGCTCCGCTGTCTCCGGTCTCTCGTCTTTTCGCTCGACCATCGTGGGCCTCTTTTTCCGCTTTCGAACGACTTCTTTTGCCACGGAATACGAGGGGATTAAGCCCGGATGTGTATGGAGTCTGTCGCCAAAGGGGAACCCGTACAGAGTTTCCTCTCGGGATGTACGTGCGCGCGTGCACGCTGAAACGAAAGCTTTTTTTTTTTTTAAGGTTTTTCGCGACCGTTGTTCGGTAGCTATAGTCGCCGTGCGTTATCGCGCGACTGCGGCGAACGACAAACGATTTGTTCCCGTCGCTGCCAGGTTGCGCGCTCCCGTGTATTTTCATCGCACAGGGGGAAAAAAGGGAGAATCGAGTTTACGACTATAAATCGATTTACGCGGGTATCTTTGCCGGAAAGAAGCTACGTCATTATCTGCCGCGTTACGTTATGTCGATTGTCGCGCGATAAGATAACCGTCGAACGATCGTCGCGTTTTCTCTCTACGAACGATCGATACGCGCGAATCCCCGCGACAGATTGTATGCATTTTTCGCATTGCTGCGCGATAACCGATGCCCGCTGCAATTACCGAGCCTAGGGTCGGGATCGAGTCGTTCGAAGCATCGGTGTTGCCGAGCGAATGAAAATTACTGGCGTGCCGTTCAACTTCGCGGCGCGAATCGGCTTACCAGGCACAGAGATATTCGGTGTAATTCCATATAATTACGGTGGTCCGCGAAAAGTTGTCCTATTTGCCGCTTTTACGCCGTCGCGGGGTCGCTTGCGGTTGAAACGGAATTTTCAGGCTCGTTGCGATCGACGCCGATCGACATCGGAATTCACGACGCGACAGGAAATGTCGTGCAATTAGGAACGGACTGATCAGAGAAACAACGCACGCGGGCTCGATGTTTCCTCGCGTGTTGGGATAACCTGCCGCGTACGCTCAACGACGGAATCTAGGTTTCGCTCTGTTTTCGCAGGCGGGAACGCGTATCTTTATTCCGTGTCGCGTATCGATCAAAACTTTGCAGCCGCACGGTCGACCAAGTTGTTCGCGAGACTCTCGAAACGTCGTGTCGTGAAATTAATCGCAAAGTCGCCGGAGAAATTACGGAAACGTCGAAAAGTCTTCGTGTCGCGACGGGATCGCGTCGGAGCGAAGTCGGTTCGGAGTTTTCTCTCGGGTAACTCGTCGAATTGAAAATGTCGCGTGGTTGAGAGCAGGCTACCGGCGAAAGAGGCAGCCCCGCGCTAGCAATTAAACTTATCAACACCTGTGGTGCGCATTGTCGGGTTTCTTGCGGGTCGGCGGAGTATCGCGGTCGAAACAAAAGCCTGCAGCGAACGGTTCTCGTTTCGACATTTATTTGCGGCGAACGTTTCTATTAGTGGAAGTTTTGAGGTCGCGCTGTGCGCTGTGCGCGAGTCTGTACGCGCGATATGGAGAGGTGAATTCTCCCGGGGGTGTGCGTGGAGAGCGTTCGTCGTTAAACGTACGTGTAAACGCGAAACGACAGGTATAGCGTTTCGGCGTACGCGAATCGGGAGACCTGGCTTCGTTTCGATCGCTGGAACTTTCAAACTGTCGGAAATATCGAGTTCTGCTTTGCTTCGAACGTCTTCGCGTTTCGTACGTTCGGTGGACGCGCGTTGCCAGAAATATTTAACAGGAGCAGGCGCGCGTAACGCCGAGCGCGACTCGGCGCGGCAGCTCGCTCGTTTCGATTTCTCGGCTGACGTTTGCTTGATCGTTACTACTTCTCGAGGGAGACAGATTCCCTCGCAGCGTGCTCGCCGTCCCCATCTCCGTCCTCGTCTCCGTCTCCGTCTCCGTCTCCGTCCTCGTCTTCGTCTCCGCCGTAGCAACGTCGACGTTCGGAAACGTGGAAACTGGCTTCCTCTCGGTCCTCGAAGCTCGATGCTTTTCTCGGAGTATTCGTAAAAATGTTTTTTCGAGGAACCCGCCGCACGGTCTTTCGTTCTTTGCTCTTTCCTGTCCGGACAACTCCCGGCGGGCAGTCGCAGATAAATAGCACGTTCCGCCGCGACAGGAGCGCTTTCGTTTTTTCAAATCCCAGCAGCCTTAGCTCGTGAAATTGCCCGACCTCTCCAGCTTCTGCCCGACCTCTCCTCTCCGCTGCTCCCCGCGTGTCGCGGCGATTATCGATTCTTTTTTTCTCTCCGGCCGACAAACCAGAGCCAAATAAATGGCGGAAGGTAACCGTGAAGTATAAATAGGTCATTCGGCGCGGGCAAAGAGATTTCTTGACCCCTCTTATTCTCCTCTTAGTTGCCACTCAACGTCCACGGTTACTTTCCCGCCCTCGCCGGACTATTCTATTCCGCGATACGAAGTATCTTCCTGCTGAAACTTGCGCAAAAGTTCGCACAAGTTCGCCGGAATATCGTCTAAATTGGACCAGCGCTTATCTCGAGGCACTCGAAATTTTAATTGTCGTAAAAAACCGTCCGTGCAACCCCCGAAACGGAACGGGGTCGCTCCACGCCAGCTCGAAACGTACATCGGGTTTCGGAACACGTTCGCGGTAACAGAAGGACATCGTAAATCTCGGATCATCGAATTTAGTGGACAAACGAACGCGGATAATTAATCGCGCGCGTCGATCGGACGCGACGCGACGTTTCGCCAACGGGACACGGTCGGTGTCTCTGCGTCCGTCTGTTCGCCGTTTCGGATAATGGTTTGCGAGGGCGATTCGTTCCAGCGTCCGTCGTTTGCCAGAATTCGTCGGAACGGCTTCCGTTCCTAACAGGAGAGAAAAGCGTCGCGCGAACGCGTTCGGGCGCGAGACGTCGAAGGAGAATAATTAACGAAGAGTGCTCCGATCGATCGTTAAGAAGAAATTAATGATCCTCGATTAAGGTCATGAAACAAGAGATACTTGTCCCGCGTGTTTCATCGGTGTGTTCTCCGCTGCAACGCGCATCCCACACCCGCGACATAATTTCATTGTTTTCTTCTTCCGCAGGCGCGTCGCGCGATCCGTTTGTCGAGTAAAAATTGAAAATGCGGTCGACGCGGAATTCGAATGGCCATCGATCGCGTAATTTGCATGGTTTAATCTTTGGTTTTCCAATGAATTAACCGCGGATAACCATCCCTCGATACTCGCGCGCCGTTACCAATATTTCGTATGAAATTCGGAACGCGTACGCGTGTACGCGCACCGATCGCCGAGCGGACAACGGGATCGGTCCGTAGCCGTGTACGATGTGCAGTCGGAATAAGGTCGATTTTCGCGGCGTCGATGTTAGATTAATATTCCATGGTTCGTCCGGGGTCGACGGACTCGATGATAAAACTAGGGAGGGCATATTACTCGGAATTCATGCGCCGCTCGCAGCAGCAGCGGACAACGGCAGCGGGAAGCGGGAAGCGGGAAGCGGGAAGCGGGCAGCGTGCAACGGGCAGCAGGCGGCAAGAGGGTCGAAGCTGCGTAGCCCTTCGACTTTCCTATTGAAACGCGAAGCGACCCGGCACGACGACGCGACGCAAGTTTCGCGTGCGGATAACTAGCCGTTTTTATCAAAATTCGTAACGCCGGATCGTTATTGCCCCGACTGTAACCGAGAGGCGCGCGTTTCGCGTAGGTCGACGGATGCCGAGAGAGCGGAGCGATCCCGGTACAAATATAACTGTCCGGATAAATCCTATCTCCGGTGTTGTGTACCCTGGAATCGATAAAAAAACCGCAGATAGTCGCATAAAGCCCCGCTAAAACGAATATACCAATCGGTCCTCCATGAGTCTTGGTCAGCAAAGACAAACGAGTGTTTGAACAGTCGTCAACCATCCTTTAGCCCAGTTGGCGACGCGCCAAACACGCCTCGGAGAAAGAAAGAGAGTGCCAAAAATATCCACCGGATAGGTACTTCGAGTATCGTTAACGAGCAATTATTTCGCTTTTTCTTCCGGCGAAATGCTCGGCGCGTTCGCGGCGCGGAAGGTCGCGAACCCGCATCCGTGCACCCTCCGATCGCACACCGTCGCGTTTCTTCTTCCTCTTCTTTTTCTCATCGACGCGATGTTTCGCGCCCGTTACGCGTCGCCTGGAAAAATCGAGTCGATTATACGCCCGCCTCCTGTTTTCTCTCTTTGCCGTCGCATCGACGAAGAGTACGCGGAGAGTAGCTTTTGCTTTATGCTTCGCTTTTTTCTCTCTTTCTCTCTCTCTTCTGCTGTATCTTTTCCTCGATACCGTTCCCTCGATTATTTTGTACGGGACGAGGACGAACGACACCGTTACGAAGAAAACGCTCCCGGGATATTTGATGGAACACCAAGATGGAACACCAAGTAATGGCGTAATTCCGGAGCCGGTGGATCCTCCGTTGGTACGCGGCTTGTCGCCCTACAGCGACAAGATCGCCTCGCAAGTGCGGCAAACAAGCGAGTACTCGATCACCGCTCTAAGTTACTTGAACCGGTGTCGGCGCGATTCTGCGTTCGATCGTACTAATCGAGTTTGACGGTGTTCTCGTACAGCGCGAACGATCGATCGGCGGAATCGCACGAAACGTTTCGGATGATTGCCGGTAAATTTCCTTGGGTTCGCGACCGGATGGGAAAGCGACTGCGGGCCTGTCGATCGATATCGAATGCTTTCGACCCCGAGGCTTCGGGAATTAGAACGAACCCGCGGCACGATACTTTAATCGTCTTAGCCACCGAGCGGTCCAAGTGTCCCCTTCGAACGAATTCTTAGGCGGATCAAGGTGTACGTGTAACGGATGTTACGCAAGCCGGCGGCCAGCTGTCGTCGTCGTCGTCGTCGTCGTCGCTGCCGCCGGCGTCATCGCCGCGATGCGTATTGCAAATTAACCGAGAGTAAATATTCCCATCTTAAATCGAAATGTGCCTGCTCCGTCGGAGATTATGGTTAGACCGTGGTGAGCCGGGTCGAGTGGAGCAGAGGCGTGGGGGGAATGCAATTTCGTCCGAGTCTCGAAAAGATGGAGGAAAAATGCGATTCCATTACTTTCCAAGGGCGCGACGCTCCCGTAATTATCTTACGGTGAACGGCGGCGGCGGCAACGGCGACGACGACGACGACGACGACGACGACATCGACGAATCCGCAGCAGTCCCTTTCTCGTAATTAGTTTCCCTCGGTTTGTTGGCCCGGAGTTTCCGTCGGTATCGGTGGATTCTTAAGTTTCTATCCGACGGCTAAGTCTCCGCCTAAGACGGGGCCTCCGAAGGATTCCCGAGGATAAGCTCGAACGCGAGGTTCCTCGGTCAAGAAAAAATTGCTCTCCCGGTGTCGCCGATCAAACAGGAAGACGAGGGTCGAATCGAATAGACACGGAGAGTCTCTCGGTTCGTTAAACGTTCGCGTTTCCCGTGGATGCCTCCTCGGTTTCCGCGCGAGATCGTCCGACGTTCCGTATTTCCCGTTTTTATCGCGAATCAGAAAAGCGGAGGGATATCTCGTCGTACCGTTGGCAACGATTCGGATTACCGTCGTTTCTGTTGCCGATGGCTCCGGCTCCGGCTTCGCGGTGATCTCCGTCGGGAAGGGAGAGCCGGAACGTAACCGAGTTGCCGTTTCCCCGAGGAAGACGAGAAGATTGCCGGCATTGTTGTTAGCGAAACGACGATCTCGTTCGATCGTTCTCTCGAACGTCTTTCCGAACGTCGTTGGACGACGTGCGGCAATCTCTCCATAGAAAATTCAAGCTGTTCGATGCCGCCGACGTTCGTTAGGGGTGGTGCGGCCACGGTTGAGATATCGGTGCGGGAATTAACGCGACAGCGCGTCAACGACCGCGCCGCGCGTATCGAGAAACGCTTCTGTACCTATTAATTTGAGAGTCCACCGAGCGGCTGGTAAACAGCGCGCGTGCCTCTCTGAATCGTGTTAGGACATCGCGCGCGATGCGAGTACCAATGGATTAGCCAAGCGTCCGTTAAATCCGTCCGATCGGAAGCGTCCCGGATCATCGGGAACGCCGAAACGTCTTCGGACCTACGAAACGATCGGTGCAACGCGTACGAGCGCACGTACGGTGATCGATATCGCGAGGGCGAGCAAGCGCAGAGACGCGATCGATCGGCAATCCTGTTCCTCCTCGCGGAAACGTCCGGGATTTACTCGAGGCTTTTTCTATTGATAAATCGTCTCCATTCCCGGCTGACGACGCGCAAACGAGGGTCGCCGTTGAACGCGCAGGGATCCAGGCTAATCATCGGAAGGACCGAACGGTCCGCCGTCCGTTGGTTCGCACCTCCGCAAAAAGTTTTACGGGAACCAGCAGAAGGCTGTCGGTCGGGTCGGTTTTCCGCGGCGTGACCGGAATACGATCGGTGATGCTCCTGTTTTATTTATGCCCGTCGCGAATCCACGGAGGCGGAGAATATGTTCTCGATGGGGCCTGAACGCTTCCGAACCCTTGCCTCGCTGCGGCGAGTGCGAGCCAGTGCTCCGCGAGTTTCGCGCGCTTGCGGAGCCACGTCGAATCGAATGGAATCGAATGGAATCGAATGGAATCGATCGGCCATCGAACGTCGCTGCTCCTCCTAGGCTCCTTTTCGATCGGAGAAATTAATCGAACGGTTTTCGCCGCCGATAATACTTACGGGTTCCATCGAAGCGGGTCGCGATCGTATCTAGGAAAGTATTTTGTGGGGCGAGGAGGCCCTTCCTGACCGGCATTGGGGCCACCCCGCCGCGCTGTCAGGCGCTCCAATCTGCAAAAATCGAGCAAAACATCGTTCCGGATTAGCGACGGCAGTTGCGTACGCGCGCACCGTCAAACTTATACATTAATTACGCTCCGTCGACGGATTTCGAGTGCACGCGCGCTCGCGAGCACACGGTCGCGGCGCACGGATGCACGAGCGAGCGAGCTTCGGCACGGGCTCGTTCCGAAATAGAAATTGCCTCGCGAACCGTGACTTTATGCACTTGTAAATTTATGCATCGAGAAAAAAGGCAAAGTTTTCGATAGGTAGGTCACTGGTCCGAATGAAAATAAAGGATTGCGTGCAGCACGTCGCGCGGTGGTCGCCCGGTGGTCGCGCGGTGATAGATGATTACGGGCTAACCAACGCCGCGAGACTCGCTATTTTAAGCCGGCAGCTTTTTTATTTAACACGCTCGTAAAATAATCGAGGTAATTTCGAGAGCGTATCGGTCCGCGGGAAAACGTTCGAGAAACCGCCGGTAACGCGGTTGCAGAAAACACCAGTCCCGTTCAGACGCCCGGAAAGTCGACGATATTCATAGCTTTTCATTATTGGACAGTTCTATTGTTACTCGCGCGTTGTTCAATGGTATTCTTGATTCCTGGAATTAATCCAACCGAAGTTACACTTTTCTTTCATTCAGGGTATTCTCAGATAGTCGTTGCCATTATACGTTATAATTGAATGTCCTTCGACGACGGGCAACGTCGTCGATAGCAATTCGAACGACGGCGGCGTGTTACGCTCTCGCGATATCTTTCAAAACGCTGCGCCGCCCGTTAAAACGTTATTAACCGTGTTTGTGGCAAATTGCGTCGACCAATCGATGGAAAAAGCTCGAATATTTCCGACACCCTCGCAAACGGCGTAAGGGTATTTTTTTTTTTATTTAAACACGATCGATCGCGTGGATCTGCTAGCGAAGAAGATTAAAACGCGAACGGCCGTGTGCAGCAAATATCTTCTTGCGAACGAAATACGCATCGAAACGGTTACCGATACGCGTTTCGAAGATATTCGTTTTCATCCGGCGCTTTAGCAAACGCGATTACTCCGACGTTTTTACGGGCGACTCGACCGTGCGGCAACGTGTTATTTCTTCCGCCCGCGAGCACGAGGATGCTCGCACTTTTTCTCTCTCCCTCTCTCGCTCGTATCTCCCCTTTTCCGACTGCCGGACGACTCCGTGTGTATCGTTCTATAGGGATTCGAGCAATGTAACAGGTGCGAACAGAGGATACCGAATAGGATGCGACGCGTTTCCGAGCTTTATCCTCGGCGACGTGGTTTCTTCGCGGACACCCTTCTCGCGCGTTCGCGTCGCGAATACGAACGACCCACGGTAGTATCGTTTCAAACGAGTTTCCCTTTTCCGCGATTCCGATGGATCTCGCGGCGAGTCGTTCGGCGAGATTACGGCGAACGCCGTGCGCGTTATGGCAACGAGCGCAGCGTCGCGAATAAAACTGCCGTCGTTTCGTTTCTCGAAGCAGCAGCGGCGGCGGCGGCGGCGGCGGCAACGGCGGCAACTGGTTAGGGTTTCGCCGATAAAAAACGCTCGTGGACGAGATAAGAAGCACGCTCGCGAACCGAGAGGGGAAGAGACGGAGCACGACCCGAAGCGTATTCTATCCGATTCCAGCAACGATTTTATTCGCTCGAACGGGTTCGCGGTTCTTTAACGGTCTCGTCGACGAAGCGTAAAATGCGATTGGCGGCGGTGGTGGTCGTCGATACGATTGCGGTTACAGACCTTTTTGAAAAAAAAGTGGTTGCTCAGTGGCCGAGCACGTTAGGCATCTCGGGGAACATTACTCCTGGTTTCGATATCCTCGGGTTTGGACGTTGCACAGGATCGTCGCACACAATATATGTATCGTAGGTTAGAGCGTAGAACGACGGTGTTACCGAGCACGAATCGCGGGTAGTGCGATCGTGCGATCGGTCCCGGTTTCCGATAGATGCGAGGCAGAGGGTTTATCGTCGCGACATCGGCTCGAGGGCGAACTCGGGACACGCGGAGCGCTCGCTGGTACTCGCGTAACTGACCGAGCCGAGGGGAGAGATTCTCTCTATCCTGATGGCCCGGGCTCCTGGCTGACTTGCGCTTCGCGCACCAAGGCGCAACATGTGGTAAAGCGTTGAAGGTATACGGTCGCACACCCACGCGCCTCTGCACGTACAACGCCGCGAAGCTGTGTAACCCGCACACGCACGCGCGCTGATTATTCCCAAACGCGTGTGTACCGCCAGCCATGAAACAGGGTCAAGACACCGAGCGAGGATCAAACGCGTACCGGGACCAGCAAAACTCTTGGACGCCGGAGTTCTTTCGGTAGCCCTGTCCTCTGCCTACACCCCTTCCCATCGCTCGGACCTGGAAAACACGGGACATCCTACCTACACGCTGCCACGAGCCACGAGCCAACCCCGCAATTAGAGAATCGTCGTCGCTGGGTTTGATCGTCCGCTGTTTGCGATCCATCGATCAGGGGAAGCAAACGACGACGGCTTCTTCCTTCTTTCCGCTCGGTGGAAAGTGAAATGCACTCGGGCTAATAACGATACCTCGTTTTACCGGCAGCACATTTTCTTCCCCTCCGGGACCGTGTCTCTCTCGCGTCACGATTTTTCACGGGGACGAGCAGGAGCAAGAGCAGCGGCAGCTGCAACAGGAGAGCAAGATCAAGAATGTAAAGTGAGCGTAATCTCGCGCAGTCGTTCCCAGAGCACTGCGAGACGTTCGTAAAAGATTACGGTTGGACGTTAACTCCGCTTTACGCGGCTTTACGAACGCTTAGATGGAATATCCTCGATCAACCGTTTTAGAGATACTTCGGAGAGCCGTACCGCTTCGAAACGGTTTCGTCGTTCCGTCTATTCCTGCGGGATCGCGTTATCGTTCCTCGCGCGAGCTCCCTAGAATTCGGGCAACGGAAGGCGAAACGGCTGGTTCGCTCTTCGAAAGAAATTCAAAGATCGGGGACGAAACGAAGTTTCGAGGGTGTTACGAGTACGGTGATATCCGAGAATATTTGATATTCCGGTTGATCCGTCGAGCAGGCACCGGGATTGTACCGTCACGTATACGACGGCGGTACAAAGGAATTCGTCGTTTCTTTCGCAAGCTCGTTCGCTCGATCGCGGATCGCCGCACCGGCAATTTTTCAGGGATTCCCCGTCCCGTAAGAATTCGATTCCGTTTAAGCGGCTTTCGCGCGAAATTCGTGCTCGTCGAGAGAGCGCCGTGGAAAATTTGCGAGCCGCGGAAACAATTTCGATCGTTTATCTCCGGTGATCGATCGGCCCGGTCCGCGGCCGCTGCCGACGCGGAACCTCGGAGTCGGGGGTCGACCGTTGTAAACGCCGTCGCGATAAGCGGAATAATACCCGCTGCGGATGGAAGTCCCGCGGAATTAGCATCGCGCTGATTTCGTGCACGGTTCCATCGACTTTTTGTTTTTCCGCAACGGCTGCGTACCCGTGCGAGCGGTCGCGCATGTACGTTGAATGAAACGTTAACCGAGGTCAGTTTCGTAGTATTGTAGAATATATGGCCGTGCCGGAGGAGGTCGATGACTGTATTCGCGTGTCGGTTCCTCGTGAACAGGGCATGCGATCCGTAGGCGTTCCCGATACGGATCGTTGTAGAAAAATCTTGCCGGGTCACTCCGCTCCGTTCGCTTCCGTTTCGAGATTTCCGAGTTTAACGAATACGCGGCGCGAATCGCGAGGCGAAGATTGCGCGCGACGAGCGACGCTCCAAAGGATTCCGTTCGATGAAAACTTACGGCGACTTCGCACCCTCGGAATGGATGGTTTCTGTTACGGGCCTCGTTTCGCGTCGATGCTTCTTCGTCCATCGGCGGTCTATCTCTCCCCAAAGGCTTGTTCCGGCCCGACGAAACGACGCTCCCCGAAGAAAATCATGGGTTCCATCGGGCCGCGAGAAAATTAGATTCCCCACTCGGTTCGAGGATGCGATTCTCGAGAGCCGACGACGAATCTTTCGCGTCGTGCTCGTCCGGGTCGAGTCTCGCTCGAGATAATCGGCAGGTTTTAACCGAGGTGAAAAAGCGAGCTTCTTTAAACGCGACGCACGCGAAAGGCGGATCCGGCTCGCCGGCCTATTTTTCAAGCACGAATCAAGCGGGCCGCGGCGGTGGAGCAGATTGCGCTTACACGTAATATCGGAAGCTTTTGTCGGTCGCCCCCCATTTTCCGGAAAAGGTTCGAACTCATCGATCGCCCGTACGGAGGAAGCTCGCTCGGTCAAAGTCCATTTCGATTTCTTCTCCTCTTTGCCTCTTTCATTTTCTCGCCGATACGCTGCCGCTGCTTCGCTGCAATTCCGCTGCTATTGCTGGCCCTCGAGCGAGACTTCGGATACGCGATCTATTGTTTCGAATCGTTTCTCCGCGGTTTTCTCTCGGCGATGTTGGCTATACTTTCGGGAGGTCGTGGGTCGCGTCGTAACGCGAAAAAAACAGATGGGTGATTGCGCGTACGGTGTTGCACGCGAGTTTACGGCCCTTCGATTGGCAATTTTCCCCATGTTTTATTCATCGAAGTGCTCTTCTCCGATCGCGAAGGGCGAAACGCGGAGAGGTAGAGAAAAAGAGAGAGAGAGAGAGAGAGAGAGAGAGAGAGAGAGGCGAAGAGCGCTAGATGACGGAGACAATTTTATTGGAAACAATAATCGATAAAGAAAAAAGTGTCTGTGCTGCACGAAAATTGTCAGTGTCAGTGGGTTATCCGGGCAGCACGGCGTACAGACGACGCGTGGTCACGAAGCAGGGTCCATATAATCGATACTCCACTACTTCGAGTACCTGACTCTCTCCGCGGGGAGGAGGGTCGGAGAAAAGGAGATGGATTCGGATAAAAAAAGAGCCAGAAAGATATACGGAGGGTACTCTCAGGTTTTACCCTCCCGTTCCGTAGCCGGCTCTCCGTTCGGATCTCCCTCGGTCCCCCCGAGGAATGCCGGAATAATAAGAAGTCGTTCGCACGAGCGACGGGCGCATTAACGAGTCCGTTTCTTCGGAAACTTTTCCCCGCGGTTGTACTCGATTTTTCTCTTTTCCACGGAAAAAAAGAAACTTCACCTTCGCAACCTCCCGTCGGATACATATTTATACCCTCCGTAAACGCGTATTCCCGCGATGCGTGAAACATAGTTTTCCCAACGAAAGCACACGAGACGCGCGCCTACGTGTTACGGGCGTACGTGCACGCGCGCAAACACAACGAAATCGCTCTCGGTTTTCTTCGACGTTTTGTTCCTTTTCCGCTTTTATTTCTTTAAAGCCGACCGCCTGTGCGAGTTACTGTCCGTTTAATTAAAGCTTTGAAACGACGCTGAAACGCTCCTGCCGGAGTTCCGCTGCTCGTGCACGCATACCTACCTACCTACCTACCTACCTATCTACCTACCTACCCACCGTCCGTACGTGTCTAGACGTCCCGAAAGAGACGCGCAATTTGTTTAAGCCGGTGCTTTATTAAAAATTTATCCGCGCGGTTCCGCTCCCGGTGACGGGAGGCTCGGTATTTTTAACCCGCTGTAGCGTGAAATAGGTGCGCCAGCCCGATTTACGAAAAGCTTATACATTATTCAGCCGCATGCAAAGCGTGCACCGATTTAGTTTCGACGCTGAAAAGATTCATCGGCTGGTAAAACGTCATCGATTCGCGAACGCGTATCGTCCGGCCGCGTTTTTCGAACGGCCGGCAGCCGCTCGACGAACGACGGCGCGTTGCTTCGCGATTTCGAAAAATCGCATCGTCGCCGACCGGAACCCGACGCGTCGAGGACGCATCGACGTCTCCGGGGGTGCGACGTTCGTCGTTTCCGCGTTTTCGAAGGTTTATTTATATCTGGAACAGCGAATACGCCAACGCCCGTCAGCCTTTTGGCCGCGCTTCTAGGTCGGTCGAGAGAAATTGCTTTCGGGTTAAAGCTCTTCGCAGACTAAAGAACTTATTACATCTTTGTGCAAACAGCGCCGGTCTTTCCAGGCAATACGTTTGTCTCTTTCCCAGACAGATACCCAAGGCATTTCGAATACCTAATCGCTTCTCCGAGCGACGCGGCTTCGCTGCGATTTCTCGCATCGATCGTGATTTATAAGATTCTCGGATTCGGCCTCGTCCCTCGGTGGAAAACGTTCGAAACCAGAGCTCCGAGAGACTCTGGCTGGCCGATCGAAGGCGAAACGATCGAGAGTCGGTGTCTGCGAATCGAGGGTAAACTGGCCGAGTTCGGTGGCACGGCAAATGGCCCGATCACGTGCAACGTTCGTCGGCAGAGCCGGGCCGGGGTCTGTCCATGCACCCCGACTCTCCGACTCTTCGACTCCCCGGTGGTGCCAGGTGCGATGGCCGAACGAACGATAGAACGGTATAACGGTATAACGGTGTAACGACGAGAACGGCTGCCGCATTGCCGATGTCGTGCCTGCCGTAACCACGGTACGCGGGGTACGTGTGCCCTCGTGCACCCTCGTGCACCCACGCCGCCGACCTCTGACTCTCTCTCTCTCTAGAGGGGTGGACGACTTATCGACCTGGTGCAAGTCAGGCCTACCACCTTTATCTCATCGGTACTCGAATCGCGAAATCTGGTACGCGAGTACTCGATCTCTCGTCGTTTTTTCCCTCGAGCACATATCGGTCGAACGATCGATTTTAGAAGCGGAGCGGAGCGGCGCGGCTCGGCGCGGCTCGGCGCAGCTCCGGGGTACCCGTCGCGAACAAGAATCTCGCTCGACGCGCGAGCTTTAAGACGCCCGAGGAGTTTTCGGATATCGAAAGATTCCCGGCGATGCGCCTACGGTAGTCTCTCGCATTCTACTCCGTCGCTGTCCGAGGCTTGCACCCCCGAGAGCGGGGGCGTACCTCCGCAATGTTTGACGAGAGACCCTTGTCCTTCTAGGTCGTCTCTTAGAGTGTTAGCGAATCAGGCCGCGGCCCCGTCGCCGACGCCGCCACCGCCACCGCCACCGCCACCGCCACCACCGTCGACGTCGTCGTCGGCGTCGCGAGCCTCGAGTCTCTGTGCTGGTGGTTGCAACGCGAAATTGGAACGTTGCATTCGTGAGGGTCGTCGCTGTCTCGTGCTCGTGCCCGTGCCCGTACCCGCTTTCGCGCCGGGCCAACCCATCGATAGGAATAATACGAGGAACCATGCGATGCAGCACCGGCATAGGCAGACGCGAGTGTAACGACCTTACACCCACGCAGGTAGCGAGATCGATGGGCGCCAACTCCGAGTAAAAGCTCTCGTCTACAGCTCCCACCGTGCCGTGGCTCGACCGCCTCGACCGCGTTGCCTACCTATGCCTGTACCCGTACCTCTGCTTCTACCTCTGCTTCTACCTCTGCCTTTGCCTCTGTCTCTACTACCTCTACCTCTGCCCGTGTGTTCTCCTGTGCCTATTGCCGGCTAGCGAGCCGACTGGTTGGCTGACTGGCCGACCGTGGCTGCTGGCTTGTCCCACTTTTCCATCGCGTTTCACCACTACCAAGTACTCGTACTTTGGTTTGCACCTTACGACCGCTATTCACCGGCTCGATGACCGAACTCGCAGTCTTCCCTAAATACAATGGTTCCGTTTCTAGGCTGCGCGACGATCGTTCGACCTGCCGTTTTTCAATGAAATTGCCAAGATTATATCCGAGCCGGAACGACGTTCAGGTTTTGGGATCAGGATTCCACCAACCAACCGACAATCCATTTAAACAGTGTGACTTTCTATTTTATTTCTCTTTTGTTTTTTTTTTTCATCAGCAGGAAATAATACGCTAATACTGATTGCTTCGCGTGCACATTGATACGGCAAACGCTTCACTGCGAGAACGAATGCGTGTTTGCTTTAAAACGAGGACATGGCGCTCGATGATCGTCGAGTAGTCCGTGAGAGGTCAGCTTATTGCAAGGATGCGTTTATTTAAATGCACTGCGTATGTATAATCGTACGACGGTCTAAAAAACGTCTATATAAAAATTCCTCTCTAAAATTTAATCCTATAAAACGGGCCGCGCGCATCTCCCGAAGTTTTTTTTATCGCGCCACGATAGACGATAGACGATAAAACGGTAGGTTGGCCCTCGATTAGCCGCGAGATACGCGATCGAACATCGTCGACGTTACGCCGCTAAATTTTGAAAAGAGAATCCGTCGAACGCACACCGCCCGCGCTGTATCGATCGATCGCGTGCAACCTTCGTAAATATAGAAGATAACATTTAATGGAATAAGATCATTACCTCTGAACAGTTACAACTAAAAAGCTATTTCTACAGACAACGTTTCGGTGCTGTCTTTCCCCCACGATTTTATCAGTTCCCCGAACAACATGGATCTTCAGAAACTTCATCGATTCGCAATCGTTCGCGGTGACCGTAATTTTCTCGCGCGGTCGCTGCTGGTTTCGGCGCTCGCGTTGGTTAAGTACTAAAAAAATTATCACATAATTCTAAATAGAACTCTACGATTTGTTTTCTCTTTTTGAACGACAGGGTTTCGGTCCCCTGTCCGACTCTGCCTCCTTTAAAACGATCGCGTACGCGGGTTTCGGCGAAAGGACTCGATCTACATGTCCAAGTCGAATATCAGATCGTTTTTGAACTCCGCTTTGACCGTATCTTTCGCGACTCTCATCGAGCTGTCGTCGTTGTCGTTGTCCTCTTCCTCGTCGTCGTCGTCGTCGTCGTGGTCTTCGTCGTCGTCGTCGTCGTGGTGGATCTTGTCGAACGTCTCCAACTCGATGGTGGATTTACGCGTCGCCGTGGAACGATTGTCGCCTTCTCCCTTCTTGATCTCGATATTGGCAGTTTTCGGTTGGGCCGATTGTTTCTCTCGATTCAGTATAGGTTTCACGACGTCGGAGGGCTCCGAGCTGTTCGCGTTCGTCTTGTATTTGTCTCTCTCCTCGGTCTCCGAGTTTTCGCTCTCGCTCATTCGACGTTCGTGCGCGCGTTTCTTGTTCCGCAATTTTCGTTGGTTCTTCTTTCGCTGGCCGAGGATGCTGGAGTTCGATCTGAAACAACGAGATCCACATCGTACGCGTCCCTCTTGGAATTTCGAGGATTTTCCGTGGTGGTATCGCGCGAACGGTACCTGAACAATTTCCGGGAGACCACGTCGTTGAATCGCACGGTTTTCTTTAGACTGGAACAGTCCGATTCGGAATAGACGTCTTGGACCGAGCCGTAATTGCAATCCATGCACGACATGGGCATCCCGTTCTCGTCGGCGCTCGACTCCGACACTGAACGCGAAAATTCGTGAGTACGCCGCGACTTTAGAATACCTTTCGCGAATGTACCCGTACCGCTGGGAAGACTGTTGCTCGTCAACTCGTCTCCGCTGCTCTCTGAAACAGATCTAGCTTTCGTCACGGCGACTCGCTGACTCTGTCGGCGCTGCGCAGATTTTGTACTCTGTTTGCCGTTTTTTCTGTGATCCTCCTCGTCGGAATCGCATCGATTCGAACCGATGCCGATCACGACACCGTCGTCCTCCGTCCTCACGTCGATCGTCCGCTCCTTTTCCGGCTCGCTGTCTTCCAATTCCTGCAACCGAATTCGATTGAAAGGAGAACGGTTCCGCGATAGCCGAATACGCGCGTCGATCTATCGGGAACCTACCGTCAACGCCTTCAGCCTGTGCTTAAAGGACGCGGCAGTGGGAAAATATTTCTCCTCCATGAATTCGTCGGTTGTGCCGACGTAGTATCTCGTCAGGTTTTCCGTGTCTTTCAACGTGACGGTGAACACGACGTTGTTGTCCCACGGTTCTATCGCGAGAGTTTCCGGGTCCACGGAATCCTTGTGTATTTTTAAACAAAACGAGTAGTGCTGCGGAAAAAATCCTGCACCGACGGACGTTAACGTGACGTGTATACCTAAATTATTTTGCAAAATTCTATGGCGAATGGAATTCGGATCGACGTTTTTTACATTTACGGTGATGGCTAGTTGATTATCGTATATATTACAGTTAAACGCTGGCAGTGAGTACTTAATGCTAGGATTCGTAAACGGCTCCGCGAGCTCTATACTACTAGTCCGTAGCGCCGTGTCACCACGATCGTTCGCGCGTTCATAGTTTTCCTCGATTTTCTGACTCGCGAACACTGTCTCGCACTCTTCGACCAATTTCTTGCCGGAATCGGACGGCGGACTACTCTGCTCCGAAGAATCCGCGACGGAATCCGCGCGAAACAACGGTATAGGGCTCCCGTGATCGCTGTCCACGCCGCTGTCTTCTCTGGCGTCGGACGAAGACACGACTGGCGGAATCACGGGTAGCGTGACGACCAGCTTCTTGTACTTTGGATCGAACTTGGCGTTCCCTTTGTCCGGGTCCACGCGATACGGCAACGGAAGGTCCAATAAATACTTTGCCGGTTTCTCGCTTTTAATGCTCAGAAAACGTTCCTGCACGTCCAAAGAAGCATCGGTGGCAGTTTTCAGCAATGGCAGATCCACTTCCACTATCAATGTCTTAGGCACCGTGGCGTTCATCTTGGCGTCTTTGCTCGTGGAAAAGTCTTCCAGCTCTACGTCTGATCGATGCTTGATGGTAAGCTTCGGCGTGGTGTACTTATCGGCAGAGTCTCCCTTACGGTCCTGCTTCTCCCCGTAGTACGTCGTAGGTGGAGACACCCGTCGAGGCTTCTTCTCCATCGCCTTGGCTCGCTCCTCCCTGGTTCTATCGTAGGCTGCCATCAACTTTTGATAAATTTCTGGCTCTGTTTCCAAGTTTTCCTCGACAGGTTCTTCTGAAGGCTTTCTGATCACGGTAGGCTGACACGTTCCCTTGTAGTTCATCTTTGGAAATCTCAGATTCTTTCTGTCTAATTTAACCTGAAACGTTGCAAATATTGAGACAGGCTCGCGGGCCGAGAAGAGACGCAAACGTAAACGGTCTTACCTGGAAGATGCTCTCGATGCCGTCCATGGCCGTGTTATTGACGATCTCGCGAAATCGCGCATTTTTCGAGGCCAGGTAAATCGTGTCGGGGTGGAAAACCGCGTCGAACACCATGCAACGCACATTCTTTTTGTCAAGGTCGTCTCGCGGCCGAACGAGCGTGTAGGGGATGGACCATCGCAGACCTCGATGACCTTGCTCGTACGAGGGTTGACTGCTCGGCCGTGCCACGATGTCGCTCTTGCCTATGTTCAAGAAACATTTTCTGTTTCCATTGACGCTGGTTTTAATGACGTAACCGGGCTCCGGGTTAACGAACGTAACGTCGACGCCCCGTTCCTTCTCCAACTGCGTGATCTCCTTCTCGTAGAGCTTCCTATTTTCCGGATCGGTCACTTCCTCGGCGTACTCGATCAACAATTTTCGAAACTCCTCCTTCTTGAGACACTCGGTCAGCTCTTTCAATTCTTCCTTGGTCACTTCCAAGTCCTCCCAATCGTTTCTCCGTGTTTCGTACGCGTCCATCTTACGAAATGATGTCGCGTGTTTACAAATAATCTCGTAGGTAGAAAGATCGCGAAGCTCTTCTGTACCACGTGGATGGCTGCGCCAACTACGCCGGCCGGTCGAACGACGGTCGAACGCGGAACTTACAAACGCCAAATGGCGCGCACACGCCATCTCGTCTGCCGTTCGATCGTCGGACGGCTTTCTTTCTCGACGAGTCCGTCACCGAATTCGGCAAACCAACGGAAAATCCAAAGCCGAAAGACTACCCTTCACGGCGAACTTTCAGCCTCGAAGGGACGGACTCGCGCGGCCGTCGAGAGCGTCGACGCTCGCGCGTTTCGAAATTCTCTCGACGCATAGTCGAAATGCCGTTGAACCGACGCATCCGTGGTTTCTACGGAGCCTGCATCGACGGAGCAGCGAAGGTCGATGGAAATCGTCGCCGGTCACCGTTCTGATTCAGCTTCCTTTCACCGTGTTTGATCCGGTACCGCGCGCTAAACGTTTCGCGCGTACCGACGCCGACTCGACAACCGAATCGACGAACTTTGAACCGCCGATCTCGGCCGACGAACCTTCGAGCAACGATCGAATCGGGGCACGATTTTCCCCGAAGAAAAACGGGTCTGCGTCTCGATCAAGGATCGATCGATCCATCGGGCGTTTCAGGGGCAAACAAGATCGCGCGGCCGATCGGCAGGATACGGTTTCGCGTTCTCGTTTCACGTTCGCGATTAGGCAAACGCACGCGGCTGTGGAAAAGCCGAGTTTCCCTTTTCGCGAACTGCTCGTTTGGTGGGAGTTCGGCCGAAGATGTGGGGATCGCGAGGTAGAAGCGTCTGACCCACTGACATTCTCTTCAGTTTCTTAGCAGACGCAAACGCCGATAATTCGTGACTGGGAAGTTCGATGTCGGTGATCGGGATCGTCGCTCGAATATCTCCGAAAGGGAAAGGATAACGGTGCGCGCGGCTGCAACGATCCAAATTCTTGCGTTGACATGCGTGTACACCGAAGATTTCTGACCAGCGTCGCCGTTTGCACGACGCTGTTCTTCGTGGTTTTCCGATCGAGACCGACCGTGGATCTCGCGAACGATCCGAAGACCTATACGACGGAACAACGATCCACGGAACAGCGGCGAATCGATAAAGGCCAGGTGAATCGCGTCCGTTTCCCGCGAGCCGTTGTCTCGTCGCGCGTTTCAGTCTCGAGTGCTTGGAAATCCGAGGAAAAACGTTTTGGTCGAGAACACGGCGACGTTGACCGAGTAACCGACGCGCCGAGCGCGGTGAAAGTATCGCGCGGCAAAGGAGGATGTAATTGTTCGAAAGCGACATTTTCCCTTTGCGTCTGGAAAACTGGATCGCGACGCGTCGCCCCTACCGACAAAATCGAAAAGCGAAACCTAACTCTATTATGATTTGTTGCGCAGACCTATCGGTACGTGACGCCTTCCCTCGCCGAACTGGGTTCTCGTAGAAGCGTGCCAAAAATGAACACGGACATCCTGATGTTGACGCGAGTTCCCAACGCCGGAGCCGAGCTGTTGGTCCTGATTCTGCAGCGTCTGCAGGGATACAATGCTTTCAAACACGTCAGGTTGCCGCACGGCGATCACAGGTCTCTGTCGACTTTGCAACAGGTAAATCCGATGCCCGAGCGAGTTTCTTTGTCGATCGTTCGTCTCGGAATCGAACGATTCGCGGATTCGTTGCACAATCCTTCGAACGTTCGGCCGAACAACAGCGCGCTCCACGAGTTTCCACGGGCTGATTCATCGATCGCATAAATTCGCGGCCGGTTTAGTCATGCGAGTTTAGTCGTGTTCGTTGCGATCGAAGTTGCGTCGGCCGTCTCGCTTTCGTTGAAGCGACAGGAAACGGGAACCCTCGACCGATACGTCGCTCGTGTCAACCAAGCCGCGAGAGTCGATAAATAATAAAAGATCGAATGCGTTTGGAGGGCGGCGATCGATCGTTCCGACAGGTTGCATCCCCTAAGGCCGCGTTTTCGGTTGCTTCGTCGAACAATAATTTCACGAGACGCGGCAAGAAAGGGTGACGGGATCGGCTCGATCGCGCACCCCCGTGAAATCGAGCCTGTCGACGTTCCTCGATTTTGCTAAGCCTCTTAGGAAGCGTCTTAAGTTCGGTGGTATCGTTCGCAGGAGCTGCTGGTGGAAGAGATTACGAACATAGCGAGGCAGGAAGCGATACCTTTGAGCTTCGACGGAGACGTCGGCTATCTGAATTTCTCAAAATTTGGCCGACAGCCTCCATCGTTTATCGCTCTGGTGCGAAATCCTCTGCACGTTCGAAATTCACGGAGGTAACTGTTGTATTCTCGTAGCCTTGACGATCCGACGCGTGTCGGATTTATATTATCTTCTCGGTTACAGGTACCGCGAAAGACGAAAAGACTCGGGCCTCGAAAGCAGAGCGATACCGATATTTTGCGGGCAAGATCCACGATGCGCGTAAGTACCGTAGACGCGCGAGTATCGTTCGCGTCGCGCGACCATAAAACTAATTCTAAGCGGAAATCGAAACCGCATTGTTCCTTTGTCTGCCTTGTATCGTGAAATATATAATTTATAGGATATTAAACGATAAGTGGGCATTGCAGAGAGCCAAAGCAAACGTTATCGAATGGTACCCAGTCGTCGGTATTCTAGATTGCATGGAGCAATCGATAAACGTATTGGAACAGAAATTTCCATATTTCTTTCGTGGCGCTGGACGGATGTACAAGAAGATTCGTAAGTAGACGCGAAACGAATACCTTTCGATGGTTGTGATTGTGATCGATCCGGTGTTGGTTGTCTAGGTCCGAAAAAGAAGTACGTTTCCGACGCGTCTTACGCGTTGGACCCACCGGGAGGAGATCGTCTAGCGAAACTCTTCGAAGACGAACTAGAACTGTACCGGTGGTTGAAATTTCGACTGTTCAACGCGACGTTGAAAAGCGTTACAGGAACTTGACGACCGCAGGTACCCGCGCAATGGTAATAAAAATAATAATAATAATAATGACAATAAGTGGGCAATCGCAAAATCGCACCAAAGATTATTTTTTACAAAATTTACTATGCTATTTTTTATCGACCAGAGAGGGGTTGTACGCGCGACGAATGGACCGAGAAAAATATTAATTATGGCAAGTTTAGGACGACGCGAAATAATTAGGGGACACAGGGATGTTCGGGAGAATTTTCTGCATCGACCCGAGGTCAAAGATTTCTGAAAAAATTACGCGTCGTTAAGATATTTAATAAAGCAACAAACCCTGTTCGGAAAAGCGAACGGTGTCGCTATCTAGCGTTGCGAACAGAGCACCAAGAAAAAGTAAACATTCGATAACTCGAGAACCAGCCTTGAACGCCGACAAACGCCTCAAGGATCCGCTATTATTTATGCGACTTTGGCATTCAGTCGATGTAAACAAAATTCCCGGAACCTCGCTCTACCCTCGATTATTCGTTACTCTTCTGTATTTACCATAATTTGCATATTCTTTTCGGTTCACGCGCCGTACATACGGTGGCGCTTTAGACGCGCAATCGTTCCCTGTCGTTCTGCCCGTAAGGCATTGTACGAAACCCGATACGAATCGTTTGGGCGGTTTGGTTCAGGAGCGCTCCGTTGGATGGCGAAGCTGCTTCGTGCCCCGTGTTGGACGCATTTTTTAAAATACCGTAAAAAGAAAACTTGAAGTAATCGTATTCGCGACAATCTATACTTACAGAGCGATCATGGATATAGAAACTACTGGCAGGAAGATATTTAAGAACTCCTTTACTTATCGATTGTTTCACATTTTTTCTTCGCTTTCGCTGGTAGTTCAAAGTTTCAAAAGCAGGGTGCTAGTTATCTTACGAAGCCGGCCATCGTTTATGTACACCTATTAAATTAAAAGCATAACGTTTCTGCGGAGTTGTTATCGAAGGTAAAAAACGGTGGTGCGATCGCTTCGGCGGTGGTAACCGCGAACAACGGTACGATAGAAGATCGCGATCAACTATTTTTATCGTTGAAATAAAGGCCTCCTGTGTTCACCCTGTGATCAAACACGCGACTATATTTATTTTTGATGTCGAGTCACTGTTGCAAAACGATCGCGATCGTGGATGATCGAGAGCGGTCGATCGGTTTCCGGTAACGTAAGAAAAACTTGTCGAGGGAATTGGTAAGCTATTTTGATAGTTTCACGCGTAGGTCGCGCATGCAACTGAACATGAGTATCATGTTGATGTAGAAATGAACCAGCAACAACATGAGCAACGCGTGCCATCACTTTTTCTTCGCATCTTTCAATCCCGCGCCAGCATTGAATTTGAAGAAGATTATATCTCCGTCTTCCACCACGTAGTTCCGCCCTTGCTGTCTGTATCTGCCGGCAGCCTGTCGGAAAGAAGGAAAATCGAATTATCGGATCATCGAATGCACATGCATTTGATGTACGGCCATTACCTTCACGGCAGCTTCGGATCCTTCGTTTTTGAAGTCGTCGAACTTCATTACCTCGGCCATAATGAATCCTTTTTCGAAATCGGTGTGGATTTTGCCTGCCGCTTGCGGAGCTTTCGTGCCTTTCTACAATGTCGACGATACACGGTTAGCGGAGACGCGACGAATTCTTGAAAATTCTCGAAACACTTTCCCGGTTTTACCTGAATCGTCCACGCTTTGACTTCGTCGTGTCCCGCCGTGAAGAAGTATTGCAATTGCAACGCTTTGTATCCTTGGACAATGATTTTATCGAGTGCGCTGAAAGTAGTTTGCACGGTGAATACTTCGTCCGCGTGAAACGGACGATTCGCGATACGGTCGGATCTTCTTTATCCGAACAGCCTCGTATCCCGACGTGTTGGAATGAACGAGAATTACGGACAGTTTGTGGGCAGTTGATAAATAGAGCGCATAATTTCCGACCGCACGGAACAAACAAACAAAAAGCGAAATGATCTTGCAATTTATATAATTGTCGAAAAAATGTAAAAATCAACGAATCGCGTATTCTCCGGGGCGCTGTATTGGGGGGAAAATGAATTCTGTGTCGATGGGAAGGGTTGGTCGAAACACGGAGAGGGAAAGGGAAGGAGAGAGAGAGAGAGAAAGAGAGCGGGAGAGCAAGGAAGAGAAAGAGAGGGAGCAGGATTGTGGAATATGATTGTCTCGAACCGAATATCGTCTAATGACAGGGTAGAGGAAGGGAAGCTATCCTGTTCCGTAGCCCCCGTCGGATTTCGAGACTTCAGAGAATACACATAAAGCTGAACGACTTAATACCGCAATTTTATCACTGGAACTCTGTCCGAGACCTACTTCGGCGCCCAAGTTCATCTGCGGTCTCGAAATAAACTCGCGGTATCCAGGAATCTTCCGTTTGTCCCCTGTGATTACCGAACGAGCCTGCGTTGGCACGATCGTTTCGAGGGATCTGGAGAATTCGCCGAGGAGCTTTGATTTGTGGCTGGTCGTTGGGGCGCACGATTTAATATTTCCTACGTTGGCGCTACGATCAAACGGTCATCTCGGAAATTGCTTTTACTTTCGAGCTATCCCTTTGGCCGCGATCGGTGCGCGCGAACGTTGCATCGGCCGAGCAGAAACGCGATTCGTTGTGCAGTCCCGGTCTCGTTTCGGAATGACCCGCTATGCAACCGGTGAACCGGTCGATCCACGCTCTGGCCCTGCTCGTCCCCGGACTCGGCCGATGTGCCCGGGAGGGTAGGAGGGCTTTTTATGCAATTTCGCAAGAATTTGAATAGCCGTTCGTAAAAATATAATGCGCCGCGCGGCAAAGATGCCGCAGTTTTTATTGGTCGCCCTGTACGAGGACCGGGTCCGCGCGTCTAGACGCTCGGGCCACCGATCCCTCCGTTATTATTACCGTTGGTGGATCACTCGGTGAATAGTTAAATGTGGGAACCGGACTTCCTCGGGGTTAGGTCCGGGCTTGGGTATTTTCCTTGGAACCTTTTGCGGTCGCCATTCCATAATTAGCCGCGCGCGCGGACGCCTCCGCTATTTTCGACGGGAACGCGTTCCGTGCTTTCTCGTTTGCAAGTATAACCACGGTCGTTCGCGAGCTTTAAAGGTTGTTTGAAATAATAGACTGTCATACGGACCTGGTAGCCTTTTGCTCCTCCGTGTACTTTGCGCGCTCCGCCTCGTCCATATCGACGAGTTTGTTCTCGAAGGCGCCGCTGAAAGGGATCAGTACGGCCCCCGGATCGTTTTTGTCGACCCACTCCTTTATCTTGATCAGCCTGACGAGAGAATCGCGATTAGACTCGAGACTCGAGATTCGAGCGAACGGCAACGAGTACCTGCGTACCATTTGTTCTTCTTGCGGATGTAATCCTTCTGGGAGAGGTTCACCAAATAAATAACCGGTTTCGACGTGAGGAATAAATATTTGTTCAGGACTTCGATCTGCAAGAGATTCGACGCGTTAAACGAAATGCAACCTACTCGAACGATTAAACGTTAAATCGACGTACGTCGGTGGCGCTCCAATCGGCGAACCTGATGTGCTTCTTTTCCTCCAGCATGACGCTTTTCACTTTCAACAGCGTGTCCTGCGAAAAATGGCATTTCAAAGGCATCGAACGCTTTCGCAAACGCTTCGGTCATGCAAATTCAGTTTAATCTCGTCGATCGGAAGCGAGGCGAGGCGAGGCGAGGCGAGGCGACGCGACACCGCGTCCTCCCGTTTGGTGGTATTTAGCCGCACGAGTGCGCGAGGTCGAGTGGAACGTGAATTCCGTGATCGGGCCGTGATTAGAGGACCGTGCATTCGCGAATCGTCGCTCCATTAGACGGGCCGAAAAGACGGAGAGCTGGCCCCGAGTTCTCGAAAAAGTTTTAGCAAATTGCAAAGTCTAGAACGAGGGAGGATCGGAAATTGCCGTAGGTCGATCCACGGAAAGTGGGTAATTCGATTGATTCGTTCTAGGAAGCAGAGCAGCGCGTACCTCCTCTCTTAATTCCCTCGCCGCTTTCGTTCCGGCTTCTCACGACGTTCGTTGCATTTACGTGGAACTTGTTTTCGCGCCTAGCTGTCTTTCCCGTGCAGCTTTTGTAATCGGCGGGCTATCGATCGTCGAGCTCTCGCGAGAAAAGAAAGAGAAACGAAGAATCGAGAAGAAGGAGTATTCGCTCACGTATTCGGGCTTCAGTTTCTTGTCGTTTCCTCGGACCACGAGTTTCTCCAGTTTCTCGAGGTGGACGTTCAGGAACTCGATATCCTTTAGCCGCAATTCCTCGCTGATGATCTCGAGATCCCGCACAGGGTTGACGTCGCCTTCCACGTGGGTAACGTCGTCGTCGTCGAACGCGCCTGGGCCACGATATCAACGACAAACCATCAATGGTCGAACGCGTCAACTCGATCATCGTTATTTCGCAAGAAAGAGAGAGAGAGAGAGAGAGAGAGAGAAAGAGACTTACGACACAGATGAAAGATCCCATCGCAAGCGTTGATGTGCGAGAGGAAGCTATTTCCCAAGCCCTGTCCTTCGGCGGCGCCTTTGACGAGCCCGGCGATGTCCACCACGTTCAAGAAGGCCGGGACTTTGCTGAAAACGAAGCGGCGAACTTGCTCGGTTACAGCGTTCGGTAGGAAAATGCCAGCGAGAACTGCGAGCGGAAAGCGGGAATCGAGACTCGCGGCAGCGTTGCACGACTGCACGAGGATCGAAAAGGAGGGTGTCGCGGTGACAACGAGCTGTATTTAAATGCTAATGCGAGTAGCCTCATTAAACAATTAGCCTTTGAAGAGAGGCGTCGGTGAAATGAACGAGAAGGGGAATTCCGCGTTGGAGCGGCTTTCATTAGGGCTCGTTGAATCATCCGACACGTGCCGGTAGTTGGACCGTGCGATGTCGCTGGCAACAGCGTTCCGGCTAGGGACCGAGAGACGCTCTTTGATCTGCGCCCGTCTCGCATTTTAATCTCTTTGAATTCGCGGACTCCCGGCCGTACAACGAGCACGTGTCGCAAAGCAAACGCAACTTTTATCGGCCGTTCGCTCGATGCCGATCGATCCGTCCCGTACGTATTAGTTTTTCTTCTTTTTCTTCTTGTTCCGGTCGGTCGCCGTTGTTCGGCTTTGTCGCGTTGCAACGGCGTGTACGAGGATCGCGGACGCGCCGCGATCGACTCCGTTGCCTCTCTGTACACCGTAGGTTCAATCTCGTCGTGTTAGGCCAGCCAGCGTGCCGACGCTGCTCGGCGGCACGGTAAACAGGGCTTTCGTTCGGTGGTTACCCGCGCCCCGATGTACATCGCGGCACGTACAGAGGTTTCCACGTGTTTCAATGAAACGGCCATTATCGCGGCCGACCGGCCTCGAACACGCGTACCGGATTTTAATTAACCGTCCGGGATGAATCTCTCCCGGTCTCTTTTTCCCTTTTGCGCGAACACCGAACCGGCAACCGAAAAATTGGGTTGAAACGTTCGTCGATCACGGACGCTGCGAAACGAGCGCGGAAAACGACAATGTAAAGTCGGCCGACGTTTCAACATGGACTCCATGTCGCGTAGACGAATTTAGTCGAATCTGCATTGCAGATCACGTACCGTTTTCTCTCGGCGCGCCGCTCCGCTCCGCGCCGCTCCGCGCCGCGGCCGCCCTGTCCCTTGCTCCGCGAAAATAAAAGCGAAGAAGCATGGAAATGTCGATGGTTATTCCGACTGGTTTCCCATCGCGAGGGTGCATTTGCGGATAGACGCCGCGTCTCGTCGTACCTACCTACTCGTGTTCGGAAATACGTCGGCGACGCGACGTTCGAAATAGTCCTACGTCCGAGCGATATTTTCGCTCGCTCGGTTACTCACCTGACCGGTTTGAAGTATTCGCAGAGATAGTCGTACCTCGCGTCGGGCACGGGGACGCGACGTGCTGGAAAACAACGGAAACCTTGTTAGACGGTCCACTCTGTCGAGAAACGTTTATTGCGCGTCTCGAATCGTGCGTCGAATCGCTGTACAACGAGTCTTAGAAGCTAACGCGAGAATTCATTCGTCGGATTGATCGGTAGGATCTACCATGGTTTGCGTCGGCGATGTACGACGGAACGTGATGGTGGCGGTCGAGGTCCGCGGAAGGAAATGAGACAGCATCGAGACCTGTCTACTGATTCGAAACCGAGTAAAGTTGTCGTCCGCGCCGTCGGATTCTCCGGCACAAACGGGCACCGCGAGGAAAGGATTCAGCGTCTTCTTCATGGTGCGCGTCGCAGCCTTGATCATCTTGTAGCACGTGCGCATCCTTCGATCGACCGTCTCGTAAATGTCCGCGTCGTTCGTCGAGCGGGACGCGTTGCGAGTTTTCAGGTCGAGTCCGATGAATACGGCGGCGGTCGCCGCGGCGGACAGACCCGGCAGCTTCGGCCGACTCGCGGAAACCTGGATCACCGCCCGAGTGATCGTTTTCGCGACAGTTTGCTCGAGGAAACCGAGGTCCGGCAGCTGGTTGACGTCGATCGGTGGCAGAGTACGACGAAACTCTATATTCGCGCTCGCGTACTTGGCGGGATAGGCTAGGAATCTGTCGCGGCATTCTTTCGCACAAAACAGATACAGCTCGTCCTTGTACAGAGCTGCTATATTTGGTTTTCCGTGGATCAGCCTGCGCGCCGGCAGATCGTCGACGTAGCTAACCAGGCAATAACCGTCGACGCGTTTACGTCTCGTCCGACAGAAGCGCTCTGCGTCGATCGTTTCCGGGAGAACGCGAGCTCTGTCGTTCGGCAGACTCGTCGCGTTCGCGGGCGGTAAATACCGCAACGGATTTGCCGTGAAGTCGGCCTCGTGTTGCTCGCAAACCCAGTAGAAGTGTTCTCGAAAGTGTATCATGCCCCGGTGGTCGGTACCGAGTCTCGAACCGTTCGTGGCCCCGTCGCGAAGCAAACACGCGGGGCAATAGGACTCGAATTTGCTCTGCCGTTTCTCGAACTCGCGCGGCGAAACGCTCATGTACCGCAAGCTGTGACATTTGTCGTAATCGCTCTGGCGGAAGTACGATCCGACGAGAGCGTACCTGCGACGAGTCTCTCGATCGGCTCTCGTCCACACGTGCCACGAGCTCTGCGAAGCGTCGAGCTCGATCACGTTTCCGGTGTGCTCGTTCAACCACTCGCGAAAATCCGCTCGATCGATTTCCCAACTCGCGTAGCGATGTCGGAGGAATTCGTTGGAAAAGTTTGCCGGTTTCTTCGGAGGTTCGTCGACCCCGCTGCTCGCCGAGCAACGCAAACAGAATTCGAGATTCGCGATCAGATCGATCGTCGCCAACGGCTGTATGCCCAGCAGCGCTAGTTTCTCGAATTCGCGACGACTCGTCGGGAAGCCGTCGTACACGAGACCCTGAGAGCTCGTCCGTGGATCGATCGAGCGGATCTCGACGGCGCGGACCACGCGTTCCAACGGAACGCAACCACCCTCGCGAAGACGAGACTCCGCGAGTTGCGCAGATTCCGTCCAAGGAAAGTCGTCGAGCAGGTGCCGCAGAGACGCTCCTCGACTGACCACCTCGACGCCGTACTTCTCCGCGAATCGACGAGCGAGGCTCGTTTTCCCGCATTTCGGCGGCCCGACGATGGAAAGCCGAAACGGAACAACGGGCGCGCAAGAGTCCTGTTCGATGTACTTGCAAGGATTCTTCAGAAACGCTGACCGGGCGTCTTCGCCGCCCAGAAAGTAAACGAATCGTCGATGCACCGCCGGACAGATTTCTCGTCGAGCCTCCAACGGTAGATACATCTGCAGAGGAACTTGTTTCTCGTACAATTGCACGGGACACCATCGACCGAAGGAGCTCGGAAAATAGTAGCCGCATTCGAGGAGCATCTCCGCCGTTTCGAGATCGATCGCGCGAGGTCTTTCCAAAATCGCGACGTTTCGATCCGTGTACGGTTTCAAGGCGATCATCGTTCGCAGAAGAACGCTCTCGAAGCTGCCTTCGGCGTTCATCTTCAGATACGGTATCGACTCGTTTGCCAACGCTTCTCGCGTGGCCGTTATCTTGCGCGTATCGTTATCGTACGTTTCCTCGAACTCCCGTTCTATCCGCTGTCTCGCCGTTTCGTAGTCTTCCCAATCGGCGAAGAGCACGGGCGCGGGATTTCGTTGTCGCCAAGTCTCCTCCAGTTCCTGCTTCTTTTGCTCTATTATTTCCGAATCGACGTCGAAGACGGTGCTGACGACGTCGTCGTCGTCGTCGTCGTCGTCGTCGGGCCGCGCTCCGTCGGCCGTCCGTTCCGTCTCCATCTCGGATACGGATTCGCCGAACGAATGCCACGACGATCCCGCTTCTTCTTCTTCCTCTCTTTCCGCTAGCAACAGTTTCATCGCCTCGCTCAGCCTTCTCTTGGTCCACGCGTTCTTTTCTCTTTCGTAACGATCCAGCTCGTTCGCGTAACGCGATTGTTCGATACGTTTCTCCTCGTCGAGCGTCGACATCCAGAGCTTCAGCAGGTCGAACACGATCCGTTGGCGCGCCGTTTCCTTGTCGCATTCGAGTTCCACGATTATCTCGGGCACCGCGCAATGCTCGAGCGCGGCCTCCGCGTCCTGCGGACAGCTCGGGAATTGCTCCATCGCGACACCGTGCAGGTTGTACAGTCCCTCGAAGTACGTTAATACGCGTTCCTTGAACATTCTGCTGGAGAGAGTGCCTCCAGTTTTCCAGTAGCTTCGAAAGAACGCGTACAGAGTGGCGGGATCGGTGTTGTACTTTTCGTCGTTCAAGTCGTTCGGTAACTCTGCTTCCTCCGGACGATTCCGCAGCGAGATCGATATGTTTCTGTGCGGAAGCGGCGAAGCTCCGCGATCCACCATGAACGCGTTCAAGCTCTCGAAGTGATCGACGTACGCCAACCCGTATTCTCGAGCTATCGCTTTGGTCAAATCGCTTTTTCCGCTGCCCAGTGGGCCGACGATGCTGACGCGAAAAGGCGGAATCACGGACAACGGCTTTCGAAACGGAAGCGACAACGCTCGAGGATTTTCCACGAACTCTCGAAGAGCCGCTTCGCTGGATAGTCGATAGATCTTGTTCAGGAAGACAGCGCTCAACTCCTCTTTGCCTTTCCAGAAGACGTTGTACTTGATCAGAGCCACGGGACAGTACCGATCCGTGTCTCCGAAACGAGTATCGCTCTCCGCCTCGGTTCCGCGTTCCTCTTCCTCTTCGAATTCCTCCTCTTCGTCGGCGTACTCTGTGTTTTCCGACATGGCCATGTATTCCGCGAGGTCTCTCTCCCTCTCCCGTTCCTCGTCGCTCATCACTCTCGCCTTGTCCGCGTAACGATCCGCGATGCGATCGATCACGAACCTGGGAACGTTCTCGATCTTTCCGAGATCGCAAACGATCAGGTTTCTACACGAACTTGCCACCGTTTCCTCGACCTCTTCCCAATCCGATTCGAATCGTCGAAGGTGACTCAGGTACTCCGTCAAACCGCGAGTCTCTTCTTCTTCGTCGTCTTCCTCTTCGCTTTCCTCTTCGGCGTCGCGAATTTCCCGCCACTTGGACACCAGGTATTCGTACGGATGCTCGTCGTACAACAAAACCGCGTCCTCGAACGCGATGTTGGAGGTTTCGGTGATCGCCTTCCACGCGTCGACGTCGGGGTACATGCCGTCTACGACGTATCCGCCGTCCCTGCTCACCCCAACGTCCATTTCCTCCTCCGGTATGCTCGATATCCGGTCCGCGAGGACGTTAACTTTGTCCTGCCGGGTACGATCCGGATCCGAATCGAATAAGATATCCGAATAGCTATCGAACTCGTCCGGGCTCACCACCGTGCCTCGAAACGTTTCTGCCAGTATCTTGCAGAGGGAAGACTTTCCAGAGTGGTTCGGTCCGAACACCACGATTTTACAGGTGGGTCGAGGAACGAAGGGACAGACGAACGTTCTTGGATTCTCGAGAAACGAATCGACCGCCTCGTCCGACGACAGGAAGAAGACGTTGTTCATGAATCTGACCGCAAATCGCGACGCGCCTTCCACGGTTCTTCCTCTGGCCAATTCGACCGGACAGACAAACTTCCAAGCGGAAAGGCCCCAGGGATACGCCGGCGAGACGGTGTCTCTGTTCGCCAAGTAGGAAAACGCCTCTTCGTTCGATTTGTCGACGAATTCGTCGATCGGCGCGGGGCTCTCGCCGGCGAATTTGATCGTCGCGAGATCCAGAAATCTCTTCGGGAGGATCACTCTGGGAATCGGCAATGTACGCAATCGGGACATCACCGTTCGAAACATTTGCGACAACGCGACGCGGCCGTCCAGACGAATCACGTTTTCCGGTTTATGAAGCAAGATCCGTTTGTCGATGGCAGGCATCGCGAAGCGTTTGTACGTCTCGCGCTGAGCCTCGACGTTCGATTTTCCGTCGCTAACTCTTCTCAGCAAGTACTTTCCTCGATTTTCGTTTGAAACGCTTTCCGCGTTCGCAGGGTCGCGATAGAGCTCCGGAGAAACGTTCCCGTCGCTTCTCGTTTCATCGGTAAAAGACGTTTCCGTGTTCCTGTTCCTCGCCGACAGGCTCGTAAAGTCTACCGTGAGTCCGGTTGCCGCGTCGAAGCGAAAACGTTCTCGTTTTCTCGCAAAGTCCTCGTCCGGGCAAGCGACGTACACGATTATCGTCGGTTTCAAGGGCCAAGACTCGAACATCTCGTCGATCCGATCGGAGATGAAGTACTCGTACGCGGACTCAGTTACGCAGCTTCCGTACCTCGATTCTCGATCGCAAGTTGGATTTTCGTCGAGATCGGACGTCGCGCCGCATGCTCCTCCGAAAGGCGAACCGAACAGCTTTCGAAATTTCTCGATAAGCGCACCGACGTCGGACCGCTCGGACGAGTAACTCGGAGGATATTTGAGCGTCCGGTTCGGAACGATCGGCAAACCTTCCGCGACGTAGCCTCTGTGGCGCACGTCTCTCGCGTTGATTCTGGTCCGTACCAGATCGTCGACGACGTCGAAATCGAGGCGATCGCCGGTCCTCAAGATCTCAGATATCAGCTTCCCTTTGTCCGATGCTCGCTCGATCTCTTCTTTCGCTAGTTGCAGCGGGGAAATCAATACGCATTTCCAAGCGTCGGCTATCATGGCTGCCAGCCTCGAGGTGTTCAAATCGGGTTTTCCAAAGACAACGAAACACGTTGGCTCGGTTCGCAGATATTTTGTCTTGGCGTCCGTCTCGAGGTAAGGATCGCGAGCCTCGTAAGGGTGGGACGGGGGTTCGAAATGGGGCTCGACGTTTCCACGCTTTCTGGACTCGCATTTCGCGTCGAATCTGTCGAGCGGATTCGCGTCCTCGTGGAAAGCGTAATACGAGACGGGTTTCGGGTAGACGCACGTATGGGGTGCGGGCCAGGGCGGAAGGACGATCTCGTCGCGAGGATATCCTTTGACGTAACGCAGGAAGCTCTTCTTCGTAATGTAGGACGCGTCCGCGTAAAACTTGTCTCTTCCGGGAGCTTCGGGCTTCTCGCGACGGGGAACATCGTCGCACATCGCCGACCGTATTGCTCGATTTCACGAATCTCTTTGTGCAGCGAAAAGGTTCGTTTGAAGGTTCGTCGCGGTACGCTTCGAGACGCGATCGCGAACAAATGACGCGATAGAACGGATCAACGGTGAACGTAGATACTTATTTTCATTGGGATCGATGGTGCAGAACGGGAAGTTCTCGGCCGCCGCCTGGCTTTTCGTGAGGACGTTGAAGAAAGTCGACTTCCCTACGTTCGGGATCCCGACGATGCCAACTTTCAGGTTGGTACCCACGCGGCCGATCAGCGGCTTTCTTTCCGGTTCCTCGGCTTTCTTTGGCGCCATTCTGCGAAGACGCGGAGAACGCGATCGTTAACGGACACCGAAAGACTTTCGCGCTAGCCGCGGATCCCGCGAGCGCGACGCGAATTTCGTCAAGGCCGAAGAAGGGGGAACGAGCGAGAAGGAGCGGGGAATATCAGTTTGCACGGTTAGAAATGAAAATGATCCAACGCGAAACCGCCACGCCCTCGGTCCTCCAACCCTTGGAATCTCGAGGAGAAGTCGAATATGGTTGCGTATACGCGTACTGCCCCCGGCTTTGCGGTGCGACGCTTCGAATCGAGTCGGGACGAGCAGAGTCGAGTCGAGTCGAGTCGAGTCGAGACGAGTCGAGTCGAGTCGGCTTTTCGAGCATCGAGAGTCGCTTTCGAGCGCTCCGGGTGACTAATTATATTAATGCGGACGGCACATCAAGCGATTGCTGTATTTACCGCGAGATTACCCCCCTTCTCCGTGGCCGTTCTCGAACGTACAACGGGGCCCGCGCCATATCAAAGGACGAAGCAGGTACGAGAACGCCCGCGGGAGGCGCAGGGGGCGAACGAAAGCTCCGGAGAACGCCAACTCCGAACGGAGAGGGAACCGGAGGGAACCAGTGGAGAGATGCGAGGGAGGAGAAACGCGCCGGGCAAGGGGACCGACGATTACTGGGCACCAAAGCCGCGAATCACCGGCATCACGCCGGGAATCTGCAACCGCGCCTCAGGCCGCCAATCCGCCACCGACTTCGCGGTTCCTCTCGCTCCCCTGCCTCTCGGTTTCTGCCCTCGACCGGCCCTCCTCGTTCTATCCCAAAACTATCGAACCTTCCAAACGATCCGACTCGTTTCGGTTCGGACCACGTCTCGCCCATCCTCGTCCACGATCCCCGAGAAATTTGCAAATTACCACGACGGAAAAGAACCAACGACCAACAGACCTCCGCGAAGCTTCTCGAAATTCCCCGTGATTTTTCCGCGCCGCGTTTCCCTGCGTTGCGCTGCTCCGCGCTGCTGCGCGCTGCGCTTTCTCCGCTCAATCGTTCTCGAATTCGACGCCTAATTTCGCAACGCGCAAACCGAACCAACGAAGCAAACGCGCGGCGCCGACGCGACGCCTTTCGAAAGTCCCGCGCGCGTGCCTCTAGTGTAGGATTCCATCGAGCGGAGGAGCTTCGAGCACGGGCTGCGAACTGCACGGTGCTGCCTCGCAGCTCTCGCTTCGGAAACCATGCGAGATGCACACCGAACCTTAACCTTACTTTGCCGTTGAAGCCTGGCAAAGAAAAAGGGTTAACAGAATCGTAAGAATTCCGGAATGCGCCGGGTCGACGGCAGGGAAACGCGAGCGAACGGTCGGACCGCGTTTCGGCGGCACGCAGCCCTTCCGCCGTCGGTCCGATCAGCCTCCTACCGCGAATGCATGCACGCGCGTTACCTCGTTTTCGCAATCCGCAACGATTCTGTCTTAAACGACGTTTCGTCGCGACGTTCGATGACTCTGCGAACGCGGGACCGATGAAATTGAGAGGAAATACCTTGCGTATCGTTGCTACTTTCACCGAGTAAATATCACTGCACAACGCGTGGCACGAAGAGGTACACAGCACCACAGTGTCGTCGCACGTTCGACCGGCCTCCGGCTTCGAAACAGGCATCTGCTTTATCCGCAGAGAAACCATTTTGCCGAGGAGCACCGGCGAAAAATAAAGAAGTTTCGCGAAGAGATACGTCCGAACGGAAAGATACGCGAAATCGATCAACGTTCGGCCGCACGGCGGAACCAGTTTTTCTTTTAATCGTTTCGATCGGCCGCGCGCGGTACTCGCGGCTCTGTGATCTTCGCGAAACGAGCCGCCGGTTCGTTTCAACGATCGAAATCTTTTCTAAGCGATCGTCCGCGGACAAATCGGGTCGTTATTCCGCGAATAGCTTTATAAAATGAAACGACGACTTTAATTTCTCGTCGAAGAAAAGCGTCGCCGGGTCGATCGCAAAGGTTTCACGGAAACCGTAAACCCGCGCGTTCTCGGCAAACAAATTCGAAACCCTTTGAGAAAAAGCGTGGCCGCCGAGCCTTCGCGGGCTCGTTGAAATCTAAGACGGGAACGCGCGTCGTGGATCACCGGAGGGCCACGATTCGAAGGATAATATCAAGATTGCCGCGGAAAGAAATAAAAAGATGCGATTACCCGTTTCCGTCTCGGTGGCGCCGCGCCGCGAGATCCGCCGGCCGGCGCGGTTTGCGAGTTCGTCGACGACTATGACTCGCAAAACGGAAATTTCGGCCAATTTTCGGATTTTCGGGCGCGCGCGTCTCGCGAACCGCGGTCCCGTTCGGTCGATAGATTTCTAACGCGAAGTCGTCCTTGCGGCGCGCGATTATTTCAATTATTTGATTACGAACCGTATCAATCTCGGCCCATATAATGCATATAATCAACCGGCTATTATTCGAGGAGCGCACGGCCGGCGGAAAGGACGCCTCTCGTCCCCTCCGCCTCGTCCTCGTCCTCTTCGGTCCCATAGTTCGCAGCGCCCATCGGCTCGGCTCGACTCGGAGGGCTCGGTCGTTTTCGTGATATTGTAATTTGGAGACCGCAACACCCGCTGACGTCACTGGTGCACCGGAGAGCATCTTGCCAGCGCGGCGACCACGGCCCGCTCGCTCCCGTCTCCCTCGATTTTTTATCGACCGACAATTTCGGCGAAAAGCATATTAACGAGCCTCGAATTATAGGTATTTCGTTGGATTAGATGTACGTTGAATCGAGGGATTACGTTACCAATTCCAGCGATCCGGTTCTCTCTGCGAGATTTATTCGCGAATCTGGCGCGCGAGCAGCTTCTCCGAGCAGCGACAGCGTGGTCGACGTTCGCGTCGATTCGCAGACGGTTGCGACGAGAACGACGACAAGGACGACGACGATCACCCGAAAAAATATAGTCGCGCGGAGAAAAGAAAGTACGGCATAGTTCGGTTTGGCGGGTAACGAGCGAGTGGCAAAAACCGGGGAAGAAAGAGAGCTCGCGCGGAATCCAGGACCAACAAAGAAACCGCATCGAGTCTTTGTTCAAATAATACACACCTCCGAGACCCTCTCGTTTACTTAGCGGCGATCGCACACCGTAACAGGCAACATTTCGCCGGTCGTTCCGTGGCCGTGCTTTCGAATCCATCGAGCGGCTTTACTGCTAGAAAAAATGGAGGATGATGGATCGTAAATAGAGCACCGAATAACAGGGTTCGGGAAATAAGAGCGGAGTTTCCATCGGCGGATAATAAATGTAGAAATGATTGTTTAATGAGAAACTCGCGGGCCTCGGCTTTACGAGGGAATAACATCGAAACTATCGAGTGTGGGCCAATTAGCCGGCGCAATAAAATTTTTGTTCACGTGTTGTCTGGCTAGGATGCGCGCACCGCAATCACCGTAAAAGATGACTTAATCGGCATCGACGCTAATTGATATCCCCGAGTCGCATCTCGTTTCGAATTAGAAACGCATCCCGGCGAAATGCTAATTAACATTTAATCCGATATTTCCGTTCGCGAATCGTCCGCCGCTCGTTTTATTCGATTCAGAAGCGAGGGAAAGCAGCGGAGAAAATTTAACGAGCGATATCTTTGTCCGAGAGAGAGAGGAGAGAGAGGAGAGAGAGGAGAGAGAGAGAGACGCGCCTCCGCGAATATCGATGCGATCCAGGAGTTTTCATCGGGTTACGATCGCGCGGATATTATATTCCTCCCCTGACCACCCGTTCCCTGGACGATCCCCGAGCCTAAACGAATACAGAGAATCGGGGGAAGAGCAGGAGGAACTGTTAGAACGTAACGATGTTGTAATAACTTCCCGACAAGTTCGATATACCTCCGGGAACGGTCCATTGGCCGCATTACGGGCCCATAAAACGCGATGCTGTTTCTTCGTAGCAGCATCCGCTGGTCCGTGGTTTTACGAGGCAAACGAAGAATCGTAGGATCGCGGAGCCGCGCCGGTCTCTCTTTTCTCGGTCGTTGGTGCATCGTTTAGGAGAGCCTCGCTTCCTTCTTTTGCATATCCATTCGCGTGCGAACCGCGAGCATGCTCGTTGGGAAATTACGGCGGAAAATCTTACGAGAACCGGACCGCCGGTCGGCTCGCTGGAACGCCGACAACTCTTTCGTCCTGCTTGTTCCATCTTTAACGCGAATCTCGCGCCTCGTGTCCCGAACCTCTTCTTTTTCTTCTTCTTCTTCTTCTTCTTTTTCTTTTTCCACTTCTTTTTGTTCTTGTTCCTCGGTTCCCAGCTCGGGAAAGAAAGTCTGAAATTACATGCATTCAGGATGAATCAGATTGTAACACCGTGGCGAGATACGCAATAGGTAGGTCTCTAACAACTAATTGCGTAGGGACGCAAAGAAGCCTTGATAATTCCTGGAGCATGTAGCCGAGCAATTAAGGTGTAACGTTTCGGAGTTCTGGTCGTAAACAACGCGGGCAAAGTAGCGGAACCGCCGCGGCTCGGTTCCGCCCGTCAATTGTTACCAATTGTTGCCAATCAGAGTAATACGTGTCATTATGGCAAGAAGGTTAGCCGCGCGGTGTGCTCCGCTCGGCCGTATACCGATCCGATTGCGCCGCTGCTCCACACTCTATATTAATTTGCCGATAATTAGGCGGTGGACGATCGACGCTCGCTCGCGCGTGCGCAAGCGCCGATTCCAATTCATACATTTTATATATATGTACATATATATTAGAGAGAGAGAGAGAGAGAGAGAGAGAGGTCGTCCTGGTCCGGTTTTTGTTTGGATCGGTGATCGCGCGAGCCGGCGCTGCCGCGGACACATTGTTCGCGCGCGGAACCCGCGTAACGAGCGTAGACATCGATTAAACTTAATTGCCGGGATACAAAGAGAGCGTTCGCTTTTCAACGCCTCTTTAATCGTCGCTGTTCAACTACCCAATTTGATTGAAATTAACACACCGCGTCTAATGATACGAGATGAAATTTATAATCCAGAAATCCGGTGCCGCGCGCGGTCCGTAGACCACAGTGCTCTCGGCCGTCTTCTTCTCGCGACGATCGACCGACGCGAAAGCGCAAACTGCGTCGGAGGGATCGAGAGGGCTCCCGAGGGAAACGAGATCGGTCGTCGTTTCTTTTCGTTCGATCGACTCGCGGCAGCAGCGAGACGAGCGGTCGGGAATTTTTCCCATTTCGCATGGCTTCCTACGGTCGAAGCTGATTGGAGTATACGTTGCATAGTTTAACCGAGCCGGTGAACAGCGGCCGATGAAAAACGACTCGAAAGTCGCGACGTATCGTGCTCCTTGCAAAACCATAAAAAGAAGAGAACGAGGCAACGAGCAGCGGTGGTAGAAGAAGAAGAATAAGAAGAGAAAGGAAGAAGAAGAGGAAGAAGAAAACCAATGCGTTCGTGCATCGCGTGGCAGAAACTGAACCAACCGGTGGCCACGCCTCCTTAGACAGCCGCCAGCCAACAATTAAGATTTGATCGGCAAAAATGGTCGAGGCAAAATGGCGCTGGCCACTGAATACGTAATGCCCATGAACGAGGCTGGTCGACCTGCTGGCGGAACCGCCGCAACACGTGCTTCCTCGCATCCGGACTACAGTCAGCCTCGCAGTTATGATTAGAGGGTAACTCTGCAGCTTACATCGGCTCTTGTGCCCGGATACGATCTTCGTCGGCGAGCTAACGTTGTTGCAAAAATTGCGCTCGGCTCGTCTACGCCTCTGCCGAAATATAAATCGTCGCCGGGCTCGTCGAGGCCGACGGTATCCCGACGACGATCGCCTGGTCGTCCGAAAATATCGTTCGTTTCGGTAACTCGGTTGTCCGACGACGCGACGTCGAAAAGAGATCGCGAGGGAACGCGGTGCGAGTCGGTCGGAGCGCCTGGTGGCAGGCAACCGTTCGCGCGTCCATGCGAAACTCGGCCGGGAAGAATGCGATCGGCGTTCAGCCTCCGGTGGAAATTGCACGGGCATTTATCGTTGAATATTCACGACTTCGTACGGCAAAAGCGCGCGTCGAAGGGACAACCGACGCAGCCGTACCGAGCATCGCAACGTCAAATTATAAGTTGGAAAACGAATCCTACTACTCGCTGGACGCGATCGTAATCGTCGTCGTAGTCGTTTCGCCGATTACGCTCGGGGTTCTCGTAACTCGATAGGAACGCGTTCGAGCGAACGTGCGGCCGTCGAACGAGGAAAAGGAGCCGAGGTTGAACTCGTAACTCGGCGAGTTAGGCGAGTCGATCGTTTCGCCGGCGTTTCTTTTCCCCTTTTCTCCGTCGAACGAAGGAAGAGTCTCGGGACTGGATTAAAATTGCAGGAGCGATTTCGTGAACTCACGATATCGGCGAAAATGCAGCCGAGGCTCTAATAATGGCGGATACACGCCGCGCGGTAGCCGCTACCACGTTTTACCCCTTAACTCGAGACTCTCATTACGCTAATGTCCCACCAATCACGGACCCTCCGCCGTCCGCACCCCTTCGAGACCCTGCGAAACCCTGGAAACCCTCGAAACCCTAAGCTTTTTCTCGATCGTTCGAATCGGAATCGGGAAACGACGTCTCGGCGTCTCCGCGCGGCGGACAACGAGGTTCTTCCGGTTGCGAGGGACGGGGAAACGAGACCGCGTCGCGTTTCCGAGGAAACCGACATCGCGGAGGACGCTTCGATTCGTTAACGAGCCCCTTGCGTATTAATTTCGCGATTTTACGATTCGAGACAGCCGAAACGGAGGCTTGTCCCGCGTAGAACGCGGTCTTTTGCGGCGTTCAAACGTTGCAACGGCCCATCGGAGTCTTTAACAGGGTACTTCGCGAAATAGCCGAAGAAATGCTCTTTAGCATACCGGCAGGGCCAACCGTTAAGGCGGTCGTTAAGTTTATGGGGGAGCGCGAGATGCGAGAGGTTGGCAATTAGATGCCTTCTGTGAACACTGTGATCTTCGCCACGCGAAACAGAACGACCGTGCGCGCGGAGCTCAGCGCTTTCGAGTCGACTCTCGAGCTTGATCTCTCTCTCTCTCTCTCTTTCTCTCGGTCTCTTTGGAAGGCGCACTCTTGCACGGCCGGACGAGCAAATTGAAATACAAAAATCGCTTTGCTCGTGTTTCTCGAGCAGCTCGCGCGTCGGTTTTCTCGGTTCGCGTACGATCCGCGCGGTCGATCGGCACGACCGTCGTCGCCGGCGAGTCCTGTGGAAAAATTCCATTTTCAACAACCAGCATCGCCTCGGCGGAATAAACGCCGAGGCCTCGAGCGTAACGCGATCGATGCGAGTAATTGCGGATACGCTCCTCTACAGCTCGGTAGCGGTTGTTCCAGAATTATTTTTCCTCTCCGCCGGTTATATGAATTTTTCATGCGTCCGTCGCACTGTCGCCGATCTTTCGGCTGTCGTCGATCGCCGAAGAAAAGAATAATAGATTCGCGAACGAGATCGTCGACGATTGGAAAGATTCTTTTCCAAAGAATCGGAAAAAGGAGTGAGAGAAAGAGAGAGAGAGAGAGAGAGAGAGAGAGAGAGAGGAGCCGGAGAGAAGGGGTGCGAGAAGGCAAAGGCGGTTTCTATCCGTGCGGCGAAAATGGCGCTGGAAGAGACAACCGAAGGCAATACGGCTTCGACTATGGAAGGCCCGAGAGAGCAGCCAACCACTTATCATTAGCCGCATCTTCCACCGAGCAGTCAGGGTAATTGTTTCCTCCGGTTTATAGTTTTATTCCGACTCACCGGCGCGATGATATCTCTCCTCGTTTTATATTCCTCGAGGCTACATCAGAAACCAGCATGGCCGTCCACTTTTCTGCCTTTCTTTCCGCCGATCTCGCTCGACCCTGTTCAACCGCCGTTCTCTGCCCGCTAACCTGTTCCCGCGTTTTCATTTTCTCGCCGTTTCTAATGCATTTTCTCGCGTGAAATTCGAACGCCACCAAACGCTCGAAGCTGCCGTAAAGTCTGGATCGTGTTCGGTGGGGAGTTCTAGGAGCGGAAGGACGTCCGGAGGTGGAAGGAAAAAGCGAATCTCTTTAATGGCGCGCCATCTTCGCGAAAGGGGTTGGCTCGGGTTTGATGGTAGCATTAGCCTCGCCTAGTCGCGCGATATGGAAATATCCGAGCCGCGTATAATAACATGGCATCGAGCGGTTCTTTTGGTAAACGGCGACGAAGAACTGGACGCAAAGTATTTTCGTGGAAACCGACGCGGCGACCGGGTGGTGGTGGCTGCCCGGCATACTCGTTTTGCTTGAAAATTAAGAGTCTCGCGTACGAGGGCGGCGCTGGGAACAGGGCCTATCGTTTAAGCCGGATCTCCATGCGAGATTACTGCCCCCGGGGGTGGCAGCGAAGCTACACACCGGTGGAGGTGGTAGTGCCGCTGCCGATGCCGATGTCGATCTTGGTAGTTGTGGCAGTTTACTCGAAAAGGCGGACCCTAAAGGGCTCCCCACCCATTCATGATCTGTCAGAATTGTGGATAGAACGGATTCGCGTTGTATCCGAGAGAACGCGTATTTACAGAAATTCCTAGTCCTCCAGATTCTCTTTGTTTTTTCAAAGCTCTACGGATCCTCGGTGGTCCTGCGAAACAGAGACAGCTAAAGAGAGACAGAGAAAGAGGGGGAGAAAAAAGAGAACACGCGCCGACGAAAGCTGTACGAAAACGTGTCACCCCCTGCATCTTTGGGGGTGTGTCGGGGGCGTGAGAGTTGCAGCTGCACTCGTCGACGACTGCACGAGCGTTTTGTTTGTCGGTGTACGCGTGCAGTTGAAAAGCGTCGATAGGAAACCAACCGTTGATCCGATGTTTCGAGTCAAGTTTTCCATCGATAGCGACGGTTCTCTCGCAAATTAATTTCCACGGACGCTACCATAAGGGATCTTCCGCTCGTGTTCGTGCGACGATCGACGGTCGTTTCTGTCGGCGACGCGTACGCGAGGCTCGTGCGAAGAGCACGGTCGGCGACACCCATCGGTGCCGGTGGCACTGCTCGCTAAATAACAAACGGCGTCGCCCAAAGAAGAATAACGAACGTCGAACAGCAGCCACCCCATTAGCCGAAGAATCGCCTGTTAAACCGGTGCGGGGGGAGTGGCAGTTTTTGGGGCGTCGGTGAAAGGGTCTCGAGCGACAGGAAGAGCCAAACGAGAAAGCGTGCTCTCCGTTTTCAGGAGACTTCCGGATCTTCCGTCGTCTTTGAACGCTCCACGCTCAATTTGGGGAACGAGCGTCCGAATTCGGCACCTTTCGAATTCGAAATCCGTGGGTCGTGGAGGGACGCGATCGTTCTCCTGCCGAAAGGATCTCCGACGCGCGAATCGGCACCCGATAATGACTGGCGTCGACGATCGCAATGGTATCGGATCGAGACGCGTCGGTGGCATTTATCGGCAGATGGTGTCCCGAGAAGGCCACGTGTACGACTAATAGTCGTAGAAAGCGATTCGTTCTCGCAATGCGTCCGATCGCAGGGAGACGGCTGCTCGGACCGAGCACGATCGGGAAGCGGTTAAAAATTGCCGTGAAATCCGTACGGCGCAGGACAATCGCGAGCCTGTAAGGCGATACACGCTTGCCGCGGGATAAAAATTCTACACGCCCACGAGGACCGTTTCGTCTTCTTACAATTTCATTATGTCCGTTTCTCGTAGCGCGCCGATCGCCGACAAGGCGGAAACTTGTGTTACGAGCCTGTTGCGACTCTTTGAAAAAGGGAAGCCGAGGAAATCCGGCACAATGACGGAAGGACCGGTCGCTCGTCACGGAAATGTACCGACACAATAGACACACCGACCGGCGTGCCACGATCGGACGCCGTCGTTCGTCGTTACGGCATTCAACGGCGATCCGCGAGACATCGATTCTCAAAGGCTCGGAAGACGGGGCGCGGCTCGATCGGAGACGAGCTTTTCCGAAATCGTGTTCGACGAGCCTTCCAATTATCAATCCACCGGTTCTAGCGTCGAGTCGTTTCCGCGGGCGCAGGAAGGACGAACGGATCTCCGTCGCGGTCTCGATACGACAGGGGCCCGCCTACGATCACGAACACGCGTATTCGCATAATTCCGCGTTATTCGCGTTGTTATTCGCGTATTTCTCGCGACGCCGTCCGATGGACGAGCTCGCAACGGCTAGGGACAGGCCTAGGTATCGGCCGCGCGTCGGGAGCCAGGATCCCGCGATGCGTGCAAAATCTCATAAAATCGTAGGCTTCCTCCGTGGCCGCGTGCAAAGAGCACGTTAATGCACGACTCGTTAGGTTTCTTGCGAGCCGGCAATTATTAACGCGCACCACGGCCCTTTCGCTGTCGTCCAGTTTTTCCGTGGGGCGCGATTTTACGCGAGGCCCCGCAAACCTTTCAGTCTCGCCCGCTCTCCTTCTCGCTCGTCCCGCTCGCTCTCGCTCCCGTATCCTGCTTCATTTGCGTCTTTAATCGCTCGCGACCGGGAGTAATTACCATTATTTGCCGAACCCAAATAAAATCCTATGGCCGGTAATGAGGATTTTGTATCGGGGTCCGGCGGCGTGGTCGCGCGAGTTGCTCCACGTTTATATCTGCATCATCGTTCGGACGAACGTGGAAGGGTTTCTCGGTGCCGCGCGCGCGGAGTGCCGAGCACGGAAAAAACTTGGCCGTTTTCTTGCCACATCATCTTGTAAAATGTGCTTAAATCTCGCCGCGAACGGTCTATCGCGTGCTGTCATTAAAATCAGAGGCTCTTCGCTCTCCTCCCGCGAAGATAATTATAGGCGAGGCCCTCGAAATGGCAAACAAACGCGGCCCGTTGTAAATTTCCATCGAGCAGCGTTAGAGGAAAGCAACGGCGGGGCTTTTAGATTCTCGATTGAAATCGCAGTTGCGTCGAAAACCAGCTCGGAAGCGACGCGTCCAAACGTTTTTACCGTGCGGGTCCGCGCTCGCTTTGACTCTCGCCGACGATGTCTCAATTAATAAGCTCTGACGAAATTCGTTTACGTTCGAGAAACAGAGACGGAGAGAAAGAAAGAGAGGAGGAGGAGGAGACAGAGGGGCATCCTCGGAGGGCCGCAGAATCGATTCGATAACGAGACTCGCGTCCCACCTGGCGCATCGAAGATCGGGAGCGACGTTGATCTGGCTGACAGGATGCACGGGATAATCAACGGATTTCGTGTCGCGGCGAGCAAAAGGAAAATACTCGTTGGAATCTCGTCGGCGCGGCGCGGTACGACGGGGAACGAGCATCGATTGCAATCTTTCGGTGATTCGAAGCCGAAGCCAGAGCCGAAGCCAGAGCCGAAGCCGAAGTCGACTCGGCGATAGCTCATTACAGGAGGGACATAATGCGCATTAGCCAGCAGGGAGGTTCATCCGTATTACCCTTGGCTCTCCGACGAGCGGGTTCGTAACGAAGGTCGGGGCATTCGGTCGGTAATGACGAGGCCAAGATCGTAAATTACGTCGGCGAGCGGAACAGAGATTCAGCGGGAAAGAGCGCGAGCTCCGATTGTCGATGAAAGGGAAGTTAGGGCCGAGGTTGGCACCGGCTCGCGCTCGCGCCGATGCTCGTCCTGCTTGTACTGGGGGCTGCGGGTTGCTGCGAGTTGCTGCGAGTCGCTGCGGCTGCGGCTTGTACGTTGGGAACACAGTTTGTCTTATCGTCCGTCATCTAGCAATGGCGAGAGGAGCATTGCTTTAGGACTAATGGACTTGCACCGGTAAATCACCGAGCACAATACGCGCCAGCCGGCGGAGAATTTACGAGGGTCCAGCCGCATCGATCCTCCCGTCCTATAAAAGATCCGGACGGTCGAGTTGAAAGTGGATTCCGCCGCGTTTACAAGTTCCAGGGGATAATGCACGGCGAAAGAACGCGCAGCGCTTTGCTTCCTTTCGATAGGATCTTCTCTTGGAGAATCGCAGCCTCGCGCGGTTCGATACAGCAATGCTGTAAATCACGGTAAACGCGATATACCACCGCGTACCTCTCTTCGCCTCGACTCGCCTAGCCTCGCCTCGCCTCGCCTCGCCGGTTTCTTAACGGCTCGTCGATGACGAGCGAACGCTCGATGACGAGGATTACGGCCGTGCTAACTTTACGATCCGATGAATGGTTCACGGTTCACGGTTTATAGAATTTACGCTTTTACCAAACGAAACGCCGTGAGACGGCAGGGCAAATAAAAGCGGGAACGAATCCGCGTACGCGCGCGTATTCACGGACCATTTTAACAGCGTTTCCATAAAGTTGTACGCGCGCGCTCGCGCTCGCGCCAGCCTTATAATCTCCGGCAACGTTTGTTCGGGGAATAATAATACCAATCACCGACCCGAGATTTCATTTGCTAAGTTCGAAAGTTTCAATTACTGCACGGCGAACGTCCATCAATTTACGGTTGCAGCATTACCGGCGTGGACGATCCCGGATGCAACGGGAGATGCTTTTCGATCCAGGCGCGATCTCATCTTAAAAAGCACTTTCGATACTGCAGAGCGAAAGGCACTTAGGGAACGCCTCGGGTACGCCGTAATGGTAATAATAACGTTATCGAGGTTTTGTTCAAGGAGACGATAAATGTTTAGCGACGGACGGTTACGGCCACGTAAACAAGGATCCGGGGGCGTGAGTAAATCTATAAAAGTCCGTCGGTGCTTCGCCGCGTGCTCGATCCTACGTCGTGTCGGCGTCGCGGTCGTCGCGGTAGTCTCGCGAGATTCCCTTCTATACAACCTTTCGAGGAGCAAACTCCTTCAAACGAGCCGAAATTTTCCAAGCTTTTCTTCCATTCTCTCTCTCTCTCTCTCTCTCTGTCCATCTCTCTTTCTCTATTACGTTTAACACCTCGGACAGGTAGAAAGGAAACGGTCGTAGATCGAGGATCGGTAACGTCGAGCCGAGAGCAGTTTGCACGAGTGGTCGGTGATCCTTTCGGCTCGGCTCGAGCACTCCACCGACCAAAGCAGCTAATTAAATTATATTCCCGCGCGCTTCGTTGCGAAGTGTTCGCTGAAACGTTTCTTTGATTTCACTGGTCCAATGGTCCAACTATCACCGCCGCGCCGCGTTCAACAAACCTATTGTGTTCGTCGACGAATTCCGTTCATCTTTTCCCTTACGAATTAACGAGGCTTCGAAAAGCTGAAAGAGAACGGTCGAGAATAAATTAACTATCTTTTCGTTTTCTTCTATTCAACTCTGCCGGTTGTTACTAACCCCCCTCCCCCTACTCCCACTTTCCCCGTGCCGCTTAACCTCACCCCGCCCGGCTTTTATCTTCGCCGGTAATTGCGGTAAGGGAAAGCGGTCGATGAAAACAAAAAAAATGAAAGAAGAATCTAAAAAGCGACCGAGTCGCGAGAAGATCCTGAAATAAGTGACTCTCGATTTTGCCTGCAGTGGCTTCTGTCCATTAGGCGGATAAGATCTTCCGTTACCGGTCGATCGGACCGGACCTTTACTCTCTCGACCCCAATTTGTATCTTTCCCCCATCATCGAGGTACTTTTACCGCGTCGGCTTTGTCGGAATGCGAAAACCGATGCTTAACTTCCCTGCCGATAAGATCGCGAAAATGTCGCACCTCTCCGATCGGCCTAAGCGTTCCAGGAGACGAGGCGGCGGGATTAACGTTCGTTTCCCAAAAGGAGAAATTAGGCTGACGAGAACCGTTCGTTGGCTTTGCCGTGGAGCTTCGGCCGACGTTCGTTCGTTCGTTCGTTCGTTCGTTCGTTCGTTCGTTCGTCCCTCCCTTCTCCAGTTTCCTTCGTTGTACGGTTAAACGAACGAATACTTCCGAACAAATTGGCAGCCCGGTCGTCGTCTTCGTCGTCGTCGTCTCGAACGGCTCGACGTCGTGCTTTTCCCCGTTAAGAAACTCACGGGGACCGTTGTATCGAATAAATTTTGAAACTCGGTCCCGAAGCCTGACACGGGTTCGGCGAGGAGAATCGGGTAATGAGTTCGAGGAGTCTCGGCGCCAGTGGCTTCCCGTCGTCGTAGTCTTGTTTCGTCAAAGCCGCTTTTTGTCGATGTCTCTCTCGCTCCGTCTCGCCCTCTCCCTCTCTTTCGGGATCCTGACTGTTAGATATTTGTAATTATGCCGACGTGCAAAAAAGTCTCGTGCGCCAAAGGGCCGGGCGAGAGCGAGCGGAGGCAGCGACGAGTCGACTAGCAGAGAATCGAATATTTAAATGCACGCTATCGGAAAGGATAATTTGTAAAGTTTGTCCGACCAGGTTCGAACGGGTTGCTCGACCGCCGCTGACCATGGTCGAGCTAATCGAATCGAATACGCGCGACAATTCCATCGAAAGTTCATCACAGGGCGGATATCGATAGGCCGAAGGGGTCCCCGACTTTCGTTTCGACCGTCCTCCGCGCGTCGCTATCGGAGATTCCGCAGCCGAAATCGAGGTTTCGATTCGAGCCGAGCCGAGCCGAGCCGAGCCGGCGGAGAAGACGAGGGTCTGACTGCCGCCTCATTGTGTCGGCTCCTGCCCTTTCGCTTCCCCGATAAAGGATAGCATTAGTAATGGGTTTTAATTACTTTATAATGAGGCCATGATTTGGCTCTCCGACTGGCGCCGAGATTGGAGGCACAGAAAAACAGAGGTGGCCGCGGCTCGCCACGATTTACCGGCAGCTTGATGACTTTATACTCGATTTCGCGAAGAACGAGAACCCGAACCTTGGACGGACCACTTTTTCGCGAAGAAATAAAGGCGAGAACCCTTCGCGTTGCCGTTTCTTTGCGACCGCGAGCGCTGCTGCGTCGGGATCGTTCGAGACCCGAGCGATTCGCAATTTTCCAGGAATTCGAAATTCCATAGACTCGTTCGAAACGCCTCGCGATCGACGACGCTGCGTGTAACGCGATCTCTGTCCGCTCTGGTCGGGACACGCGTTGTTCGCGGCTGCAGCGCCTATCAACGATTCCGAGCAGCTCGTTTGGATAGCTACCTACGCGCCTTCGGCGTTCCCACCGATGAAGAGGGACAAGCGAAGAGAACGAGAAGAGTGACTAATGCGTCTGTGGCTACCTGAAAAACCGAGCAAGCGGCGGATCATCAAAGGCTCGGTTGGCGCCGCCCGCGTCCACCGAAGAACAGCACCGTCGTGTCGACGGCTTACGACCAACGCGTTGCCTCGCGCCTCGCGCCTCGCGCCTCGCGCCCCGTGCTCCTTACGCCTTACGGGTTTTACACGTTGTTGTTCCTTTGTTTTACACCGAACGCTTCGAGATAAGAAGATAAGAAGACGGTCCGGGGAGGCGAGAAGCGTGAAAGAGTCGTTGGTCTCGTATCGATGCGACGATCTTTTCCACCGCAAATTAGTTGTCCAGCTGGAAATCCCCTTTTAAAAACCGTTGCGGTATTTCCGCGAGCGCGACACCTCCCACGGACAGCTTATCCGCGATCTCGGCGAATAGTTTGCTTCCCAGACTCGGGGAACAACGACCGATCGCAAAATCGTGTGGCAGACTCTTCTCGACCGTTGCCGTAATTCCTGAATCGTCGAATCGGGGTTCTCGAACGGTCCGTTTAATTCGATTAATTTGTCGCACGAAACGCGGCGAGCCGTGATAAATTTTCCTGGCAAATCGAATGCAAATTACAAAGAAATTACAGCCCTGTTCGTGGCTCGACCGACATGCAACTTCTGTGAAACGATTCCGCTTCGGCTCGCCGCGGTTGCGCCTTGTTCTCTCTGTCTATCGACGCGGCGTTGTCTCCCGTGTCGATCAACTAATTGCTCTATGAGCCAATTATATCGTTATTTAATTAATTACAAACTCTCGCCACCGCCACCGCCGCCGCCGCCGCCGTCATCGATGTCGCCCACCGGCTTCTCCTCTGGGTGGGACAATTAAAACCGGCGACTGAATTCTCGAGTCCTGTCGAGCGAGTTCTCGCGTGCCGCCGTCGTCGTCGCGTCCGTCGATTCGACGTTTTACGCGTAAAGCAAAATCCCGTCCACGCGTTCGAAAACGGAATCGGATTCCGGCGATCGTCGAGCACGGTACGCGAGTCGAAAAATGCAGGTTCTTCCGCGCATTAACCGCGATTTTCTTCGTGTTCGCGTGCCTCGAACAGTTATCAAACGAACCCGCAGAGTTCGATGTAACAAGGTGCATCGTCGTTATGCAAACGACGCTTGCCCCCGTCCCGCGAATCGACGAACGTTGCGGAGACCGCTTACGGTCGTTTTATTCGTTTCTCGGTGCGCGGTTTTTCGTTGGTTGCCGAGCCGTTCCCCGCGAGGTGTACGCGAGAGAAGAAGCAACACCGTTGTTCGATGCACGGTAGCACTTTTCGATCGATACGGTGTCGGAGAAACATGGCCGGGTTTGATTATGCGTTGGTTGCAGCGCATCTCCTGCCGACGATGCATCGATTTCGGATTCGCGATGGGCGGAGAAGGACAATTCGGAAGGAACAGATGCAACCGAGGCGGCAAGAATGGCATAGCTCCCGATGCCACGGTGCCGCGGAGCAGCGTTCTCCCCCGTAGGCGCTCTCTCCCCGATACGATGTAGCCACGAACCCGTACAAAAAATGATTTTTCTTTCGTGTCGGTAATTGGCCTATCAGCGAGAAACGATTCCCGGTTGAACGACCGTACGCAACCAGTCGATGCTGTGTTTGGCCTGTCATTACGTAAGGGCGAGGGTTTACGAATCGCGTACAGAAGGAAGTGGTTGCATCCCTTCGCGAGGAGTTGTAAACGTAAGCGTATCATTATCGCCGCAAAGCTACGCCCCGGCCACATCGGTTTTCCCATCGATCGCTCGATTCGAATTGTAGACCATCGGCCGTCCGCGGGGATACGCTCGGTCCGTCGTAGTCGCAACCGCGTTCTTCGTCGAAAACTGAAATTATCTCGGTGTCGTAATTCGTCGACGGTACGAGAAGAAGCGCCGTCGTTCGTCGATGCCGCGACCGAGAAGCCAGAACGGCCAGAGCCGTTCCGTCGGATTCGTAGCTCGAACGAGAACGCGTTACGTTCGATCGTTTGTCGCCGAAATTGTCCTTCGATTTCGTGGAAAAGAGCGTCGACGATCTCGCCGTAGAACATTTTCCAAGTTAACGAACGAGAGAGAACAAGATAAAAGAAGAGTCGCGCCAGCACCGCGAACGTTGTTGGATCGAAAAAGGGGACAAAATTCTGGACCACGGGCATCGCAGGGCATTTCGTTGGCAATACCCGTAGACTTTATGCCCTGTCGTAAACCGGCGTCCTTTCTCTTTCGAAGGGGTAGGGGGGCGGTAGCTTCTGCCACCTTGGACTATAAAAGGCGACCGATCCAGCCCCTTCCCGGCTAATGAGCCGTGTGTGTTTATGCGACTCGCGATTCGACTACCGGATCCCGGTGGTCCCCGCGACGGGGTCTCGTCCTTAATTGGAATTTATTAAATGCCACTCGATTCGATCGTGTTCCGGGAACCGTTGCGTCGAAGGAACGCGCGCGTGGATCCCACGATGCGTTCGCCGACGTATCGCGATCGCTGTGCTCTCGGTCGATCGTTGCGCGATCGCGAGGCTTCCAACCGTGGTCTCGGCCACGGAGGTTTACGAGGATCGCGAAAAAAAGCGTACCGATGGGAACATCTATCGAAAGGCAATACGGTTTACGAGCAGACGAAACGAAGGACCCACCGGTTCGGAATTAAAACGCGTACCACCCAGCGACGCCCTGGACCACCTAGGGGTCGACAGGGGCGTTCGTTCGAGGCGTCCTTGATACGCCCCTGCGCGTGCTGCAACAACTTCCCCGGAGCCAGCAGCTCCACGCGCGTTATTCACTCGTGGACAAAGATTGTGCCGTACCACTGCGAACCACGCGTCTCGCTCCGACTCGGAATTATGCTCGTAGGAGCGGAGGCGTGCCCTCGGACAGCCCCCTTAAATTCAACGCGCTAGGGAATCCCGCGATGAAAAAACCAAACCGCTCTCTCTTGCTTATCCTGCTGGCGTTGCTCCCGCTGCTCACCCTGCTCCGGAATCTGTCGCTCGTTCGTTCACGATCCACGAATTAGCTCCGGCAGACGTATTCTCGAATCCGGGAAAAGCCGATCGTTCGACGAGCTCGGTTATCCGTCTTCGGCACCAACTGCCGTCTGCGAGCGCACGGACGACGATCGTCTTCCCCTCGAAATAGGTAACGAGTTGAACGCATCTCCGCCATCTGGGCGGGTGCGGCGGATCCGTTGCGGTCTGTCACGGTGACGCGGGAAACGAAGACGACATGTGGTGGAGCGCGGTTCGATCGTTTCCACTCGAATTTCGATGAAATTCGTGCGGTCGGCCCGAGAGAAGGAGATCTCGGACATCCATCGTTTCTCGAAACGCGCCGGTTCCTTCGAGAACGTTGCTTGCTCTCCGTCGAAAAACCAAGGCAAAAGGAGTCGTAATAAGGGTAGGATGGGCGGAGTTTCATCCGGTTTGGACAGCCGTGCAGGAACAAGAAAGATTTTTCTTTTGTTCTTCCGACGTTCGACGGAGTCCCAAGGAGCAATATTTCTTTCGTTCGTTAGACACCGCAGCGAATCGGTTAATTTCGAGCATATCCCCGGGAGAGCGCGGCCCGACGACGCCGCGCAGGAAAACAAATACCGCGAGAGGGTGAGCGAAGGAAAGAAAGAGAGGAGAGGACTTCCGATCGGCTATCGTGTCCGACGATTAATAAGGGTGGCGAGACCGGGTTCTCGAACCCGTCTGAAAAGGATTTGACGCGCGGCTCGACGAGAAACGGTCACCCAACGCGCACCCTGTGTCCTCGTAATCCGATCCTCGCGCTCCTATATCTTCTATCGACGGACCATTCAGGCGCCGATTCAGCTGTTTCCGGTGGGCGTTCACGTGAAAACGGGTTCGCGATTCTTTGACTACCGAAATGCAACGAGAGCAACCCTCCGCCGCTGCTGCGTCGCCGCCGTTGCGGACGTCCCGCGTTCCACGGTAGCCCGAGAGCAAAGGAAAAAGAATAGAAGAAAAAAAGGAAATAAAGAAGTACGTTACAAAGAGAAAGAGAAAGGGAGGAGAACGCGCGAGCGGAAAGCGGGAGGAAAGCTAGCTCCGCGCCGAAACCGGCAAAGGGTGGCCGTGCATGCGTTCTTGCGCATATCTCAGGGGCGTAACCGGTGACCTCCTGCCGATGGGGCACGCCGGGTACTTTAGGGTGCCCCTACATCGAATTATCGTCCCAGGAGGTGCCGCACCGTCCGCGCCCCCTCCCTTCCATTTCTTTCCATTCTCCGCGGTGTTCTCTCTTCCGCGCTCTTCTGTTCTCTTACCGGTGGACGCCGCGATGATTGCTGGTGTCTCGAGTTTCCTCTCAGCACGTGCGACCGCCTGCCAACGTCCCGCCGTGAGATTCGCCAACTTATTGTCTTCGTTGTTTGCCTGGTTTACGAGCGCTCCGTTCGCACCTATCGTTGGGAGTTTGGAAGTTGGCACGGAGGCGTGTTACCAAAATACGGGAGGTAGACCCGTGCCCCGAATCGTTCGTATCGCTTCCGAAAGCTCTCGATAAGAGACGGTCGTTCCCGCGATCGGACGAACAGTCGAAAAATCACGGTCGTTCGCGATAAGAATGATCGAGGGATAACGCGTGGGCAGAGAACGGGGTGGACGGTGTTGCTCGCGCTAATGGCAGCGCCGGAAACAATTTCGCAGGTACGATGAATATATCCACGTGCCGAAACTGCAATTGCCCGTAGTTTGGGAGCCGCGATTAATCTCGAGATTAAAGCGAGAAACTTTGACGGGTGTAATTGATGCCGGGAGAGAGGCCGAGGGGCCCGTGCAGCCAGAGAAGGTAAATAAGAATGGTAATTATTGTAATCTCGGCGCGGTGGGAGGACAGCTGGGAGGTCCTGCCACTCTCCGTGCTCGAGCCGTATCGGACGCGCCGCCGCTACCGCGGAATTATCTTCTCAGGAGGTCCATTCCTCTAATTTGTGTTATTATTTAAGTCGCTTATAATTGAGATTACGCGCGGTGGACGCGGCGGAGACGCCGTTGTCACGCCTCGCGTCTCTTAAACGTGCCATCGCCGTCGCCATCGCCTTCGCCATCGCCATCGCCATCGCCATCGCCGTCGCCATCGCCGTTGCCATCGCCATCGCTATCGCCGTCGCCGTCGCCATCGCCATCGAGAAGCGGATCGCGACGGATGCGCGGCGTTTCGCGATGCGCCGTCGATGCACCGTGTCGTTATCGTGATTTTTCGAACGCGAAACGACTCGACGAATGGACGAGCGGCGAACGAACGGCAAACCTCTTCCGGCAAATGCTACCGATTTACTCGCAATATGTCGCGTTTGCCGGCCAATTTGCCAGACTTTGTTCTCGCGTCAATTTCATGCACCATTATTTCGCGTATATTTGCCAGGCGATCATCCGAGTACTTTCCGGCGTATCGTTCGGCCAAAGGCACGCGCCTGCCGTACGCGTGTTTTACCTTGTAATTTTCCTATTATGCGCACTCTCGTTCCGACGATATAGACGGACGATGGCGCACCGTCGAAACGATTCGTCGCATATAATATTCTCGATCGAACAAGGACAAATCGCTTCCGACGTTATTTGCTGAAAGTGCTCTAGTATTCCGTAGAAAATCGTCGTCCGCTGCATCGACGCGCGAGCGTCCGCGCGCGCGTGCCGCGTCCGGGGACGGCGTAATTAAGGAGGCGCATCGCGATGCTGAATCGGTATCGCGAAATGCATATAATCGAACGCGCAATCGTACGTCGCGATGCATCGTTGTCGTGACCGGGATTGAATAGGGCGCGAGACGCGCGCGCGTCTTAGCCGGAGAGCCGTCAGGTTCGTTCAGGTAACGTCCTGCCCCGCGAACACCATTGGTCGAGGGAAGACCACGCCCGCTCACCTGCGACTAACAACGCGTCCCGTGGTGGGGATAAGACTTACCTGCGGCTGCGGCTGACGTCACCAAAGTCACGATACTCGTGCCAAGCGGGTAAACGTTGTCAGGGGCGATCTCCGGAATCGTTGGAATCGCTGGAATCGCTGAAATCGCTGAAATCGCGCGACGACGTCTCGACCGTCGTTTCGACGTATCGGGAGGAGGAAACGCACGCGTTCCGCGGAATCGAAGAAAAGCAAAGGGGCAGAGTCGGAACGAAACGCGCGCCATGGCCGTCGATTCGAAGGAGATTTCGCGGGACGGAGGAACACGAGGAACCCCAACGCGTATGAAAATTCATGAGCGCCTGGAGTCAAAGGCGGTTGATATCCATATTCAGAAAATGGCGTCGTTAACATTAAATGGGCACCATTATGCGCAGCTACCAATACAGGCGGGCTCTGGCAGGCGAGCCGGTAGGGGAGCAGGGGGCCAAAGGGGCAAGGCGGAGGCAGGAGTCGGTCGCGTGCATGTGCAACAAGCCTGTTACGAGTCCCAGGGGTGTCGGTGCAGCCAGCAACGTAGCCGCAACGCTCGCGTAGCTACGTCGGCGTCTCCGCGGCGGACACGTCTCTCCAGGACATTGCTGTTTGGCATGCGACGATACCAGTCGGTCGGCCGCGCTATCATTTCGAGCCGTTCCATTCGAAAAGGGTGTGACTCGAGGCTGTAATTTCAAAAGAAAAGAGAAAAGAAAACGAGAACCGATTACATCGAGATTACCGCACAATACGACGACATTAACTCGTTTATCTTTTCACGGTGCGTGTGTTGGACCGCGTACGGTAATTATTCGGCATCGCCACCATCGACGGTCGAGAAAGAAAGACGGAGAGAGAAAGAGAAAAAGAGATAGAGAAGGAGAACGAGTCCTTTCGTCGCGTTTCCATCCATTATCGATCAGAGATGCGCGTTTCGAGTTGTTTCACCGACGCTTTTTGTTACCGATCCTTCTCTTGTCCGACCACCCTTCCGCGATCTCGGATCGACGAGCTTTACAAGGTATTCTCCTTGTCTCGAGACGAGGTTCATCCGAGTCCGATAAAACTGTCGACGTCGAAGAGCGCCCCGGCAGGGAGGCGATTCGATCGAGTCAATATTGACGCGGACAGAATCGAGATAACGGAGATATTGGACGATTCCGGCAGATTCGAGGAACGGGACCGTGTCTGTTCGCCCCTCGCGTCGCTCCTTTGCCCCCTTTCAATGGATTTGCCTTTACAGTCAGGGCTCCATTGTGGCGTGCTCGATGAAGCAAATGCACATCGGGCGCTCTTCGCCGGGGCTGCCACCGCTCCGCGTCCATACGTAAACTTCGATACTTGATCGCGCGTATATCTACGCGCACGCAGCGGCAATTTATCCGTGTGTAACGGGTAGCGGTACAGATTCGGCGGCTGGCACACCCTGCGCGTCGCTGCGTGTATTTACATATCAAAGTAACGGGCTCTCGCACCCCTGGAGCAGCGCCCCGGCGAGAACCCCCTAGACCAGCGAGTCTAGAAAATCGTTTCGGATTCGCGGGTCGTCGTTATTGCCTTCGCTTATGCCGAATAGCTGCGCGTCGTCCGCGCCGAATACCGATTCGACTCGCGGGAAACATCGAGACGCGGGATAAGGATCGAGGAGACGCGAAGCGGTCGATTTGGAAATTCTTTCGATAGAAATTTATCGGCCGATGATCGATCGAGATCCGTGTACGAGGCGCGACGGCGCTTAGGCAGTCTATAACATCCATCATCGTTTCACGAATTTGTCAACGCCGAGAGGCTATCGAGCGATTAGCGCGAGGGTGCCCGGCTTCGGTAGGTTCCCCCCGTGGAGCTGCTTTTCCCGAGTTCCCACGTCGCAAGGGTGCGGAACGCCATAATAAACACCCCGTGTCTCCTTCGATTCATCGGCAAATCCGTCGACGATCCGTCGTCGTGCTAAACGCGCGTGCAAATTATACGAGGGCCCGGCCCCGGGGTTCTCGACGCGTTCGAGAGGAACTCTATGATTCCCTTAACCGCGTCGTCGACGACACCTCGACGACGAGCTACCCGCTCGCCGGTCGGGCTACGTTTCCGACGCGTCGCGGTGGCCGTTCTTTCGTTTCTCCGATTACAGCTTATTAGTCGAGCTTTCGTGGCGTGGGTTTTTCCGTTCTCTACCTTTTATGCGGCCGAAGAAAGACCGGTGTTGAATTGCTTCGGGCTAATCCGGCGAGCGTTCGATTTCCCAGGAAAAAAACAGCTACTCTGATTTCGAGCTCCGTAGAGACAAATTAGCCGTATCGAGCGGAAGCGACGATCTCCGAAAAGGCCCGTTGAATCGTCTCGTCCCTTTCAGAAGACTCGGAAGATCCGGCAGACGATTGCCAGGAGATCGGAGATCGGTGGCTAGGTATATCCGTGGCATGGAATCGCGAACGATCTCGGCGACCTGCTGCTTCGGGGTCAAGGTAGGCCTTCGCCAATGGGTTCCCGTCGATCGAATACAGAAAATCAGCGGAACGACTTAATAAGGCACGATTGCGGGACGATTGCTTCACCCCGCCGCCGTGTGACGATTTGCATACACGATTATAGACCGCGGAAGGCTGAACGAACGAGAGGAAAAAAAAGGTTGAATTCCTTGGGAGAGGCAGGTCGAGGCGAAATGCCAAAAATGTAGTCGTATCCGCCTGCATAGCAAAGTACCGCGCGGCTCGGTACTCGCGTGTGTACGGTAGGTACTCGCCGTTGCGTACCGAGGTTTCTTTCGAGGAGACGCCGATGCAACATCGTTCCCACAAACGTTCGATCGTTAGGCGAGCACCGAACCAATTCCGTGGGCGCCCACTGTCCCTTGATTTTTTCGGCCTCGAGAGGGGGCGCAAGTTTTTGCAACCGCTGAGGCAACCGCAGAAACGCTGCACGGCGCAAGAACGAATGATAAACGTTTCCCATCGTTCCAGCGGATACGCGCGCGCAACGCATGAATTAGAGTCAGACGATGGCCTTTTATTAGATTCGCCAGTGGAGTAATAGCGAGTCCATAATTTCGTAACGATAGGGCATAACGTTGATACGGACCGGTAGAGGGAGGGAGGGAGGTGTGGCGAGAGGAAGCCGCGGAAAAGAATGGAACACAGTCGATTGCGCTTCCATCGCGACACGCAACCATGCCGGGACGTTGAATCCAAATTTAATAAGGCAAGTTTCGCCGTGTTCCCAGAAACGATCCGTGCTCGTTTCCTCCAGGCGAGCATCGCGACTGTTTCGCGATCCGGCGCATCGGTGCGGGGCGGTTCGCCTGCAGTCCGATTTACCCCCGTGCACCGCGGAGAACGAGAAAAGGCAATCGTTCGGCGGAATGGATCGCCGATTCGTCGCACGATCGACGAAGATACGTCGAGGTACGTATCCCCGTGTTCGAACGGAGGAGCAATTTCCGATCGAGTCGATCTCGAAACGAAGAAGAAGCGAGCGGCGTGGGTGTAGAGATCAGATTCTGTCACCCGAGGTGGATCGTCGGCGAGGCGGCAACATCAAAGAGTTCGGGAACGATTCGAGCGGGTCCATCATAAGCTTTCGCGAGAGGCTTCGGTCTCGCCTCGGATCGAGACGTGACGCGAGCGAAGCGATTTATTTGCCATTGCCGCTCCTCGTCCCGTGCGACCGACGATGCGACGTGCCGCCGATGCCGTCGATGCCATCGATGCAGCCGCCGCCGCCGCCACAACGCGATTCCAAGACTCTGTTCCCCGTTCCCCGTTTCCCGATCGCTACCCGACAAAGGCGAGCATAGGTTCTTCTTTAACCTTTGAGATTTCGCCTGTTTAAAGGTCTTACGAGCACGTATAGAGGATCGCGCGCAAAGATTGTCGCGGTGACGAGACGAGACGCCGCGCGAAACTCGATAGGCCTTGCTCTGGGAGCCGGAATGCTCGGAGGTTGTCCGCCAATTCATCTCGAAGCAGTTGTACTCTGTCGGAGAGCTCTCCGCCTATCCACGCGACTCTCGAGGCACCCACGAACACGAGCGAAGCCTGTAATTCACCTGATGAGGCCGCCCGATCGCGACACTCGAGGACAAAAATGTCTGCGCGAATCAAGGATGAAGGCTTGGCAAACGACCGTGTCCCCTCGAGAAGAATGAACGTTGATAGGTTTTCATTCCTTTAACCCTCCTGCAATTTTGCAGCCCCTTTCCCGGTTCGGTCGCGTCGAGACGCGGGCGTGTCTTTCTTTTTCTCGCAGAGTCTCGAAGTCGTTGCCCGATCGTTCCCGTGGAATACGAATTAAAAATTCTGTAAAAATTCGTATTCCACGAGGTAGAAGAGCCAGAGAAAAAGAAAGAGCGATCGAATTCGGATGTACCGGATGTCGACGCCCTACAATATCCACGGGGATGACGCGTTGCGAGCAGGTGCGGCTTTCGAGCGATGCTGCCATCTCACGGTCGAGCTTCGGACCGTTCGCCGCGAGAATTCGAGCCGGTCGGCCGACCCGACGCAGCCGAAAGAAAGAAATTGGCTGCCCTGACTGGTCGCCGTGGGTGCAATTGCTTCGGGAATGTTAATCGTCGGGACCACGAGTCAGCCGGTGGTCCACGAGATCGAAATTACGTTTTCGGGCCCCGGGTTACCGAGCGCGGCGCGCATTAAGGTCATCGGGTTCGTGAAAGTCCGTCAATGATTTATTTCCTTCGTTTCTTTCGTCTCTCCTCGGACAGCCAAGTTTCGAGTTTCGCGTTTCGTTGCTCCGCCGTTTGCGAGATCCTTCGAACGAACGGTTTCGCGGTTCGTCCGCTCGATCTCGATCTCGATCTCGGTCTCGTCGAGAGACGGTAGCGAGGACCGATCGAGAGCGCAGCGCGAGCAAAATGCGCGCGGTTTCACGGGTTCGTTGCGCATCGGTCGAGCGCGTTAACGAGGATCGCTTTATCGACGATTAACCCTCACCCCGACTGACCCCTGGGCCAGTGTTTGCGGGCCTCTTTCGGAAATTGGTTCGTCGTTCTTGCCAATTTCCGCAGATTGCCGTTCCCCTACTCTTTCCCTCTCTGCGGATCCCTCGCCTCGCCCGTGGCTTTCTTTTTTCTCGACGATCAACGTCGGGCCGCTGTTCGCTACAAATTGTGTAAATTTGCCGGCTAACTATTTATCTTTATGACCTGCCGAACGACGAGCCCGCAAGTCTCTCGGGGCATCCTTGGTGAAAATTTTCGCGGATCGTCGAAACTCGCAAGAGCCGATGAATCGCGGGGCGGCAGAGGCCGCCTCTTTTCCAGTTCGACGAACGACGGCTTCCGGCTTTCGACGCGAATTTTCCAACGATTCGTCTTGCGCCACTTATCGCGGTTCCCGACCACGGTGTACTTCCGTTTCGAACGTCCGTGCACGCGTTCCCGACACGTGGCCGATTTGTCAGGAACCGTGCGCGAGATCCGTACGGTTCGACAATGGCCGAAAACGACAGAGGGCTGCGATCGAAAAAGAAACGCGGGCGAAGCGGGCAAAGAGGGAGGGAGAAAGAGAGACGGAAAAGAATGGAAACGTAGGAGGCCGCGGGACACCCCATTTCGTGACCCCTGCGGATCTATTAGCTTTATGGTCGGAAGGTAGGCCGTGGTTGGGCCCGCAGCAAACAGGAAATCGCTTCGAGCCCGCCGAGATCAGGGTTGGTTCCGAATGTCCAGTTTATCGTCGGCCATTTTCAGGAGCGTCCACGACAAGTACCCGGTTGCCAAGGCCTTGGGCAGTAGTGGCCACTTAGCCGCTCCCTAACGATGGAAACGAGTTCCCGAGGGTCGGGAACGAGTGCGCGAGGGATTCGACCCTCCGACTCGGACGATCGTTACGTTTATATCCTGACCAAAGGACTCTTTTTACCGGGTCGGGAAAGGGTGAGTCTCGGGATCGTAAAAACGCGGCGAAAGCGCAAGAACGAAACTCTGGGTTCTCTCGCAGATTCTCAGCCTCGTCGCCTTTCTTGTTCCGCTTCGCGTCTCGTTCAGTTTATTCCTGCGTTCGTTTTATTCCGTTCTCGCGACGTTTCCGCTCCCGTTTCCGTTTGCAGAGGTACTCGCGCCATCGTTCGATCGGGCCCGGGAAAAACAGGAGACGCGTCCATATTCCCGGCAGGGGAAACACATGGTGACAAACAGCCCTTCTGTTTAGTTACACGCGGAACTCGAGCGTGGCCCGGAGGGGTTCTCGGGGCTGGTTCTCGGCTCTCGGGGCTCGAGTATCGGAACGAATGATATTTATCGACCGGGCAAATCCGAAGTCTACTCGAATCCCAAGGGTGGTCCGCTCGCGTCCGTGCCCCTCGATAAATAACGACCATAGAGTGGTCATAAAGTGAAAATAGTACAGACGTTTATCCGTGAGGGAAAACCACGGGGAAAATGTAAACGCGTCGAGATGGCCCATGATTTTTTCACGACCGTGAAAAGATTCGGGGCGAACGCTTCTTCTCGCCCCGAGAAAAAAGAAGCTCCACGCTTTCCGATGAACCGCTCGGGCCCGACTTCTTATTTACGATCGAGGAGCCTCGCGTTTCGGACGGAGAAGACGATTCCGACGCGGTTCGCCCGATCCCTTTGCTTTCCCATGAATCGGATCCCCGACGGTTCGCCCTGAATGAACCAAAGGTGAGCTATTAGTGTCCTGCTTGGCCGGATGAATGAACGGTCGCCCTTTTTCGAGCCTCGCGAGTCGCACAGGTTGCGCCCCGCTGCGGACCCCGTGGCTCGGCATTCTCGCAGGTTGCTGCACGGATTAAACGCCTATCGACATTCGATACCGCGACGTCGTCCCTCTCCGATCGCTGCTTGTCTCTTTCGTTCAACCGATTCCTTCGACTCGAATTTCTCCGACGACGGTCCGCCGATTTAGGCGCGGCGGACGCGGTTCGAGTCGTTCGAAACTCGGCTTCGAACGATAATTGCCCGGGTCATGATTATTACATGAAGGTCTACGGATAGGAAAGCGTCGCGCGATGTTTGCTCGAACGAGTGTTACTTCTGGCAGCGCAAGAAACGCTGTTACGCCGAGGGGCTGAGCCGAAGAGGTCTATTCAACTCTTGGTAATGAATGTGTCGCGCGAGAGGATCGGCGATCGTCGTCGTCGTCGTCGTCGTCGTTGTCGCTGTCGTTGTCGTCCTCGTCGTCGTCTCCGTCGTCGTCGTCGTCGTTGTCGTCTTCGTCGCCGGCACCGTCGCCTCCGTCGATGAATAGAACGCGACCGAATCGGACCCCGGTAATTTCAGTTCTCCGAACTTCTCTTCCTGCGAACAGAAAATTCACGAACGACCGGTTGGTTTTTGCAAGGTCGATCCCGCTTCCTTCGACGATTTCTCTGTCGTCGGTGTACAGAACTTAACGATCATTCCGCAGATGAGACGACCGATAAAGAACGCGCACGCTCGGTCCCGCGCCGGTGAGCGGTTCGCCTGTTTCGCGAAATGCATGTTTCGACGTTATTTGTTACGTGCAGGGTGTACACGGCTCGCGTGCAAAGAATCGCATACGCGTCGATGATTTATCGTCTCCTCGGATGAAGAAGTCAGGTGACAGGTCGCACGGTGAAGGAGGAGGCACGAGAAAAAAAAATGCACGTTGCCGGCGGACAGAGCGTACACGCTCGTCGCAACGAGAGCGTATAATGCACCGTCACATCGGAGAATCGTAACGCGCGTTTATCTTTGCTCCGCCTCTGAGTTGATCGCGTTTCCTCCAAGGGTCGAACGACGTCGCCGCTCGTCGTCGCAGTCGTGCCGCCAGATTTCGCGTTATCTTATCGGAGAGCCGTTCCGAGGAGCAACGAGATCCTCCGAGGATACCGCGTCCTTTGATCGAGCGCGGCCGCGAACGAAAACGGTCCGTCGAAGGGGACGAGATCGCGCGACTCTTTTAATAAGCCGTTCGCGCGTTTCCAGAAACAATTATTCGGGACGGTTGTCCGCGCATTCCGCGCTGCTCCCGATGTATATATATATGTCGGACGAAGTGCGGATATGCCATAAATACTCGGGCGAAGCAGTATATCTCTTTCGCGTTGGTCCACGCCCCGAGCACATGCTGTCGGAGACACCTACGGCCCCTCTTCTCCCACAGGCGTCTTCGTAGGCTTCTTCTTGGACCTCGGCGAGGCGAGGCCGTAAACCCCGTTCCCGGATCGTCGGAAGTCCATCGCATCCATCGTGTTCGGCTTGAAAGTTGTCCGACGAATTCCGGGACGCAGCCGTCGAGCTGTTTGACACCTGACCTCGACGTCGCCCGTTTCTTTCGCGACGACGCCCATCCCCGTCGACCGGAACGATCCTTAAAAGTCAGCCGCGTCCTCGATCTCTGGCGAATCTTCAAAAACGTATTTCCCGCCGCGAGTGATCTCGCGAAGCGACCCGTTCGGAGAGCGATTCGTCGTCGATCCATTCCTCGTCGAATTCCTTCGAAGCCCGTAAAACTCGAGCGGAACCGAGACAAGGACGACGACGCAGCCGTCGGCGCCGCCGCTGCTGCTGTTCCTTTCCTTGCTCTCGGGACGACGACGAGCTCGCGTCGACGGCAACGACGGTCTCATAAAACAAGGCCGACGTCGACAGAAATTCGTTGGTTGGGACTGCGCGAGGCGTTACGGAGGGCCAACTTTATCGCCCGGTGAACTCGTAACTCTTGCGAGCAGTTCTTCACACGGTTGACACCGTACCGAGCCTGTACCGCGCCCTTTCGAGACATTTTTACGCGATTCCGGAGACACCCGATCGGTTATTTCGGGAAACGGTACCCGCGCGCGCGTGATACCGAACTGTTAGGGGGACCCGATCGCGAGCATCGAGGAGCTCGCAGAGCCCAACGGCACTAAACGGCGATAAAACGTCGCTCGACGATTCATTCGACTACCGCCTCTGGTTCCACGTTTTCGTCGCAATAACGCGCGAGAAGGATACGCTTTAGCCGCGCGAAAAGAGAACCGCATTGTGCGGCTACTCGACGGATTTCTCGAGCGGTGAATGGATCTTCCTCGGGAAGACGCAAACGGTAACACAATCGAGGCGGCACGCAAGTTTCCTGCTCGGCTCCGAAGGATCGCAGGGACACCATTTGTCATCGAGCGACGCATTATGGTCGCGCCTCTGTGCCACGAAAAATACCACCGCCGCGACCAAGAGTCTCTCTTTCTCTCCCTCTCCCTCGCCCTTTCGGCTCCGTGTCCTCCGGTTGTTGCGAAGGGAGAGAACGACGATGCCGCGCGTCGAACATTGTTGCCCTGCGAGGTTCGCACCGATCTAACGTGATTTATGCATTTCGGGCCCCGACAATGCCCTCCGAAAAAGAAACCACACGGAAATGTCATCCTCTATTTTGGGGTGCGGAGTTACGAGGCCCAGCGGTACACCCCGCCACGGCAATAAAAGGACGAGGTCGAACCTCGGGGGCATCCGGCCGGGCCCTCGGCTCTCTCGGTTCTCTCGGTTCTCTCGGTTCTGTCGGTTCTCTCGGCTCGAGCATCTGCCAATATTTGTCATCCATTATCGGCGCGTTGTTGTCTTGTAAACAGAAGTTTATGATCCGCTTGTTAAACGGGTCGCGCGGCACGTGCAACGATCGGCTCTTACCCGAGCCGTCTCGGTTCTCGACGCTCGAGGCTCGAGACTCAAAGCTCGAGACTCGCAGCTCGTTCGGTCCGCGAGCATTCTTCGACTCCGGACAAATTTGCCGGACGCCGATTAATTGCGCGTAAAAACGATCGAGTGGCGTGCCGGTAATACGTTTCGTTCCGTGGCTGCTGCGCTCTCGTATCGATAGATGCGCGTTTCTCGTAGAGAGCGCGAGAGTACGCGCGGTGGTCGCGGTCGGCGTCGGTGCCGAGAAAATTACACGTCTATACACGCACGCTCTACATATTTCATATTTACTACCGCGGAATCATTCGCGTTTAACGATCGCTTAATGAAATACGCCGCCGGATTACAACTATACTCGGTGCTCGACCATCTGTCCGCGACCGTGGCCGCGTCGGGGCGACTCGTCCTCGATTTTTACGACCGCGAGACGAAAAGTGTCTCGGTGACGGCGGCCATTACGGTACCTTTCGGTGCACCGTCCTCGCAGAGGTTCGAGGGGCGACGAGCGTGATCGCGGTCCCGGAGGTTGCTCCCGAGAGAGAGCAGATCACTGTTTTGCGGTTGCATGCGTGTACTTCTCTTCCCGTCTACCGGTCGCTATTATTCCTTCAGGCACATGTGGGACAGCTATTGAAACGAAACCTTTCCGAAGACATTGACGGGCGAACGGACGGGCAAGTTTCTCCATCTGTTGCCATTCCTCTGCTCGCGTTGCCCTCCAGAAATTACAGTTACCTTATTGTTGCCCCACCCCTCTTCGGCGCGTCGAACAAAACCCGAGTCTCGCTGCCGGTACGACGAGGAGGGAAACGGAAAGAGGGAAGGTGCGATGCTCCGTCCGCGGTAACCGTACCAAAGATCGTACACGCGTGTCGCCGATGTACCGTGCCGGCACGCGATATCGAGACCGCATTGTTGTCGTTAAAATTACTTTCTCGGTTCGTTCTCGCGTCATCTGCCGACGTCCGCGTTTTCCGTCCTCCTCGAGGATCGATCCGGTGTCTTTGGACCGCGCGCGTCCCGACAAAAACCTTGTTTTCGCAAACCGAGCGGAAGAAGCCTCGAGAGTTCCCATAAAAATTGCCAATCGATCCAACGGACAAGCGTTTTCCTATTTCAGGGATTTACGGGGCGGACGATATCCTTCCCGACGCGTTATTTATGCACGCGTAGAATGAGATATGCCGGGTACCACCCCGACCCACCTGGGGGCGGAATCGCCTCCGCCCTGGCCGCCCCCGGGCGTATTCGGGTCGCGCGAGCGCTACGCGTTACAGCTTTGCGTATCGTTCGACTCGGCGAGAGCCGTGGGGTTACCGATTCGATCCGGGTACGCCGAGGTCTCGTTGGAATCCGACCGAAAGCGAATCGAGTGCTCGTAGCTCGTGGATGGAACTTTTATTTATCGTTTCTCGTAAAATCCCCGATACGCGTCGCGGTCCGAGAGATCGTATCGCGACGCGCGGTTACGCGAAACGGCGACGAGATTGAAATCGATTTTCATCGCGCTTCTGCCGCTTGCGAACGATGCGAACGATGCGAACGATTCTCGATCCGTATTAAAATCCGCGTTCTCCGGTAATCTGCTCGCAGTCTGTACGAATTTGCTGGTCTATCCGTGTCAGGCGAATCGACCGGATCGCAACGCGAATCCCCAAAGTCGAGCGACAACGCAACCGGTTCGCGAGCTGCCATTACTCGTGCATCTCGGCGCATCCTGCTCGCGTATCTCGAACAATGCCTATAGACGCGTAATGACCGGCCCATATTGTGTCTCCTGGCACGATCCCGTACGTTGTACGGCGGGTTGGTTCGTCGGCTTTGCTCTCGGCTTTGCTCTCGGCTTTGCTCGTGGTCGGCGAGCTCGCCGAAACCGCGTCCAGAGAATCGCGACCGGTGAATGCGCCTAGGCGCGCGTGCACGCGTACGCGAAACGTTCGCGTATGCGTGTCTTTACGGGTACACGGACGCGGAGACCTCTTACGTGCCCATGGTTCGGAGGCGTGGTAGGTTCACTCCCAGGTGCGTCTCGCCCTGGGTCGTACAATGGCACGTAGGAAACGACACCATCGGACACGCCCCGATCCGCGTGCCCTAATATTCGCTCGTGTCGCGCCCCGTGTCGCATCGGGGTCGTCGTTTGCCAGATGCAACGCGATACGAACAACGCTGGACGACCAACAGAAAGGAAAAAACGAGCAAATATATATTAGGCGGAGGCCGATACGGGCTCGTCGAGACACCCGGGGGAAAAACAGTTTCGAACGAGAAGAAAATTAGCGTTCGACGTCTGCGCGTCGAAAGCGCGAGGGGGCCGAAGCGAACGCGGCGTCGATCGTTGGAAAAATCGGCGAGGGACGAAGAGCGAGCCGAGAAACGAAAAGATCATCCGCGCTCTCATCCTGGACGATTGTTCCCCGCGCGATATCGCGGCGGCATTATACCTGCCGGCTTGCCGGATCGTGGGATGACTGTCAGAAATCAATTCAATTCCGTCGGTATATCTAATTCAATAATCTGAACGCGACGAGTGGGCGAGGAGCCGAGCGACGGAGAATGTAAATGCGCGATAAACGGAGCCTGGGACGAGTTGCACGAGTAAAAAGAACCGAGGGAACAAAGGGCACCGCGACTTCCGGTCGACTCGCACGGTCGACTCGTCGGCCATAAATCGTTCTCGCGAACGAACGTTTACCGGCCGTCTCGGGACGGGGTTCGTTCGCGAACCAGACAAACGATCGTTTCGCGACAGGTCGATCAACGTCTCGCGAATCGTCTCGCGAATCGTCTCGCGAATCGTCTCGCGAAGGGAGCGTTTCCGATCGAGCATCGTTCGTCTTTGGGAACGATTTCGGTCCTTTGGCAGAAGACGGGCAAAAATTCGAAGCCGGAGGCAGCGCGTAAACGCTCCTGGCCAGACGAGGGAGCCAAGAAAAATATGGCGCGGTCGCGGGCCGCAGCTATCGGCAGATAATTTCATGGCACATCGAGTAGGTATGTCGAGAACGGATGGAAATTAGTCGAGATGGCCGTCGAGTTCCCGAGTTAATTGATACGTCTGCGCCCGAACCAGGGGCAGAATATACGCACACGAAGTAGTCGCCGTCGCGTCGCTTCGAGTCGAGTCGAGTCGAGTCGAACGGAGCCGAGCCGACAGAGGGCTCGAAAGAGAGGGCGAAGCGGAGCAACGGAAACGGAGAAACTGCGGAGAGGAAGCGAGACCGACGAACCTCCCAATGGTATGCGTGAATTGGTTGGCGAATCGGTGGGCACCGTTCTGGGTTTGCTCGTATCCCGCGTGATTTAGCGGCACCGTTTCCTGGCGATCCAGTTAACACGCGTTCGCGCTTGGCCCGCGCGAAAAAGAGAGAAGCGGACGGATACGCGCGCGCGTCTCTTCGAAACCCCACGGACCATCGCAACATGACTAATATCCTTTCGACCGTATTTTTATCTCGCCACGAGCGAGTAGCTGTTCCTCGTGTTACGCCACCCGAAGACAAATCAAACAAAAACCGAGAAAGACACCGGGTCGCGAGCGGATGCGCCAAATCCGAGCGACAGCGTCTTCGGGATGTTCGCGCGGTATCGAACAGTCCGTCGTTCTCTTTGGCAGGCCCGGAGAGCTCCGTTTCTCGCCTCGTCCGCCGTCGATTAAACTCGGAACGCGTTGCACGCGGGTCGTCCCTCGACGAAGCTTCGACGACGTGAAAAACGAACGCAGGATACGCGAAAGACGATACGCGCTTTCGAGCACGGCCCGACGACGCGAGCACGCCAGGCTCCACGAAGCGGAGGAGAGCACGTGTCTGGCGTCGAATATCGAAGGGCCACGATCCCGCCCCTCCCTCGGACGGACCTTAACGATCGTCGTTATTGAATAAATCCGAAGCGTTCCGCGTTAGCGGGTCGAGGCGCGCGTCAACCTCGAGGACCTCCTTCGTCGAATGTACGCCCACCAGAAGAGCGATCGATTCCGATAGACGAGTCCCGTATAATGAGGCATCCGAGCCGCGGTACAAGGAAGTACCGCGATACAGCGTGAAGATCGCTCGGATAAAGAAACGGGCCAGGGACAGGAAGGCGAGGGGACGAGCGAGGAGGTGGACCGAGATAGGAAATTGCATGAAAAAATAGCGACCTCGACGGTGGAAATGACGCAGGAGAAAAGGGACCGTTGCTCGTTAAACTACGACCCCGCCGGCGCCGCTGCGAATCTCAAAACTTGTTTCGTCGTTAGGCAACGCGAGCATACACAAACGCGGATCGCGGTTGTTTCTCGGCGAACGTTTCGTCGCGCCTTCACAAGAGAAATTAACTTTTTTCGAGACAACGCGTCGTCGTAAAACGGACGTACGCGACAGCGACGAAACAACGACTCGCGATGCCGGAAGAAGAAGAAGAAGAAGACTCGTCGAGCGTGCACCGGGGTGGTTCGCGTTCCGCAACCTCGACTCGAAGTCGCGGTCTCGCATGAATAAGGCATTGCCGTGACAGAAGCGGAACAACGGCGACGAACGTTACGTCGCGCGTCGGCCACATGCGAAACATCTGGCATTTTTCGCGTGAAAGAGAAAGACCGGAGACCGGGGCCAAAGACGAATTTCTGAAACGGTGTACGCCCCCCTGTCATGCCTCTCCGGGGAGACCCCGGGGAATTCTGTATTGTCGCGCGGTTTCATTGTACCGGACACGAGAAATTATATCGCGATTGTTCTTCGATGTGGCCGTTAATTAGAAATCAATGAGCTCGCTGGTGCGTGGAACCTCGTGTTTCGCCAGCGGCCGTAATAACCGGCTAAATAAATCGCGATTGTGCCAAGGTGTCGACGCGTTCGCGACAGCCGGGTCTCTCCGATGGATCGCGACCAAACTGGTCCGTCGATCGTTTCCATAACGATTTACTTGTCCCGAGCGCGAGTTGCCACAGGAAATCGTTCATCGAGAAAAGAGACAGAGAGAGAGAGAGAGAGAGAGAGAGGAGAGAGCGAGAGAGGAAGAAGCTCGTGACAAACGATTCTCCGTAGGATTTTTCTCGGTAAAAATAAATTGCCGGTAGCACGGGCCACTAATTGTCTGGCGGTTGCATTGGCCGACGCCGACATTGACTCTGACCACTCGGCGTAAGTAATCCGCTCCAGGGGTAAGACAATGCGCGAAGGTGTGGCACGCAGCGGACTCGTTGTTCAGCAATTAAATCAGATTTCTTCTTTGTAGTTCGCCACCTGCCGCTTTTGTTTGTATTTTCGTGGCGATTAACGCGCGTGAGCGCGCATTTCGCGACCCGCTGGCCACGTCAGGAAACGTCGCTCGTGCCGGAGCGGATTCGATGCGACAGCCAACGCTACCGAAAACGAGCTCCTCTATTTTTGCTCGGGATCGAATTATGTATAGGCTAACGCCGATGGTTCGCGCGAATCGTTCCAACGAATCGTAAACGAAAGCTGTCGGAGTAGGCTTCGCCGTCACCGATCGCCGGAATTTACATACATTCGACCAAGATCGTCTCGAACTCGAGAACGAAGCTTTCCGCGATCGATAACGTTTCTTTTTCTCGCGTTCATGGGCACGTCGGTCGAACGAGAACCGTGTCGTGCGCTTCGCCGTGTTTATAGTTCGGCTCTTGTTTTCCATTTGGGGCGAAGCAACTGGCACTAAAGTTGGCGTATTTCTCGACCCAACGATACACGGTTATGCCCGCGCGCAGGTTACAACGTACGCGATAAAGGCTCGATTACGCAACGGCTCCGCCAAAACGAATCGGCAAATTGAACGGCCGGCAATTTACGGGCGAACATAATGCCAGTAATTTCCCGAAGGCGCGGGTACTTTCCTGGTTCGTGGAAAATTTGTTTCGATTTTCCCTGCGTCGCGCGATCGTTGCGACGAACGAGAGCGAGAGAGACAGGGAGAGAAAAATTATTTGTTTATTCGCAAAGGCGGACGAAGGTGTGCGCTCACGTCGAGCGAGTTGGCGAGCCAGCAGCCAGGCAAGCGGTTGGTCAACTTTTACATCTCGCATTGTAAAATGTACGCCTTCGCCTACCTATATCCCACGTAATAATTCGCATTGCCGACGCGACAGGACACAGGTCTCTCGTTTCGCAATCTAAAACCTTGCGATTCGACTCGAGACGGTCTTTTCTGCGAGAGGCGTCGTCGCAGTTAAAGAGGAAGGTTTGGGGAAGATTTTCGCGTTTGGTTCATGTCGATAGCTCTAATAGTTTGGC
>CM052088.1:648792-826943 GCA_028453745.1 Agapostemon virescens
GGAAGATTTTCGCGTTTGGTTCATGTCGATAGCTCTAACAGTTTGGCTGGGGCACGACTTCAAAGATTTGCCAAATATTGCCACAAAATCGGTAAATATTGAAGGTATACCCCTTCTTAAAATCGTGAAAAATCTTTAGGTCTCCGATTCTTTTGTAATTTTGGTTACACGTTTCTAGACGCGCGGCCAGAGTGTATGTCAATTTTCAGGTCGATCGGAATCGAATTGCAGCCGTGGTGCGACTTTGAATTTTCGGGGAATCTAACTCGCGAAACTGGGAAAATTGGGGTTGATAAAGGATAGCACCCTGAAGTCCCCTGATATGCTAGCCTAAATTTTGAGAGCTCTGCTTAACGAGATGGGACCTTAATGGACTCGTTCGACGTTTACGAAGCTTTTCGATGGGACGTTATTCTTTCCGATCTCCTACGCGCGTATAACGATCGCGCGAGCGTCGAACGTCCTTAGGTTCTTGTAGCGAGTAGATGCTCGTTCGTCTCCCGTATTCCGAATTTGTCCGGAAGACGGATCGTGCACCGGTTTACCGAAATCTTTGCCAAAGTCAAAGGTGTTTGCCTCGAAAAGATCAGCCACTTCAAAAGGGAGAGGATCGCCATTATCTGTTCGACGAGGCTCTTCGAACGATTCACGAGACGGGTTTGTTTGGGGTTTTCCATGGGACTCCTTTATTTCCTGTAGGACATAACAGGTCGAACGTCGAGAGCAGTCCGCACTCGTGGTCGACAAAGTGGTCGAAGAGCTGCCGGTTGCGCTGCGAAACAGCTGGAAACGGCGCGCGAGAGTGTACGGGTTCGAGCCAATCGGTTCTGTCTTTTGTGCTTTTCGAGTTGAGCGCAGGAAACGATACGGTTCGCAAGGAGGGACGGTCGATCGAGCCCTCGTTCCGTGCGGTTCCGCGCGGTTCCACGGAAGATGGTCGTGGGTTAGGTTCCGAGCGACATACGGGTGGACAGACGGACAGGACATGCCTTCCGTTGGATCGGAATCCGTTTGCGCATCCGCGAGCTTGCCGGACACCGCGGACAGCTCGAAAACGAGGAAGTGACGTCGACGGAATCGATGATTATAATTAGCGGCCGATATACCGGAACAGGAACGGACTGATTACGGTAATCAGTGGCACGCAGTAGCACGCGGAATGATTCACGTTGGCACAAAGACTCGAGGCGCGGTGCGGTGCGGAACCGAGCCGAGCCGAACCGAGCGGAGGAACAAGGAAGAATCGGCGAGTGCGTCGCTGCGAAAAGGTGAAAAAAGGAGACAAACACGGTGGAAACGATGGAACGGTGTGGAACGGTGGAACGGTGGAACGAAGGAGGAAAGACCGAAAGAACTGGCAAGGGAAGAGGAGGCTGGTCGCCTAGCCACGCATGCGCGTGCACAACTCTTTCCGTGAGCCGCTATTATTATAGTATACCGTATATAGTGGCGAACAAAAGGCTCCCCATATGGCGACTCGCGAGCTAATGTATGTCATTAGTCGCATTACTCGATGATAATTAAACGTCTATATACGCGGCATTGTTGTGTACGCTCGTACCTTGCGCCGTAATACCGGAATGACATGTTGCGCTACAATGCTTCGGATGTCGTGAACGATTCGCTCGCTTGCTCGCCCGCTTCCACCAGCGCTCGTTGCAAGCTTCTACGAGCGTACAAACCGCCAACAACCGCGGATAGAACGCAGCGAACTGTCGAGACATACCGCGGGAAAATACGAACCGCTCGGTTCGCTCAACGTCCTTCGCCGCGCGCTGTGCCGTTCAGCTTCCCGAGTCTCCGAGTCTCCGAGACACCGAGACGAAAACTTTGGTTTTCGCGGGAAAGTTGTGACCGCGATTTCCGCTCGAAAAAAACACCATGGGCGCAGCCCCGCCAACAATCGTCTCGAAACTTTCTTCGGAAGCGAGCTCTTTCCTCGTCGTAGTCGTCGCCGTCGCCGTCGTCGTTGTCGAACGAGGTCAAAAAGTTTCGCGAGTCGTCGGTCGGCGCTCGCGAACAGAAGAGGGGCGGGCACGAAGAAATCTGTTATGCCTCGACGACAAAGAACCGCGTAATTATAATACCATTGTCGGCGGTTCTATTTTGCATTTAATGCGCCCTTCCGCTCGAATCGCGCTCGAACAATGCGCGCGGCTCCGTGCCACGATTTTCCCGCAGAAGCGTAAAGAAATTCAACGCGGAAAAGACCGTGCAACGCGGGGCGCAAGACTTCTTTCCGCGGGTTGTCCAGCTTTCCTCCCGGCTGTCGGGATTCCGCGGTGGACCAGAACTGGGTCAGATGCGGGTAAACGCAGGATGCAGCTCGGCCATGAATGGTTTGCGGTCTAGCATAATATGTATATCGATTGGTCGGCTTTCGCCGAGCCGCGTTTCGTCCACTCCTTTATCCCCGGTTCTTTTCGTTCCGGTTCCGCCGATCGATCTTCTCGCGTTAATCGCCGCCGCGATCGTCGACCGCAACCACCGTCGCATCTGTTTCCCGAAAACGCACGGGGTGAACGCTTCTTCGGATACGCCGGAGAACGGAGCGTCGATCGCGAGGATCAATCGTAGACCTCGAACGTCTGACGACGAAACGGCGTCGATCGCCGACCGAGCTCCTCGATGTTACATAAATATTGATGTAGCGATTCGAACGCGTCGCCGAGCGGCAGCGTTATTCCGTTTAGATGGTTCTAAACATAGTCGGCCCTGGTGCGCGAGATATCCTTTTCCCCTCTCCGAGGGAGAAACCGATTGGACGTTGCGCCGTGCGCGCGGAGAGGAGAGGCGAGGCGAGGTTATCCCGAAATACGTTCGATCGCGGATCGGCGTCGGACGACGCTAATGAAAATTTCGGTGACCCGTTTCAATTAGGGGAAACTTCTGTGACGGGGTTGCCGTCGGACGATGCTGATTCACCGGGCACGAGGGATGTTCCGGCGCCACCGGCACCCTGCGCGAGTGTCGTGTGGACCAACCAGATACTTTAATGACCTTTAACGACGCGCAATTACCGTCGAATCGGACGGGGTAACGCTATCGGTCTTGCGTTACAAGTTCGGACAACACCGGGTGCTTAAAGTTCGCAACGAGCGCCGGCCGGTGTTGGTTGCCCATTAAAATTATACCGCATCGTCGATCGAGTGTCGCGCGCGCGAACGCGCGAGCAGCGCCGCTTTTCCTCGACTTTGCCGGATCGGCTCGCGTCCAGAAATCCGACGCGTTCGTACCCGATACCAATTTGCCGATGATCTACGCGAGATCCGGCCGACTTTTCGAGAGCGAACACCGCTCGAGAGGGCCGAGAGCTTCCAGCCCGGGCGGCTCCGAGTCCTGAGTCCCCGAGTTCCGTTTGTCGGAAAGTTTAAAAGACACCGAGCCCTTTCCATCGGGACAGGACCGTTCTCGAAGCTGCGGCACTTTGGTAACAAGACGCGCGTGCCTTTCGGGACCTGCACGTGTGCGTGAGCACACATGCTTCGAGAGGAACGAACGCACCGGTGTGTTAGGTTCACGCATGTGTCTCGTAGACTCGCTGCGCTCTCCGTGCTCCGTGCTTCGGGATAGGTTGTCGTTAACCACATGCCCCCGGTCTCGTTAGCCTCCTTTATTAGGTACATCGTCGAGATCCTACGAGCAGCCTAATCTGTTCGCTCGTTACGCGCCACCGAGATTACCGGTCGGGGTTTCCGTTTCGAGGCAGATTCGCAGATAGCCGCGCGAAAGGTCGATAATGCACGGCTGCGAGGTCCGATGATCTAGTTCTCTTCGCTACCGATGCAACGGCCTCGTTCTTATCGCGACCGCGTCGAATCCGCGTAAACGCGAACGTCCGTCCGTTTCACGGACGATCCTCGGTCGCCGATCGTCGAGGGTCCAAAGATTTCACGGTGGTCCGACGAGAGGAGCAACGCGAACGAGCGGGGATACTTTTGTATACTCGAAACCGTGTCCTCGAACCATGAGCCGAGTCGTTAGTTTCACGAGGTTTGTTAGCGGGTCCCGGAAGGGCCGCCGAGATACTTATTGCGAGCGTTTCGGCCTTTTGTAGAGGCTCTGTCTCCTGGCTGTCGACCGACGTCTGTCACGGTGTGAAGTTTCAAAGTGTACCACCCGCGTTTGATCCGCGGTCGCTTTTTCGACGCGTCCCTTTTCCCGACCGACTAAACAAGCTTCGTCGATGGAATAATTAGGAGAGGAAACGGGGCTTTGGCGGTGCACGAATCAAGACAAAGTTTTCTCTCTTTCTCGCTCTCGGCGAGATCGTGTTTTTCTTTATTTCGTCGGCAGACCAATTTCCCGTACACCAAGCGGAGCATCGTTGTCCGTTTTCTGCGACAAAAGGAGAATTATCGACCGTTGCGCTATCGGCGTACTCGCGGAGGAAGTTTTAGCAGCGGGAACGCCTCGCGGAGCGACTCACCTCTCGAAAAGCTGTTCCACGGGCTACGAAGAAGCGGATTGTGTCCAGACGTTGGGCTAAACGAACGAGAGGCACGCGGATCGCGGGCTTTTCCAAACGAAAGCACTCTGCGTGAAAAGAAGGACGAAGCTATCGGAGTCGCGCGTCCGCGAAGGGACGTCGAATAAAGGGCGATCGTATATCCGACGAGAGGAGTTGGAAGAGCATGGCGACGGTCGTAAAGGCGCGATGATCTGTGGGTAAAGAGGGTGAGCAGTGGCTGGTACCGAGGGGGCCGCAAATTGAATAACAAACGTTCACCCTCGTTGGTTAAATCACCGAAAAAGTCATCCCCCGAGCTTGTACGCTGCTCGACGTTAACCACACCCCCCGCGAGTCCTCGGGTCGGGTCGGGTCGCATCGCCTGGTCTCTGGTACGGTCTGGTCTGGGCTGGTTTGGCCTCGCGACGCTTCAGACCCTCCTTCGCCTGCTTTGCATAACGATCTTGTGCGGTAATCTCGGGCATATTGATCCGATTTAGAGCGTACCGCGAGAGCGGGGATCGTTTATGGCTCGGTCACGGTCCGTCGTTGTCAGACCGTTCGATTCTCTCGAGTTGACGCGCATTGGAGGTAATTACCCGCGCAAGAAGATTGCGTCTCTTTGCGATTCGAACGGCGCGGCGTCGTGGCGCACGCGTCTTAGCCTAATGGAGCGACGGATTGAAAGAAAATTACGCGAACGACGTGACGCGAAGCGACGCGGCGATTCGCGAAGGAGAACGAACGACAAAGAGAAAGAGAGAGAGAGAGAGAGAGAGAGAGAGAGAGAGAGAGAGAAAGACAAAGAATGAAAAAGAGAAAGGGAGGGAGAGAAAGAGAGAAGGGAGGCCCAGGGTAATTAAATTTATCGAAGCTTATAAAGCTGCGTGTCGCGTATATACGTCATTATTTAGGCATTAGCGGCGGAAGGCTCTCTCGGGCCCGGGATCAAACGAGCCGAGTCATCCTCTGTAATAACGTCGAGTGCTCGGATAGGTTGCGAGCGTTCTCTCGGACCCGTCGTAAATAGGCCAACAGGAATATACACGTATCGTCGAGTAGATAAAAACCTTTTTCGAGTTAATCGAGGCGAGTAGATCGGTCGGCTGGAAAAAACCTCGTGGACCTTGCTTTTGGCTCGCCAACCGACAAAGGAAGAAGGGCGCAGGCTAATGATTTTAATGCAAATCACCGGTGCAACTCGCGAGAAAAGGTAGCCAGTGGTTCGTTCTTTTCGAGCAGGGGCTGAAAATCCGACGAGATTCGCAAACTTACGTCTCTGGTCCGCGTCCGTTGTCCGCGTACGACGATGTCCTAAGGTCTTCGACGAACGCTATAGCGAGGAGAACGGACATCCTGCGGGGGAGGGTGGCGGAAGAGATGCAGCGAGTTTCCGAAGAAGCAGAAGCAGCGGCAACGGGAGCAAGGGCCGCAAGAGCTAAGGGATGATAGACATTTAGTGGAGAGAACACGATCACGGGGGGAATCATGATATTCAGAGGCACATCGTTATTCGCAAAAGCATCGTTTATTTCCTCTTTGTCTCTTTCAAAATGAATTTATAATCTTTATAATAATACATCAATAATAATAATAATAATAATTAATTAATTAATAATTAATAATTAATCATAATAATAATAATAATAATAATAAATTCATAATATCGTGATATTAAGATCGAAGAAGGTCGTCGTCGATCGATGACGGTCGGGACGCGGTCCGAATACCAAGTTCCAAACGCAAATCGCGCGTCAAGGGGAAATAATATCGAAAGGCGACAATGAAAATCCGACGACGTGTTTACGCGTTTTATTTTTTCCCGTTGATCGACGGTGCGTGCGTGTGCGTGCCTGCACGGTCAACGTCGTTTGGAACCTGCTCAGAGAGGAATCTCGATATACTGTATCCCCGGATGTTCGGATCGCGCGGGCGTCGCGATCGCATCGTGGACGCGTCGTTCGAGAATACCAGGGGCTAGAACTCGCGCGCACCTTTTTCGTAATATGCATTTGTTGCGTGTATCTCTACGTGTAGGTGTATGGTACAACGCGACAGTGCGTTAATATAGAATTTTTTACAACATTACACCGCTTAATTAATATAATATCTTTCTCACGCGCTATGTATAATATTTACAAGTAACAAAGCCGGCGGTGCGTCGGATCGGATGCGTATCGACGATCGACGACCACCGACCTAGGGAACAACCGAACGTCGAGGACGTGGGATACCAGGGTTCCAGGTTGAAGAGACAGAGCGAAAGAGAGACGGACAGAAAGACAGACAGACAGACAGACAGACAGACAGACAGATAGATAGATGGATAGATGGAAAGATAGACACAGAGAGAAAGAGAGATAAAAAGACGCGACGGATCAGCGACGGACGCGTAAATCTCTGGTATATCGCTTCGAACTCGTGGCAGGCAGAAAACTTAGGTTGGCGCGGACAAGCGTGATAAAAGAAGCCTGCAGGGATCGAATCGGCTGGGTTCCGCGATTCGAAGCAGCCGAAAGAGAAAGAGAATCCGTCGCTACCGCTAACGTAACACAAAGATGGACAGTAGTTTAGGAAGAGAAAGAAAGAGAGAGTGGCGAAGCTCGAACAACCTAGAGACTATGTACAGGCGCGGGGGACGAGGGTGAGGGAGTCTGCGCGGTCCCCGGCGTGCCAGGATTTTGTTGCACGGAATAGGAGTTACTCTGACGCGAGTGCTGTTGTTGGTGGTGGTGATGGTGGTGATGGTGATGGTGGTGATGGTTCTGATTCTGATTCTGGTGTTGGTGGTGCGCGGTGGTGGTGTGATGGTGACCGATGGTCGCATGGTTCTGTACGGATTGTACGGACTGTACGAGGTTCAGGTTGAGGGGGTAGGATAAGGGGGAGCCCAGGGCCGTTGCGGCAGCGGCAGCGGAACTGCAGGCACCGGCTCCGGGCCCCACCGGGCTCAGTGCATGCTCATCCCCGCGTGCGGGTGGTGGGCCGCCGCCGCTGCCGCCGCCGCCACCGCCGGCACGGATGTTGCGTGATGATGCGGATGGTGCATTAGAGGAGGGAGATGCGGGTGGTGGGGATGGTGTGGGGTCAGAGGCGGCGGGGTCATCTGTATTGGGGTCATGGGCGTTGTCGGCTGATGGCCGAGACTGGTGGTGGTCTGGGATGTGGTGGTGTTGTTGGTGTCCTGGCCCGCCGCCGCTGCCGCCGCTGCCGCTGCCGCCGCCGCCGCCACCAGAGCCTGTTGCTGCTGGGCCTGAGGCCCCGCCGCCGGTTGTTGCTGGCCCGGTTGCTGCTGCTGCTGCAGCGGCTGCGGCGGCGGCGGCGGCTGCGGCTGCGGCGGCACCGAGCTGGAAGTGGGACTCTGCTGACTCCCGTTGTCCTCGCTGTCGGAGCAGGACTCGGCCGACGAGCTCCCCGCTCCCCCCTTGCCCTTGCTGCCGCTGCTGCTGCTGCTGCTGCTGTGGGTCTTGACGTGCTTCGCGAGATGGTCGCTGCGCATGAACCGCTTGTTGCAGACCGGGCAGGCGAATCTCTTTTCGCCGGTGTGGGTTCGAAGGTGCCGCTGCAACTCATCCGAACGTGTGAACCGCTTGCCACAGAAAAGCCAGTTGCAAACAAACGGTCGCTCACCAGTGTGCCACCGTAAGTGGGCCTTCAGATGCGACGTTTTCCCGTAGACCTTACCGCATCCGGGTATGTGACAGCTATGGATGTTCTTCTTCCTGAGATGCACGCCGGCCGGGCCAAGCCTCTCGGCTTCTTGACAGTTTGGACAGTCGCAGGTGGCTCTGCCGGTGTAGCGTCTTTGGGAGCGGGGCGACGGTGCTTGGCTGACACCGCCGGCCCCGACGCCGACGCCGACGCCGACGCCGCCGCCGCTCCCCTGCGGGCTGCCGGCACCGGCGCCAGCGCCCGCGCTCGCGGCCGCGTGGTGGTGCAGCCCGAATCCGGGCGGACCGCCGGGCAACATCGATTTGTACGTGTCTTGCAGAAGATTGTGGCCGGCGGTGGTCGCGGTGGTCAACAGATGATTGCCGGCGAGCGCGAGGCTGGTCGAGTAGTCGGCCGAGTAGTTGGCCATTTGCGCGGCGTGGACGCCGACGCCGACCGTGCTGCTCACGTCCAGCCATCCGCCGGCGGTCGCGGCCCCGTGCACGTCCCACCAGCCGTCGTTCGCTTTGATTCCACCGTGGGTCGCGCCGGGCATCGCGTTGAACGGCCACGAGTCGTACGGGTGTCGGCCGTACACCGAGCCCAAGGTCGCTCCCTCGACCTTTCCGAGCAAGCTGCTCTGATGATGATGCGGATCGCCGGCCGGTTGGGCGCTAGCCGTCCCCGGAAAGTACAGGTCGCTGCCGTATTGGGGCGCCGTCGACGCGCAAGAAGTCACCGGCGCTCGAGCGTAGCCACCGGTCGTGCTGCCGGCGCTGCTCGTCGCCGCCGGTCTTTGACTGACTCCGGTCGTCGTGCATCCTCCACCTCCGCCTCCTCCTCCACCGCCTCCACCACCTCCTCCACCTCCTCCTCCTCCTCCTCCTCCTCCACCGCTGCCGGTCGAGCTATGTTGAGGAGAGCTACCGCTGCTCTGAGGACTCTTTTTCCACGGATGAAAACCTTTGCCGACGGCCGCGTCTGCCAACGGCGGGGGACTCTTGCTGCTCAGCTTGTTGCATTGGGCGGCGAGCATCGCCAGCGGCGTGCCCCGTAAACCCGGATGGTCCTGAAACAACAAAAACAAAACACGAGATTATCGTCTTGTACTCTCGCTCTTCGCGCTCTTCGCGCTCCTCTTTGCCTCGTCCTCTCTTCGTTTCAATTCGATTCCCTTCGTATCGGCATCGTATCGCATCGTCGTCGTTTAGGATCCGATCGGATCGGATCGGATCGGATCGCGTCGGATCGCATCGGATCGAGAGAAGCTCCGACCAATTTTTCGTTCGGTCGGTTACAACGCCGCAACGCTAGCCATGATTTTATTATGGCGAAACGCGTTCTCGAGCAGGTGTTACCTGGTCGAATTATGGTCCCGCTCTTCCGATACGATTACGCAAACCGATAATAACGAGTTTCGAGACGAGCTTCGCGAATTAGGCGTCCGCTCGCGTATATCGATCCGGCGAAATCGAGCCCGGTCGATTGAGACGCTTTCCGAAGGCAACGCGGCTCGTAATATCGAAGTCGAGCGCTCGCTTGCCCGCTGGATGCGGCCATAATCGCGGCTAAATCGACCCAAAAAAACCGAGGTCTGCTCGCCACCGGCCGAAGCCGCTCGGCGGTGCGGTGCTGCGCGGCGCGCTGCGGAACCGAGGCTTCCCCCGAGGTTGTATAATGACACAAAATTGCCGGTCCTATCCTAGAAGACGTGGAAGACGTGGAAGATTGCCGGCGAGCCAACAAAACCGGGGAAACCGAATCGCTTCGCGTAAAACACTTTAAGCGCCGACTGTTCCCGGTATCCGTCCGCCCTCGATAAAAACCCGTGCTACGAGCAAACGGTTTCGGAGATACGGACTGTGCTTTTTCTTCCAACGGTTCCTCCTACGGTGTCCGGACGACAGAGTCGCGCGATCTCGTTCGAATGCAAACGATGGCGCGACGACGACGACGACGACGACGACGACGACGACGACGTTGTCTCCTCGCCGGGAGGACGAAAGACGAGCAAACGGTCGAGCGGTCGATCGGCCGGCCGGCCTGCCGGTCAGGCGGCTACCGAAAGGCTGCAGGCCGTCCAGAGGCTGGAGGCTGTGGAGGGAAGGGACCGGCGTGGATTCGGACGTGAAAAGGTAAAGGTAAAGGCAAAGGCAAAGGGTCCGCGGAAGCGGCAGGAAATTAAAGTCTGGCGGGCCGCGCAGCCATTAGCAGTCGGCGCCATCGAGGCGACACGCCCCCACACGGTTCAACCTTGCACCAACACCGACCAAAGACAACGAGTGCGCGCACCCTCCGCTGATAGAGGCCAAGAGAATGGGAGAGACGGAGAAGCGAAACCCTACCAATCCGTGGTCACCCCGTCCCGTGACTTCGGGCAAGGTTGCCAGGGTAATAACCACGGTTGCGGTCATCGGTGAGCGTCGAGCTCTTTGCTCGTTCCGCTCTTTAGAAAATCTCGGAGTCGTTCGAAGCGGGTCGACGACTCGAACCTTTCTCTGGATTTCCCCGCGAATCTCTTCGATTCGAAGACGACGACGATGCGATCTCTCAGCCCCTCGGTCGTTCGTCTCCTCTTCTTCTTCGATCGTCGATAATCGAGGATCGAGTACGGAGAGCCTGCGAATCGAATCGACGCTTCGTTTCGTTTCGAAAAGGGGTGTCGAACAGACTCGCCCCGATTCCGTGTCCTCGACGAATGGGAAGGTGACGGCAAATTTCGACGCTCGTTCGCTCGTCGAGGGGTGGAAGACAAAATCGTCCTTCCTGGCCGCGTGGCTAGGGTGGCTCGCCACCGGGCAGGGGAGAGAAACCGGAGGAGAGACGGAGGGCAAACCAGCGAGAGGGACCGAGCGGGAGAGAGCGAGAGAGAATCTCTCGGCCGATGGTGTACGGGCCACGCCCTCTTCGAGCTTCGTGAGTGCAGGTTGTAGGCAAGCTACCTATCGATCCGTCGGAACGATACGACGGTGGCCCGGTGGAGACAACGACGTCTCTCAATTAGCTTCCTCTCGTTTCGTTTTCGGCAGTCGACGAATCTGTTCGCGACCAGTTTCCTCCGCGATCGCCGTCGTCGCGATCGGTCTTGCCAATGCGTTCGAGCCAGCCGCGCGGTACGTATTCGGCCGATCCGTTAACGAGACCGCGCGGAGCGTTAATAGGGTTATCGATTAGAGCGATATTAGCCGGCAGTTGTGGCCAGTCTATAATTACGCAGCGCAGAACGAAAAAGAGTCGTTATTGCATGCTGGCAGCACGAGCGAGGCGCCTTCGAGTCGCCGATGTATGCGCCCGATTCACCCGCTCTCTCGTCTATTATACCTGTCCTCCGTCAATTACCGCGATTCTTTGCGAAGCGTCCGCGCTTTATGCCGGTTACGCACGCACGCGGTGGGGTGTACTTCTTTCGCTCGAAACGCGAGCCTTACCGGCTCGGACTCGTTCGACAAACGAAAGCTCGCGCGAGTCGTCGGCGAGTGCTTTCTCGGCTGCTACGCGAGATTTCGTCCTAAGGATTCGCGCGGCCTTCCGTCGGTACGGTTGAAAGAGACCCCCGTCGTCGTGGGATGGGTGCTCGGCTAGAATCCTTTGTTTTAGCCGCGTGACGTCACGCCCATCGCAGCCCGCTAGGACTAATAACGCCTTCGGCTGTGCCGCGCATAAATTAAAACCAGGGAGCCGTTCTTCGCTCTCGGTCGTTTCTCGTCGTTTCTCGTCGTTTCTCGTCGTCGCCGGCTACCTTCCGAGAACGGCGTCGTCCGCGAAGGGTTGCGAGACGTCGTAAAGCGCGAGTCGAACGCGAGCCTTGTTTTTGCAACAACGAGGGCATCCGTCGGCGACACGTTTCGGCGCGTCTTCTTCCTCCCCGTCCACCGTCCGACAACTTCTCGGGAGAAATGTTACGCCCGAGTTGACCGCCGATGCGTGGCGAACCGACCCGACAGTGTGGCGAATGAAATTCATGACACCGCGCGTCGAAGGAACTTTCAAGGTAGCTCGCGACACTATCGACGCTATACCGTGTAAATATCTCGCGACCACCGCCGTGGAAAAACGACGGGGACGCGAGACGACCGGTGTCGTTTTCCCCGTTGTCGATCGTTGCCGTCCCGGCGGTTAACCGACAGGCTGCCGTTCGAGCCGACTTACGGGGTGGCGAACCAGCTACGAGCAAAGCGAAATGAAACCGGTGGGTGTCGAGGCGAGAACACGAGCCACGCGACAGCTGGACGCGGAGGCGTCGGGGTTCGCGCGCGACAGCTTAACCGAAGCCGACAGGCGTGCGAACTCGGCAGACCATAGGGGCTTGCGGCGAACCGCATCCGACGTCCGCGCGTCAAACATATTTCCCTGGCGACTCCATCGAATCCCGGTTCCGCCGCAAATAGAGTGCGCTGCGGCTTCCCGAGCGGTAACGCCGCTCCTCGGAGTCCCGAAAGGGAGGTCCGGTCCCGAAGCGTCGATGCAAAAAGCGTGGAGGGTTCTCTTTCCGCGGTAACAGAGCCGGACGCGAAATTGGTCGGCGGTCTTTTCTGGTTTCCGTGTAAAAAGCGACGCGACGACGGTCGTTCCCGAGAGCCATTGACCGAGCAGCAGCGAACCAGCCACCTGCCTCGACTCGCAGCGTTAGGCTCTGCTCCTTCGATTCGATTCACCTGCGTCGACCTCGAAACACGAAGGACCCGTCGAGTCTAACGTCGCGTCCGCTGGCCTCTCGGTTTTCCGAAACGCAGGGAGGACGTCGAGCGTCCTCGGAAGACGAGCGTATCGCGTTATCCGGTGGTCGTCGGCGGGTCGCCCGGTCCCGATATCCCTCGGAACACTCGTAAACCGCGTAATAAAGGTTTTTCGTTTCCTGGCGGCCGCGGCGTCGTATCCACGTCCGCGTTATGCCCCGGCGAACGGGCCACGCGTAATCTTAATATCGATCTGGTTCCTATAAAAGCAACGCTGCGCCGGCTGTAAAAATAAACTCTTCCGTAACAACTTGCCGCGGCAATAAAAACGGACGCGAAGGATTCGTTTAAACCGACCACGCCGAAGCTGGCCGCTCCGCGAAATTTTCGTATTTTCTGTTAATTGGTTCCTGGCCACCCAGGAAATATCGTTTTCACCGCGAGGATTCGAAGGCATCCACCGGACGCGATGCCGTAACAAGGTACACGGTCGTCGTTAGCGTACCCAGTGGTCGTCGTCGTCGTCGTCGTCGTCGTCGTGGTCGCAACTTCTTTCGAGTCGGCGAATGTGTACGCCTGTCGCGTACACCGCGAACGTTATCGCGGAGATATCGCGGCGCCCGTGGCTCCGCTCTTAATGCTAATTATTTGTTTATCGGTCTCTGCATGCAACTGCGTCGGCACGCAGACCTCGCAGACCTCGCAGACCTCGGATAAATCGCCGCAACCCCGCCGGAGCAGCAACCCGCGCAACTTATTACCGCCTCTCGGATAGCGATCGCGAGCGGCAAACGGCGCCGGCGACTTCCGACGACGGTCGTTTCGTTGCGAAAAAAAGAAATCCTTGAAAATTGGAGCTTTCGCGTCAGAAGATTCTCCGATTCTCTGGTGAGAAAAGAGAGAGAGAAAGAGAGCGAAAGAGAGCAAAAGAGAGCGAGTCGAGGTGAAATTTTCCTGTTTGGATTTCACGGTGTCCGGGTAAAGTGGAATCGGGGTCGACGCGTTTCGTGGCTATTGGGAAACGAGAGATAGGTAAGACCCTGGACACGGGATAGAAGTTTCGCTGGAAGACAGGATTAATAATTTTATTCATGAATAACCGAAGCTGCATCGCGAGACGAAGAGGCCTCCGTTAGTTCCCATCAAACGGCAGCTACCTGTTATCCTCCCTTCTAAATTATGTTTTTTAATTAAATCCATCGTGAGAGAAGGACTCGGCCGTCTCTTTCTCGCCCTTCGTCCAGGGTCCCTTCTCGCCTCTGTCCGCGGCGCCGCGTTACGAAAGGTCCGATCGTATATCCGAAAAAGTCTCTACCTCTTGCTGTATAACCGTGGCCCCGGGCCAAAACAGGGAGCTACCCAAATTTATTCGGCTATCGAGCGACCGGAGGGAACAACGGAGGCTTCTTCTTCTTCTTCTCCTTCTTCTTCGTCGTCGTCGTCGTCGGCGTCGTCGTCGTAGTCTTCGTCGTCGTCGTCGTCGTCGTCGACTACCTTCTATCGCTCTCCTTCTTCTTCCGTGCCTTCTTCTCCGCGTCCTTTCATCTTTTAACCCCTCCGCGCTTCTCCGCGCTCCTCGGAACACAGAGTTTTTTGGCCCCGGCAAGATAGTCGCTCTCTCTTTCTCTCGTTCTCGCTCTCGAGATAAATTTCAAATTGCCCTTGGACCTAATGATTTCCGGGTATAGGATAGGAGGAAGGCCGGTTCACGTGATCGACTCGTAGGCCGAGGAGAGATCGTTTTCCTCGGAAGAGAGGAGAACGCGAAGCCCGGAGTGGTCTGTCGTCGCCGTGTTCCTTTCCTTCTGCCTGCGATGCGAGCCGCGGAGGAACTACGGCCGCGCTACCACCAATTCATTAGCACTCGTAAATCTGTCGTGAGCGACAGCCACCGCGAATATTAAGCGGCTATTACCGGTTAGTTATAATTCGTGGCCAGTTAACACCGCGCGCGCCTCTCCGCCTCGAAGACCTCGAGGACCGAGGGTCGAGATACGCGCGGCTTCGCGTCGCCCCGCGCCGAGGAGGATCGAGTTTTTATCGCTTCGGGAACTCGAGTCGAACGCGTCGAGTCGGCCGTGTCTCGTTGCCGCGTTCGTTCGAGTTTCGCCACGGATTCGACGATACCCGGGACCACGGTATTCGAATCGCATCGAACGAACGTCGCCGCGTTCCACCGAGAAGGGAACGGAGAACGAGCGAGCATTAAATGTCATCTAAAGTAGGAGAAGAATCGACCGGATCGTTCCTCTCGATTCTCGATGGCTCGGGAGGCGGGATCGGGGTCAGGAGATAGCCGTCGATGCGGACTCGAGTCGATTCGACGCGGAATCGATCGGCAAGAACCCCGGCAAACGGGCGAGAGCCTCGTTCGGATTCAGGTTTCGAGGTTGGTTCGCGCGATCGAGCTCTCCGTTGCCGTGTACTCTCGTGGACGATCGTGGACGATCGTGAACGATTCGCGCGCAGTTAATTTCGCGAGATTTAGAAACCGACCGCGACACCGCCGAGCCCATTTTCGGACGATTATCGTCACGAGGGAACACCGCCGTGAGCTCGCGGCCGCTCGGCGTCGCGTCGTTTCGAGGATAGCGCCGATAACGATGACCGGCTCGAAAATAGGCAATTGGTTTTCGGCAAAAATCGCGCGACTCGTTCCCCTCCTCCTACCCCAACCCTTGCGTCTTCATTAGGATAATGAGGTCGGCGTAAATCTTGCGAGCAGAACGGGCCGACCCGCCGGAGTTTGCGCGTGCTTCTGGAATATCTCCGGCCGAACGACGGAAGCGGCTGCATTTGCATCGAGTAATTTAGTGGTACATAAAATTCTGCAGCCAATTAGCGGCCGAGTGTCCGATCTATCGCCCCGGCTAGTCGTTCGCTCCCTCTAGAAACGCTTCTAATTTCGGAAACGTGACCCCCTTTGCTCGACGAGAGCCGGCTTCCTCCTCTCCTCTGCTCTCTGCTCTCTGCTCTCTGCTCTCGACCGTCCACCGAGAGCAGTTTCGCCTTTTTACTGCCTTGCCTCCCTATCGTCGATGCGTCGCGCCGTTCGACTCTTGCGTAAGCACCGCGCCCGGCTCGTTTCGAAGGACAACCGGACATAAAATTCTACGTTTTGCAGAAACGCTGCCCGTGTACCGCCGCCGCCGTCGCCACCACCGACTCGCTGCTACCTTCGATTAAACGAACGTTACGAAGCTAGTAAAATCCTCTGGATTCTCTCTTTCTCCGTCTCGATCGCGCATCTACACGCGAAGCTGCCGCGTTCCAATTTCTTCCCCGCTCGAGAAACGAAGCGTCGAGATGTTTGAATATTCGTCGGTACCGATCTTCCGACTCAAAGACGTCCAGATTTTCCGCGCCGCTTGCTCGAAGTTGCTCGACCCAGGGGTGGAGCCGCGACGCGTCTTTATTGTTCGCTCAGGTAGACCAGCGGCCTCGATTTATTCGAGATGTTATTAGGCTCCTAGATCAAGCCTACCGAAAGCTTTGCCGCTCGCGTCCCCGTATATTCGACAGTTTATCGGTGTCGCTGCCCGGTGGTCCTGGTCGGCGGCTTTCTTTCAATTACGAAAATTTAGGTAAATAGCCACGGCTCTGCGGGACCGGGAAACGGAATCGTAGGACGATAAATTAGCCAAAGTATTAGCATTTAAACGATCCTCCGTGCCGCGCCGGTTCGTCCGAGGACTCGACGACCCTCGTCGTCGTCGTCGTCGTCGTCCTCGTCGCGACGAATCGAGGGTCGTAGGGATTCGTTGGTGGCGACCTCTGGCAACATCCGTCTCGATCCGATGCCGAGCTCGATTCGCATCCCGTCGCGAGTTTAAGATATCCGTCGAACGAGCGGAGCTGTCGACGAGGTTCTACGAAGAATTATCAGCGAGCAAGAGGCCGATTGAAACGTGAGAACTGTGACGAGCGAGAGCACCGGCCACACACGCGGCTCTCACCTGCGCCCGCTCCATATTATTTATTCATCGTAACGGCGGAACGGCTGTTGATACGGGAAGAACGTAGCTCTAGAGGTCGTCGTAATTTAGCCGCGGCAGAGTTTTACGAGACGCGAAGGGGCCGGATGAGCGAACGGTACTTGGCGAAATTCGCAAACGAGCGAACGCGCGAGCTGATAAATTTACACCGAGCGGCATACTTCTAACAGCCTAAGTGCTCCTTTTACGAGGCAAGCTTACATTGAAACCGAAAGATGCGGCCGATCTGTGCGCGAGGCGAGCTCGCTCGTTCGTTCGTAATTACGCCCGGAATTCGCGGCGACGAAACGGCCGGAGCGGATCCCGGTCTGCACCTGCGAATATTTACGTTCAATTAAAAACTCGTAAACACCTAACACCGGCTAAATCTAAATGGACCTCGGCCGGCAGCCCGTGTTCCGCTCGCCGCGTCGTCCCAGCACGACGCTGACATCTTCCTCCAGACGAAACGAAACGAAACGAATCAACTGACCCAAATCCACGGAGTGTCGCGAGAGAAACGCGACGACCGTATCATCTCTACGCGGCCATGATCGCGCACCTGCTCTCCTCCTCCCTCCGTCGTGCCCGCGAGCCATAACTTTGCAATTTTGTTTCTGCGACGTAAAAACGCGTTGCTGGATTCGAGAGGATCTCTTAACGAGGTTCGCGACGTTGGATCGCGTCCAGATCGGTCTAATTAACCTTCGAACGAGCGACCGTCCGACGGTGGAGCACGTCGCGCGCGACGCGTTTAAACTTTTAACGTCGAGACGCGACGGATGAAGCGGCGGCCGGAGAAGCTGTTGCGACAAATGGAGCAACACGAGCGTTAATCAATCTTGTCTGGATAAGGATCAAGATAGACGAGACGCGCTTCTTTTCGCGGGCGAAGGAACCGACACGCGACAGCCCGGCGACGCGAAATCGATCCTCCACGAGAGATTTTCGATGGTCGGTCGGGGGCAATTTACCGGGCAGGTTAGGCCACGGAATTTGCGCGTGTACGCGATCCCTGGTCCGTGTAATACACGCATAGCGCCGGCTTGTCCGAAGTGTTGCCGACGCCGCTACGGCAACAAACTGCCACTAAATCACCTTTGGCAGACCGTGAACCCGTTCATCTCGTCTCGGACGCAGGTGCTCCTCCGACCGAGGATCCAATCTGGGGCCCGGTCCACGCGTTGTAATATCCTCCGCGCAAAAAGTAAACGGTTAAGAGATCGGTCTCGCGAGTAATTCGACAAGGTAAATAATCCTGCGAGCGGACGAGACCCGACTAAATTTCATCGGTTGTCCTTCGCGTCTTAGATCGAACGCTTCCGGTTCGAGATTCCGTGAAACTGGCAGCAAGCTAATTGCCCCGTGGCCGAGCCGAAATATCGTTTGTCCTCGGTAGCAGCGCGACCGAGCGAACGAATCGCGGAAGATAGCACTTTCTCCGAGCATGAATTACACGCGTAACGATTATAGGTTGTTACGAGCGCGCGAGCGAGCGTGGCCGGCGCTCGGCTACGGACCGCTAAAAAGGTCCACGCCGATCGTTTCATCGTGCTCGGACACGAGCATCGCACGGTCGACGACCAGACCAGGAAACTCGAGACGATCCACGAACGAACGAACGAACGAACGAAATCGACGAGCAAATTGGCTCGCGTGTCCTCGCTCCGCGAGAAAAGGGCTCCGCTCGATTTATAGCTTCATCGTACCGCTGCAACGCGCGAATCCTGTATCCGCGTTTTCCCTCGACCTCCAACGGAGTCGCGACACGTTCCCGAGATTATGCAAATCGAACGAACGTTTAACCCGGCTGCCAAAGATTACAACGACTTTTTCAGTTGTCACGTTCCGTTTGTAACGATCGCGATTTTCCGAGCCGATAACGCTCGGCTGTCGTCCGCGTTGTAATACGTGCCGCACGAAACCCCGGCCGTTTGCAGCGTTCGTTGGTCGCGCGGCGCTGGCACGCAGCGAGCTGCCGTTTAAAACTGGTTGCTCGTCGACTTATTAAAAAGACGTTTCGCGGGATGAAAGGCCGCGGAACCGCGACAAAACTCCGAGGATCACGTAAACGTCCGGCGGCGATACGATCTCGTTTCCGAACTACGCTCGCGCGATCCACGCTCTCGCTGTTCGCGGATTTGCTGTGGACGCGTCGGGGGTGTGCGCGAATCGGCGAATTGAAAAACGAGGATCCGCTTAATTCGATTCACCGAGACGCGTGTACGCGGGATCGGTTTATCGGATCGCTGCTATTCAATCACTCCATTAGAAGCTATCTATCCCCTCGTGAGCGCGACCCTTAGGAACGGTTCCGTCGCGCGGATCCACCCTCGTTCGCGATGCCGATGCCCGATGCCGCTGTTGCTACCGCCGCTGCTGCTTCTGTGCGGAGAGATCGCTGCAACGGACTGTGACATATTAGGCTACCCCCCGAGGACATCATCCCCGTATAAGAGACCCATAAAGAGGGTGACTCCGCTCCTCGGATTTATTGTTTCGCGATTTAGTCGTCGAGCGAGCCGTGGGAGCGGCTGCGGTCGCGCCACCGAAAACCCCCTGCCCTCTATTCACCCCCGAACTCGTAAATAAATTATCGTCCAACCGAAAACAACGCCCGGCTAAATGTCCGTGACGCGAGAAACGAGCGTTGCCGAGGTTCGAATTTTTTCCGAGTCGCCGCGAGCCGCGTAGCTTCTTAAAGAGAAAGGCGTTGCCAGGTTTTTTCGAGGATTTATCGCGTTCCGCGTTCCCACGAGACACCGACGTTTCCGTTTCCCCGCTATAAAAATTCATGACCCGGCCGAAAAGCCGGAGAGCTTTCGATGGTTCTTCGGATCCAGAGGCGACGAGAAGATTTCCGGTGCATCCCCTCGCGGATCGAGAGCGTTCCGCGGGCAGCTCGATCTATAAATCTAACGGGACGGACGCGGGGGTCGTTATGCAATATGTCGAGAGGATAATTCGTCCCCTAGGGGGAACGAGCGCGATAGCGATACGGACGTGAGCACCGAAATGCAAATTATCCGCTCGCAAGGACGCGGGGAGAGCGAAATGCGGTAAATTGCGGCGATCTCGTTGGTACTGTTCGCCATTCCGGTTTCACTCGGCTCGTTCGACAACTGCGTTTCGTTCTTACGCAACCGCGATCGTAGATACAGCTGCGTAGATTCGCTCGACGCACGGATTCCACGAAAATCGAACAAGTCGAGATCCCTGTGTATCGGCAAGCTTCGGCGCCGGTGGATACGCGCGCATCGATCGAGTGTATCGAACCGACGGCATTTCTAGCGCTGCAAGGTCGTCGAAACGAATCGTGATCGAGAGGAAGCAATATATTTCGATGCGCGGCCAATGCGCGAAGAGAGCGACGGTTGCGTAACACGGCCGAGACGTTTCAGCGGCTGTCGCACCGATTTAGCATCGATTCCGTGGCATTCCTCGGTAAACGCGATCCGTCCCTCGCAATTATCCCAGGCATCGCTGAAAACACACCGGTTCCTCTTTGGCTCGCGGGGCGCACGCAACGAACACGCTCGACGCGGCGTTGTCGGGCTCTCGAGCAAGCTGCGAGCTGCGAGCTGCGAGACGAGAGTTGCGAGCTGCCGGACGACCATATGCATCTGCTACAGGAAAATCGTGGCTGTATACCTTCTCGTGCGGAGTATACCGGAAGTTTTTACGGGCCTTGCAAGGGGTCGTTGGCTCCGCACCGGTCGTGAGAGGCAATTTTACTTTCGAGAAGCTGCCTCGCGACTCCGCCACGACCGAGCGGATCGCGTCGGCCGCGGATCCAACCGGAATTCGCGTTCTAATTGCGCGACGAGAAACAAGTTGACGCCGATTTTTGTCGTCCGTTCATTTTTCCAAGGTCGTACCGGTTCGTTATCCGACGCCTAATAGAGAACAAGAGCACCCGCGCGGGATTATCGTTCTTTACGCGCCCTGCGATCCGACTCGCCGCCACCGCCGTCGCAAACTTATCTCCGTTTCCGCCGTACCATTCGGCGAAACGACCGACGATAAATTACAGAATAATTGCCGGTGGACGGGCTCGGAACAGGTTGGACCTTGGTCGAACGACGATCGAGGTGCAAAGAATCGTTTTTCTGGAGCGCGAAAGACGAGTCTGGTCTCGAAGAAGCGCGTCGACGACGAGTCGCGACTGTTGCGCTCCGGGGAGAGAACCACGGAGAGAAAGAGAGAAGATATTGCGCTCGGTCGACGGGTCCGGGGTATAATGCGCAGTCGATAAATCATTGCGCTCGGCGGGCCGGTGAGCGAACGTTTGGTATTTTGGTTCCGACTCCGCGGGGGTTTCGCACCCCTGCGGAGCATCCCTGCCGTTGCCGCCACGCTTCTCTACCCGCGACGAGAGATCGTCGCGATGCCCAGAGGTGTTCTCGTCGCGAGAAGCGACGATCCGTCTCGTCGGGACATCCTCGATGCTGTCCCCAAAAAAGGGAAGCGACAGAAAAATTGGAAGGGTCCGTTGAACCGTGATCGCGCGATCTCGTCGAGGAAAACGCGTCGGGCCGCGTTTAGCGCGGGGAGGAAGGCAGAGACGGTCTAATAGAATCGAGCCGTTAACGATCGTTCTTCCACTTTGCTCGAGTGGCGCGCGTTAAGGCCTCGAGGTGTCGACCGGATCGAGTATTGTTCATGTTTCCCATGATGGTCCGGTGAATGACGCTCGCCGCGATGATACGTCACGATAATGGCCGGTAATTCGACGTAGCGATCTCGGAGGGGGGCTAGGTTCGACGCCGGGGCTGAGGCTGAGGCTGAAGCCGAGGCTGAGGAGGTTCAAGCCGAGGCAGAAGAGCGAGCGCGAACGCGAGCGCGCCTCCGACCAGGAATATTGTTTACAGCGACGGTACAGCGCCGAGAGAAGTCTTGGCTTTTCAATTATCGAACCTTCGAGCGATACGAGATGATGATGATGGTCTCGATGGAAGTCGTGCGCGCGAGTTGTTGCACGCGGTCGGTAAACCCACACGCACGGCCGCCGTATCTCTACCAAATTGCCGGCTCGAGCGAACTCTCTATCGCCTCTAAAGCTCTGCATCCTCGAACGGATCGTCGCGGACCGATCGCCGATACTTTTTCGCGTTCACCCCTATCGAAATCTCGAAAACGCGCGCGCGTCTCGTCCGGTTCGAGAGAGCTCGAACGGTTTCCGTTCGACGAGGTTCTATCTCGCTCGATGATCGGAGAGTCTAAATAGGAGACGGTATTCCGCGGGCGCGTTAGAGAATAATTCCGTCGACGACGATACCGCGAGCTCGAATAATGAACGATAATTCGAGGTAGACGGTATTGCGCGCGTGCACTAGGAACACGGTGCGCGGCAACCGAGCCAAGGGGCGGCTAGGGTTTTCAATTATCGAGCCTTCCACGATAACGACTCGACCCGCTGCAGTTGCGTACGTGCGCTGCACCGCGAGCGCGCCCTCCAGACCGAGGCGAGGCCGCGAAATTGCATCTTTGACCGTTTAATGGAAACCGAGCGTGCCGCGTAATGAATATCCTACGCCTCGTTCCTTTTGAAACTGCGATCCGTTCGCGATCGACCATCGCCTCCGTGGAAAACCGTCGAGGAACCCGATTAGTCCGGTCGCCTCCAGCGACGAGATTCCATATGCTTTTTCCGTTGTTCTTTTTTTTTTTCTTTCGCGAAAACGACGCTCGTCCGACGGATCCGACGACAAAGGACCCGACGGCGACAGAGGGTCGAAAGGCTCGGAAATTGATCGATCATACGCGAAAACGATTTTCCAAGACCGACGCGTCGAGCTGGCACAACAACGGGCAACGTCGTCGCCCCGAACATCTGCCGCTTTCGGACCCCGCGCGCGTTCGAACGAGCGCGTTTTCGAAAGGGTGTTTACACGTCGGGACTTACAACGTGCTCGACGAAAATAATTCATTAAGCCGACTGTTCGCGCCGACTGCGATGGGCGTGACGGCGATCGGAAGGGATTTTGTCAGCGGACCATGCGAGAGACGAGCGTTCAGCTTTTTTTGTCGCGGGGGCGGAGATACTCTGCGCGGAGCGCTCTTTGTTCCTTCGCCGAGAGAAACCGAGCAGCGTTCTCGCTCGATGGATTATACTCGATAATTTTACTTCCGTGTAGCCGCGTAGCCCGTGCAGCCCCGCGTAGCCGATGGAGAAGGGACGACTAACGACGAACAGACGATAATCGCGCAAGAGCAAGCATTCTGCGGTCGTTCCCTGGCCTCCGGGCAAATTTGTTCCCGGTAGGAAGAAATTAGGATGACATCTCGGTTGCATCCGGTGCTTCAGGTAAATCCTCTTAGATCGCGTAAAAAGGCCGCGCCGGGCTTTTAGCCCCACCGGCGTGACGGAGGACGTATTTTCGCGACAAACCGTCCGTACCGTGCCCATTCGCAGTCCATTGTTGTCCTCGAGAATGTCAACGGGGCGTCGCTTAAAAGGACACTTTTACCCTACGAATCGGATTATCGGATTACCAGCCCGAAAGTGAAGTGGAGCGAGGATTCGAGGCTTCGAGGATTCGAGGATTCTCGAGCGACGGCGACGACAGCGGTTTCGTCCGGGCTGTGCGTTGTTGCGTTGCCGGCGTTGCTCCGCCCGCCCAACACAGCTACGTTTACCCCCTGCTAATTGTGGCGTTTCTTCGCGAAGAGTTGCCATTCTTTACGATGCCCCCGAGGTATATGCATGGGAATCGACGGAACCTATCGGCAGGTTGTAACGTTATCGAGACTCTATGTCAGTTTACCGATGCCGTGCCGGTGTTGGCAGCGAAGGGAAACGCCGCGCGTGTTCGTGCAGGAAGCGGCGGGGCGCGGTGAATTCGGTCGATGAATTAATAACGAGAATTCGGACAATATTCCCCATTCCCACGATAAATGTAATACCGTCGAAGTAGCCGTCGATCGATCGTCGACGCCGAACAGGCAACTTACTCGTCGCTCGGACTACTTATAGCTTGACGTATTTTGCCCGGGGAAACTTCGTTCGACGTCTGATTAATTGATAGGTACACCTGGACGTACAATGGGTTTAAAGGCGACGTAAGCGTCGACGGAATTCTTCGACTTTCTCACACAGGAATAGAATTTCTGCGAGTTAACGAGGAGACGACAGCGCGCCGTGTATCTATCGCAACGACAACTATGCACGACACGCGCGACGATGCGACGCGCACGATCGAACGAGAACATTGGAAAACGGGCAAAGTTTGCGCGCGTATGGAACACGGAAAATTCTTCGGCGAGGTAACGCGCGTCCCTGTTGCGGGGATCGAGTGACGAGAGGAAGTACGTATCGTGTTACCGTCCCACGCATCCTGTCAAGTGGATCCTCCTCGCGCACAAAGAGGAGCAGACAAATAATTGGCTCCTCGGGCGCACAGGTAGAGGCCAGTCCCTTTGATCCCTGAGAACCTTGCGCAAGGACCATTATACCAAGGATACTCGATACATAAGGGACCCCGGGTGCTTCGGTGACGCGCCAGAAGGAGAAACGAGAAGAAAAATAAACTGTTCGATACATTCGAAGCACGGACGGAGATGGCCCCTTATCCCCGATGGATCACGCGTCTCTTTTTTTCCCTTTTTTCTCTCTCGCTCTCTCACCCTTCTCTCCCCCACCCTCTCTCGCTTGCTCACTCTCTCTCTTCCTTTCGTCGAATCGACGGGAATCGCAGTTAATAGCGCGAGAAGACCCGTAGCGTTTCGAAAGTCACGACGAGAGCCCTGGTTGCGAGACAACGCCGGCAAAAAGAGCAAGGTCGATCGTGAAACGGAGCAGGAAGAGGCTGGAAGCGGAGAACTTTCCACGGAGATTAATTTTCGGCGCGACGCACACACCGACGGGAAACTTTTCTGCTGACTTAATTAATACTCGTACGCCTCTCTTTTTCGATGCCACGGATTTAATTACTTTTTTACGTCCACTCGTAAATCATCTCTCGGCGAGGCCACGGGGCAGCGGCGTGTTCGCTGCTGCGAGGCAGCGTCCTTCCTTCTTGCCGAGTCATAAAATAAAAAACTACCGAAAACCCGTGTGCGAACAGCGAGAGGAGGAACACGTGTGTTGCGCCGGGAGAGAACGCACAAAAGCTGGCCCCGACGTCGCTTCGGCGACTGCGAGAACGCGGTTCTCGCGACCGCGCCGCTTCTGTCAAAACAGAATAGATCATCCTGGATGATCCGCCGGATTACAGACGGCGCAAGCTGATAATGCTTCGCCTTCGCTCAGGTAGTCGGTCGAGATCCTCGTCTCCGTGCCCGAACAATGTCGACGACGAGAGGCTGCTCCACGAGACCGTCGAGACGCGACAATGGCAAACGGGCTTCGAACGGACCAACGTCCGACCGGAACGCGCTGGCCGCTTTGCCGTCGCGGCGAACGCTCGACGCTCGATCCACCGGGGGATCGTGTCTCGAAACTTTCCCAAATTCGAACGGATCTTTTGATTTTATCGCGAGGCACCCGTCGAAAGGCGCTTCTCAACGGAGACGACGGAACAAACGGTAGCACCTGATCCGCGAGATCGTCTATTCGTGCTCGAACCGAACGGATCGAGATGCCTATCTCCGAACAGGCTCGATAATCGACTTTGCCTCGAGGAGAGCGAAGGTTGACAGCTACCCTTTCTCAGGGACACCCGAACTCTAGCTTTTGCTCCTGTCGCGTGGTCAAAGGGGAGAATCTAGCGACGGACCGGTACGTTCTAGGCCGAGCACGGTTCGACGTCGAAACGAAAGAGACGCGGACTCACCACATGTCCGTGAACCGGTGACTTGGCGATAGATTGCAACTGCGGGTATAGTTGACCAGCCGCAGCCGGTGTCATGTCGGTCAACATTCCGTTGACGGTTCAGCGTCTAGGCTCGGTTGTTCGCGGAATCCTGACGGTTTTCCGTTGGCTTCGAGAGAATCTTGTCTGCGTCCGCGACGGCGATCACGATCCTGGACGCGCGCTCTCCTGCCGACGCCGCCAATGTCCGTTTTCCGTAGGTACACTTCACTTGCGGTAGAACACAGGACGAGGCTTCTCGTGCCTCGGTCGTCGGGACGAGAGAAAGAAAGAAAGAAAGGGCCGTGAAGTCGAGTCCACGGCAGTCGGGTCTGGGTAAAAAAGCGAGTGGGTCGAAAACGTCTTGGTGCTTAGGGGAAACCGGTTAACGTGGTTCCCGTTCTTCGCCCCGTGACAGACTGCCGGCTATCCGATCGGCTTTGCCCTGACCAGACAGAGGGGAATGGTAGTAGGGAAGCCAGCGAGACTTCGGCCCCCGGGCAAAAAAGGGGCAGACCCTGCTGGGCGGTACCCAGACCTAACTAGTTGCCGCCCCTAACCGCCTCCGTGCCGTGCCCGCTTCCTCTTTACTTTATTTATCCCCTCCGATATTCCTCCCACTCTCGTCTCATCCACCTACTCTCTCTCTCTCTCTCTGCCCTCTCTCCTCCTTTGAATCTCTCTCTCTTTCTCTCGCTCCCACTCTCTCGATCTCTCTTTCTCGTTCCATCGTTCCTTCGAGCCACCCTTTCTCTCTTGCTCTCCGCGACCATCCACGCAGCCCTTCCCCCGGATAATTTAACCGTGAAATGCGCGCGCACAACGCCACCGCCACCGCCACCGTCGCTACCACCGTCCTGGTCGTGGTCGTCGTCGTTGTCGTCGTCGTCGTCGTTGTAGTCGTCGTCGTGTTCGTCGTCGTCGTCGTCGTCATCGTCGTCGTCGTCGTCGTCGTGGTTGGTATCGCGAGAGAGGAGGCACGCGTGCTCCGACTTTGATGCCCTCTCTTCGAGCGTTTCAGCTTCATCGAGTCTCTTTCCACGTTTGTCCTTCCTCTTCCACTCTCGTTCCCCACCTCTCTCGCGTCTTTCGTTTCAGGCCGAGGCTTACGTGACCCGAAGTTGTCGTATTAGGCCTCAGCCTCGTTGTTTGACGTAACGGTATGCACGCCGTTGGTATTTAAATACCGACATGCCACTATCCGATACCGGCGAAACGAGCAAAGTTCATCGACCGGCCCCCGTAATTGATATACAAATCGGAATCGCGTCTCTCTCTCTCTCCCTCTCTCTTTTTCGGTTCGGGTTGATCCGATAGCCGACCCGGCAACGCGAGAAAGTCGAGAGACATTCGCGAACAGTTCGATCGGATTCGATGCATCGGTCGCGTAGGAAACAACACCGTTGCCCTGTCTACCCACGCACCCTTCTCGTTCTACTTGCCACGATTACGCGAGTTATACCAGTTTCAGCCAGATCGCGACGCCGCGTTTCGAAAGAGCACTCGCTCTCGCTCGGTTCTCGCACCTTGCCTCGGCAGGCGTTTGTTCCAGCGACGCCACGCGTCTCCAACGTTTGGTTCTTCGACGACCGATATCGACGAATCGTCGTCGGAAAGGTCTCGACCGTCGGACGGCGATTAATCCACGACGTTTCCGCCGCCGCCGTCGTGGACGAGCTGCCCTTGAGTTTCGTGCATCGCAACGTTGCGAGAGAGTTCCACGCGAAGGGGGCATAAGAAGTCGCGCGGCGCTCGAACGGTGTACCGTCTTACGAGCGTCTAATGCGATTTTAATCGAGCAGTTTGAATTTCAAATGCTATCGACTCGACCGCGCGGAGCAAGTTTAGCGTACATCGGGTTGAGTTTAGGGAAGGGCGCTGTTATAACTGTTCCCCCATTGGCGTGCCGGTTCGCGTTCTTCGGCGAAGATTTTCGGCCTCGCCGTTTCGTACCGCTGGAACGGTCTCGAAGCGAGAGCGGCTACGCCGCTGTTGCGAGCCGAGTAGGAAGGGACGACGCGTTCGGGTCGCATTAGGTCCTAATTTTCCATAATGGCAGAAGATCGAGGCGCCACTGCGGCGAGGCGGTCTAATCGCAGTCCATTCGCAGCCGTCCCCTTGGTCGTCTGTCGCTCCGGAAAGAAGGTCGTCCTCTAAACCCGAACGCTTCCGCCGGCCCGTTTCGATTCGTTAACTTCTCCCCGCGAACGTATCGTCGCGGCCAGCTCGGCAGCGAATTCCATCGCGAGCGTAATGCGTTTCGCGCGCGTATCGAGGCTCCGCGTGCAAATCGATGCGAGTCGCGAACAAATATTTCGCGGAACGGGCGCGCGCTGGCGAGCCATTGTCGATAACCAGCTCTCCCACCCTCGCACAGTCCGGTCGACTCGAGGAGACGATGATGCGTAGATCGCGTGCGATCGGGCCACAAAAGGTGTGATTCGCGCGCCCCACCTCCTCGAGGTCACAGGATACCGTCCACCGTTATAGCAAACGAGAAGAGGGATGAACGGCGGCACAATGAATCGGGGCCACAACCGGGCGTTAACGTCTTTTCAAAGAGCAAACGGCTCGGATCGTGCAAACGAGGGTGCGAGCGTACTCGTGGGGCCTACGATCGATCTCGTCGCGCGCGCCTTCCCTTCCAGAACGTTTTTAGATTTTTTCGGATAAAAATACGGCCCTTTGATTTATTATCGCTAGGCGATATTGGGTATCGCGAGCCCGCCGTCACGCACCTAGTCGGATCCGAGTACGACAGCAAAGCGAGAGGGAAAGAGAGAGAACAAGAGAGAAATTCGGGCCGAAAGGAAAGGAAAATCCGATCGAGAAGAGAGGAGCGACAATTGATTCCCTCGGTAACGATCGAGCGATATCGACGCCACGAAATGACGGATCGCTGATTGGCAGAGACGGGGGGTGAACGGGGTTGAAAGGGAAATGGGGCCCACGGGCCTGACGGGGGCGTATAATGACAGGGCGGCCTCGCGGAGCTAAGATGGTCCGCGTTGGGACCAGCTCGGCCTTTGCCTCTTATACGACCATGTGGCCATCGGGAGATGCTGATGGACTAATAATTACCAAGGAACCAGCTTCGCATATAGCGGCTGGGACCGTCGAAAATGAAGATTCACCAGACCAGACTGGGACCAGAGAGAGAGAGAGAGAGCGAGAGAGAGAAAGAGACATAGAGAGAGAGGAGGGGAGGTAGAGCCCCGTTCCGTTGTATCGCGCATCGTTGTATAAGCTCGCCGGTAGGCTGCTCCGGGAGGAGAAGGTGCTTCGAGTTTAATAAGCACCGCGTTCGCTATCTGTTTGGTCTATCGCTATCGAGTTCGGACGGTACGGGACGGGTCAGATCGGAACGGGACGGGACGGGACGGGACGGAACAGCCATTATGTTAATACGAACGATTCCGAGCGCTTGACGCGTCGACGCGACGGTGTGTACGTGATCGTAATTTATCGTGGTCGCGCGATACCACGAAATCGGTGCTCCGCGGGAACGATTAACGACTTCGAGGCTAACCTCTCTTCCAGCTTGGCCTACGGTCTGGCCGTTCTCTCGGCGGCGTTTCTCCGCGAAACCATTTGATTCGCAACTACGACGACCGGTCGGTGCTTCCGGTTAAAACGCTGCGTGGCGTGTGTCAACCAGTTCCGATGCTCGTTTCATAAATCAAACACTCGCGTCGAGTATGTAATGGAAGAGCGCTGATAACGTGCAAACATTCTTTGAACGATATAGGCCGCGTACAACAGCGGTCGGCTCGCTGCACGCGATTGTTAGCCCCCTCTAATAGCGAACGGTTCTACGGATTCGGCTGGCGTTGACACGGCGAAGCGGGATTTCGCGGATCGTTTCCTCGATTCGCGATCGATAGAGAGGCTAGAGTTATTCGCGGCGAGGAACACCGACCTACGGTCTCCGGTCGGTCGAGCACGGTCGTGTTCTAATTGTCGGAAAGAATTATAGCGATGCTTCCAGCCGTTGCGCGGTTCCGCGTTCGAATAAATATCCCTGCGGGCTCGTTTCGACCGTTGTCGGCGATTCGTCTCTGCGAGGCCGAGCGGAGGCCGAGCGGTGACCGGGAGGCAGAGGCGCGTAGAAGCGAATCCTCTTTGAGGCTTTTAAGGTCGAGCAGCGCGTTTTGCCGTGAAACAAGGCGAAGAGAAACTTGTCTAGGACTGATTTACGGACTCGTTGGCCGGGCTGGGTCCGCGCGCGGTTCACGGTTCCGTCTACAACGCGGTCCGGAATAGAGAGACGTTCCCGAGCAGATTTATGGGGTGTTCCACGGGGAGGAGAGCAGTCGATCCTCCGTAATTCACGGTGTGCTCGGCTGTTCCGTCGGCGCGTAATCCGCGGACAAGGAACTGCTCTCCGCCGTACCGTAGGAAAAGACGTCTGCCGTTCGAGCCGAAGCGAGGCGAGGCGAGGCGAGTCGATTCGATTCGATTCGAATCGAATCGGTCGGTCGACCCGCGCACCGTTACGTAAATAGCTGTCCCGCGAGATACCGCGTCGAGCTGGAACGTCCGTGACAAAAACGCCAATCTCGGATGTTATACATAACGTTGTCAAGCAAACAATTCAAATGAGCGTTTAATGGCACGACTCGACGGCACGCGGAGATAACGCGAAAGAGTTATTAGTATAATCACCGCGAATGGTAATAATTACAGGTCGCGGACGGGAAAGCATCGTAACAACGGCAACGATCTGTGCCGCACGCTTCTCGACCACCGGCACCGGGGGAGAACGAGTCGCGTTGCAATTTTTATCGGCTCGAATAGCAAAGGAGACTGTGCACGGGCGTCGATCGCCGTTGCTGCAAACAGCGCGATCGGTTCGTCGACGACGCGTACTCTCGTTTCCGGGAGTCGAGATATCGCCGAGAAAAAGAATGCGGGAAGCGTGAAGAATTAGCGCAAAAAGGGGGAAACAATTAGCCCGGCGAAGGACCGCCGACAAATTCGCGGGCATGTTCGCTGGAAGTTGAGATTGCAAAATGACGTGCAAACTGAGGGACGCCCTCGTCCGCCCCCTGGCAATACGGTAATCACTATAATTACGTATCGAGCCCTTATATTAATATCCCCCAGCTACGTCTCTCTTTCGCACTTTCGTTGCCTCTCTCGGTCCCGTCGATTCTTCCGTTCATCCTTTCGTTCGTTCGTTCGCCGCAGTCTCGTGAAAGTCAACGTCCCTTCCCCCTTGGACCTTTCGCGCGAACCGATCGACTCCTATTCGTCGTCGTCGTGAAACGTCGTTTGCCTAACGAACGCTTCCGAGACGCGACGCTTCGTAAAATCCCAACCAACGATCGTCGCACCTTCGGAGAGACCTCGGAGAGACGTCGCGAGTCTCTGCGCGATTCTTTCGTAAATTGGACGCGCGATTTCGAGCGCGCGAGCCTTTGTTCAAATCGAATTGCCAGATCCGATTGGCAATCGCGCAAATCGAATTTCGAACGAGCGCTGATGAATTGGCAGCGCGTTAAGGAGAACGGGTGTCGCGCGAGGCCTCTCGCATTGGCCTCTCTCGCAGTCGGGAGATGAACAATTAACGGAGGGGTGGCTCCGTACCGCCCAGGATGTCGTTGCAGAAGGGAGCAGATGTCGCCGATAGATTCCCTCAAATATTGCCGGCGACAAAGCGTTCTCGCGTCGGCGTTGCGCTACTTTTCGCCGAATCTTTTCGCTGCTACAACCAGCTCGAACGTTACGCGTCGACGGGTGCTTGGAAATCAGGAGGAAAGACGTCACTCGCGTTTCGGGCCATGGGACTACCATACGCGTCTTTGCACCGCCTTTACGTCGAACACCGAGCTTCCAACGATTCGAGTGGGGCGAACAGACTCGACGCGGCTAAGAGTATCTAAGCTATCGTGATTATCGTTACTTTACCTCGAGGTACTCGGTATCCGTGGAATGGTGAGGTTCCTGGATAGCAGTCGGTGGCATGGTCATGACGTTTTGCGGATGAGCAGGATGCGAGTACTGGTACGCGCAATTCATATTGTACACCTTCAGTCTATGACGAGCGCGGGGATTGTCTCGATTCGGCAGCGCTTCTAACACGAATCACACTCGACGTTCTCGAGCACGATGCACCTATCTCGTGAACGGGATTAAAGGATCGCTCGGTCGGGTCTCGAACGCGTTATGAATGGGCATGTCTCGTGGTCCGGTGAGCTCGGTCGCTCTCTCTTTCGCTCTCTTTCGCTCTCTTTCTCTGTGTCGGGCTGGGTTGCACGGGGATGTCAGCACGGTTCAGGATCGAGCGTTGAAAGGAGGCGAGATCGCGGCTCCCGTTATAGATCCTTGGCGTATCGAGAGAATCCGGTGTCGGTGGTCGATCGTGAGGCGGAGGCGCTCCCCGGCATCGGTAGTCCGTTCGAAGGTTGCCGTGGCCCCTCGTATATCCTGGTAATCACAGTAATTTCTGTGGCTGTTGGCCGCAGAAGGTAGAGCCGAGGAAGAGAGGTCGGTCGAGGCCGCGGATGCGGACGAGCGGAATCGTCTCGCGTGTCTCGAGTTTTCGCGTCGCGTCGGATGCTGAGTCGCGATGCGTGTCCGCTGCGACGCGGAAGGAGGTTGCAATTAAGCGCAGGGACTGGAGGTGCAGCTCGCGGCGTGCAACAATTATAACTGAGCTTTTTCGTCGCTCACGTAGGAGAGGAGCGCCTCCACGGAGGCGGATCCTCTTTCTCTCTTTCTCTCTTTCTCTCTTTCTCCGTTTGCCGACTCCTCTCCTACTTCGCCTTCTCGCTGCCCTCCCCTGCAGCCGCTCGGCCGTCTCTTAGCATATGTAGGTGTTCGGATACGCGAGTGCGTGCAGGGAGAGATCTGGTCGGGTGGCGGTGGCCAGACACGTCCCGCAGGAACACGCTCCACAAGTGTGTTTCCATCCTGGAAGGTGTTGCTGGTGGGGCAGAGGCGGCGGCCCGCCCTCGCAACGATCCTCCTCGTACAACCTCGCGATTGTCTAATCCTCGTGGCAACCCTAACGAACCCTCTCCGTCTTCCTTTCCCTCTTTTTCTCTCCCTGTCAGCCTCGTGCTCCCTCCATCGCGCCGCAGACCACACTCCCGACCAATTAAAACGCGCTACGATCACGTGGTTCATCGCCGCGGCCGTCGCCGCATCGTCTTCGTCGTCGTCTTCTTCGTCTTCTTCTTCTTTCTCTTCTTCTTCTTCTTCTTCTGCTGCTTTTACGTTCTTCTTCTTCTTCTTCGGCGGCGACCGTCGTCGTCGTCGTCGTCGTCGTCGTCGATGCCGCCGCCGCCGTCGCTTGCTACTCTTTCTTTCCCCGCTTCCACTTCCTATCGTTCCTGCCTCGCGCTCGTTCTTTTTCCCCTCTGCCTCTCGCTTTTATCGTCGTTGCCGGTCTTTTTGCCCGTTCTCTCGATCCTCCTTCTCGCCGGACCGATCCTTTATTTTCCTCGCTCGTTTCCCCCGGTGCCGATACTTGTTCGAGGTCGTGCGTAGGAGGCGAACAGGCAGATAACGACGACCAGGTCCGAGGTATTAGGGTATCGCGACGTCGGCCCGGGAACAGGTTTGTCGATTTTACGCAGTCAATGGTAATCTCGGAGGGGTTGCGCTCTCGCGCGTATGCACCTCGTGCAACCTTCTCGCGCATCTCCGGACCGCGCCTCGGCCGTTTTTCATGCGTGCCGCGAGCGTTAATGGAATTCCTGGTGCGCTCTCGCGTCTGCGGCGGTTGAAAGTAATCGCGGCAATCTCGTTAATGAGGTATCGCGTGCGCGAGGGGGTAGGAAGAGCGGCGTCGAGCTCGTCCCGACCGATGCTCGCCAATTAAAATGCAATTATCAAATCGCGCATCGTCGGGGGCCGACCGATTGTCGCGACACGCGAGTAATTCAATTTCGCCGTAGCTTAGAAAATAGCCGGGTATCGACCGTACAAGTCAAACAACGAGCTCTCGATGTATCTGCTCGCGGCCGGTGAGTTATGGGTTCGATTAAAAACCAGGTGAGAAAGTTTCAGAAAAATCGCGGGCACGTACGCGCGGCAGATTAATGCGATAAAGTACCTTGTAGCGTAACGTAATAGCAGGGTAGTACGCGGCCGCCGCCGTCTCTATGTAACGCTCGTAACTTACGTTGCCGGTACGTAGTCGATGCGCCTGAGTTTTTAACGTTCGATCCGCGGCACCGTATCGCAGCGATATCGTATAATGATGGTAGCCCGAGGATCGAGCCGATTATCGTTCTCGCTAATGATATCGCGTAGGTAGGTACACCCTCGGCGTTTATCTTACCACGAATTGCGAGCGTTACGCGCCGTCAGCTCCGGTTCCTAGTCGGGGTACGGCGGCGTCGCGTGTTTGTTTTCCCGATTCGAATGTCTGGAACGCTTTGCCGCTGATAAATTCGCTCGCAACGGATCTGCGGTTCGGACTGCGACGTTCGGAACGACGCCGGTCGACTTTCTATTCGCGGGCACGCACGGCTCGATTCGTCGCGAACAGTCGCGATCGTTTCGCTCGATCGAGCTCGATCGAGCCGCGGCGATTGTCCTCCTACGATCGAACCGGTCGGTGCCCGCGGTTTCTCCCGTTTCTACACGGATCGCTCGGACCAGTCCTCCGCCGACGAAGACGATGAATGAACGAACGAGACGGCGGCGAGGCGGCGAGCAAGAACGCTTGGGTGAACGGATGATTGCCGGTGAATGGATTCGTATTCTCCCTCGAACGCATAATGCCAAAGTGCTTCTTCTTGCTCGTTCTTCTCGTCGTTGCGCGTCTCCCTTGGCCTGTGTAACTCGATACAGTGGGAACCCCGTGTGATCTCCATTCACCACCGGCTAGAATGTCGAGCGAGGAGCCAAAGGATTGGTTCGCTGACACCGAGACTGCCGGTGCCGACAAAGTCTCCGCGTCTCCCATAAGCGGGATGCTTCGAGGGACCTCGGGGGGCTCTTTAAACGTAGCCCCGCGCAGTCGATTGTCGGAGCTTTATTTTGCGCCTTCGACCGCCGCGATACACCACCCTTCTGTGCTCCTTTCAGCGGCACAAGACACCACCGACCACTACCGACGACGCCCACTCCTCTCTCTCTCTCTCTCTCTCTCTCTTTCTCTCTCGGTAACATTATCCCGCACTTCCGCGCTTCGAATGCCTGCCGAAACCCCAATGATCGCCGGTCCGAATCCTTTTTCATTCACCGACCTCGTTCAACCTACGAATCACGGCCGGACAAATTGACTCCTTCGCCAACGCAGCGAAGGAACCTCGCCGCGACTCGAGATACTCTCGCAACCGATGAGTCCCGACCATGGCAGCGAAGGGATCGAGGACGCGATCGATCGAAGGGTTTCGTTGTCCCCCGTGAAGGGTCCTGTTTCGGGCAGCAGGTCGATTCACCGTGTCGATATCCGGCCAGGTGGCGCCAACGAGCTTTTCCCAAACAGAGTAAACGCCGATCGCGTTAGGGGATGATGAACGATGGCCGAAGGAGGGCACGAGGTAGGCCCGGAGGAGGCGTATCGCCGTGTACCGTGTAGCGCGATGAAAAATTGTACCGCTGGGAGACTCGTGGATGTGAAACTGCCAGACGGATGGACGGACGGGACGGATGGACCAACGAAAAGAACGACGCGGCCGTTCTTTTCGAGCCGCGAGACCGGGCTCCGCGCTCTGTTATTATATCTTTCTCCCTTTCTCTCTTTCTCGTTTCTCTTCTCTTTTCTTCGAGTCTCGGAGAAGCGAGAATCGGTTCTCGGCGCTCGGGACGCGCGTTACCGACCAGAGAAAGAATAATAGCCTCACCCCGACGGTGGCCGCGGTCTACAATTAAAACTCTCGCGCGTTTCCAACGGCGGGAAGAAGGGTTCTCGTGGTTGCGCGGCCGGCTAATCGACTATCTCTTTCTCCTTTTTTTCTCTCTCTCCCGAGAGAGAGCGAGGGAGAGCGCGTGTCCAGAAGAGAGAGTCGCTCAGAGAATTCGTCGACACCCTTCGTCACCGAGCGAGTTTAGGAGCCATCGACGAGAGAGATTTACGCGTCACCGGGTTTCCGGGACCCGTGGAACCCTCTTTTTCGCATTCCGGAAAAGGAAACATTCGTTTCAGCTGGAAACATCCGAAAAAATCCGGGTGAAAAAGCAAGGGATGAGAACTGCGAGGGTACTTCGATGGCGTCATCGAACGCGGAACGAAATACGACGCAAGTAGTAGAGTAAACGTCCGACGCGGCAATTAACCTGTTCGTGCGCGGTAACTTATCTGCGGAGGATCGGAAATGATCCGGAGCCGTCGCGAGTTTCCTTGTGAAAAATGGAGGTGATCAGTTCCTGTCGGGTTAATAACAGAAATTAGCGAACGCATCGGAACTAGGTGTATCGTGAGCTCTCGGGGGGTGAACGGAGGAGAAACGAGGAAAAAGAAAAAGAAAGTGAGAAGGAGAAGGTACATGGCAACGGTGGCAGTTGCTCCGGCGGTTCGGGTTCGCATTACGGGTTACGCGGGCGGGGTAATCACGATGATTCCGACTTCGAGGTCGGTGATCATCTCGTCACCGCGTCACCCGCGGCCAAAAAACCGTGGCACGCACACACGCGTCCGCGAACCCGTGCGCGTTCACCGGGGCATCAACAAGTCCGCCACCATCGACAACACCGGACAGAGGACCCGCCGGTGGATCGGGATCGCCGCGGAATGCTTTATGGACTTATCAATCATTTGGTAGCCGTCCGTGCAAAGAACCGAGCGGTGCCCCGCGTTTCTTGCCGATTCGTAGCCTGTTATTAAGGAGGACTGAGAGATTCCGGGGTCAGACCAAATCCGGAGGTTCGTTCGCATGGATTTACGCCAAGCGTTTCGCACGGGACGACGCGACGGAAATGTCGCCGCGGCTGTTACGCTTTTCAACGATTTTCCTGCATTTCCCTCGAAACGACAAGTAGAAATACGAATCGATCGAAGAATACGGGATGTCGAACGCGCCGCGCGTCCTCGGCGAACGTTGTCGGACGGATTCGTACGCCGAAGAGAACGGGGAATGCATCGTCGATTTTTGCACGGCGTAGAAAGGTGGATACCAAAATGGCGGCGGAGCTTCGGTGCCTATATCGGCGAGCCCGGTCGAGAGAAGGAAGGTGGGCCAAGGTGCGAGCAAAAGGTGATATATGCTCGGTCGCAGCCTCGTGGTAGGAGAACTCGCGCTACGAGTGGGGCACGTCAACCGATACGTGGGTGTAAAGTAAAATGGTGGCTAGCCAGCGGGTATGCAGAACGCGTATTCGATAGAACGCGATATACGCGGTGCGCGCGCGTCGCTCGAGCTTTGCATAAATTTCTCGTTCGAGTCGAAAAAGGGTGTCGTAACCTACGAATCGGCACGGTGAAAGGATCGCCGGCGGAGACGCCGGACGCGGCCGGGTCGCGCCGCGTCGCATCGAGGAATCGATGTCCGTTTTTGTGGGTGGACTTGGAGCAGACCGCGTCTCTGCGCGTTCTCGCGTATGAATGTACTCGCATTTCGAGCGGGCGTGTAGGGAGGAGGGAGGGAGAGGGAGACCGGGGACGACCGCGGCGGGGCCCCGAACCCGGTAATTAAATAGCTGAACCCTGCAATTAGGGCCACTAAATCGTGGCGGACCCCGGACCTGGCCAGCGAAGGGCCCGCCAGACACAAAAAACAACGTCGAAACGTTGGTTAAGCCGGCGCGAGCGAATCCTCGCACACGGATGTACCCCAACCGAGATCCAAGACGCGGACGTCGCGGGGGTGGCTCGGTAATATGTGGGAACCTAATCGAGAAAGAAACGCTGCTCTGCCTAGATGCGCTCTACGAGAATCTACCCTGGCAGACCGGCTTGTTCGCACGCCCCCTCGGCCGATTCCGTCCGAGACGACGCGACGGTTCGAGCGATGCGCGAACCAACACCGAAATCTCTCCTAGTCTTTCTTCCTTCTCCCCCTTTTTCTTTTTCCTTTTTCGAAAAGAGGTGGAGAGCCGTTTGTTCGGCCGCTAAGCCCTTTGCGTCGATGATCGGAGTTACTCGAGGTTTTGCCGAGAATTTCCTGGTTCCGGTGCGAGCCCTCCTCGCCGCTGTTACGCGGAGAGGCAGGAACACAGATAACGGTAACAAACCGTCTTCCTTCCTGTTACAGAACGAAAACGGCTTTTCTGGCCAGCGCGCAGACTTACCGGCGGAATGCATCGCGATATCCGTGTATGCAAAACCGAGCGTGCACACGCACTAACCGCTCTCGCGGCGTTAGATGGATGACCGAGCATCACGCTCCCCGTCGTATTAAAATATCAGAGAGTCACCCCCGCGGCCCGTACACCCCGCAGCTCCGAGGCTACCCCACGTACACCGCGTTCTCCGACCGCTTCGTTGCCATTAAATCAACCACCCACCGGCCCTTCCTCCGGGTTATCTTCCAAGCCTATCTGTGAACCGGCCAAGATACCGCAAAGTCTCTCGCTCTCTCCCTCTCTCGCTCTACCCGCTTTCGAGACTCTTTGCATTTCCACTAAATCTACCGGTGGCGCGGAGCTCTCCACCGTTTCGTTTCGCCTGCGAGAGAAAAACGTTCTTCCAAATTTTCGCGCGATTCGCGCTACGATCGAAGGGGGACACCGTGTAGATCAGCAGGTGCAGGGATTCGCTTTCGAGAGAAAGAGCTGCGCGCGAGGGAGATTGGCTCTCGTTGGCGGGCACTCGGCATGCCGAAGGAGCAAGCAGACAATTTAATTTTCTAATTATCGTGACGGTCGACCGATCGAGAAGGTACGGGCATCGTTATCTCGACGCAGCATCTACGTACGTACGTACGCTGGCTCTCTACGCGCATATAAAAGCTAATGGATCCCCGTGATCCGTCCAGGCTCTCGAGACTCGATCTCGACTAATATCCGAGTTAGTTCGTGGTGGTGTTCGGTTCTACACGCACGCTCGCACACCGCCACTGCTCTCTCTCTCTCTCTCTCTCTCCTTTTCTCCCTTTTTCTCTTCGAAGAGACGGAGGATGCCTGCGTACTGCACTGCGGTGAATTAATTGATTGCTCCGCGAAGCCACGTACAACCGTTCTTGCCAAGGAGGAGCACGGGCCCGCTGGGAGTGCCAAGAATTCGGAAGAGGCTGGAGGAAGAAGGTTGCGGGAGCGCTACGTGGCAGTCGGGGTCGCACGAATCGTGAATCGCGTATCGTTGATTCGAAACGTGCCGCGGCGATCCTCGTCGATCGCGGTTCCCCCGACGAAACAAAAAGCTCTCGCGATCGATCGCGGCACGAGAATCGAGAGGGAACCGGGAGAGGAGAACCGAGAGAGGGATGGCTCGTCGCCGCGTATCGAAGAGTCACCGAGACGAAACGAACAAGCGGCCTCCCGCCGTGCGAGCGCACGCTGCGAAAGATCACCTCCCGACCGAACACACCTTCGCGGCATTGTCGAACCCCGGGTGGTTCGATCTTTACAAATAGGCTGCTAATGCAACAGGATGTACGATCGTGTAGGCGCGCTAAGTGGAAAGCGAGAAGTAAACTCGACGATCACCGATAGGTCCTGCTCTCCGCGCGTCCCCCCTGGCTGGAATCGTCGATGATATGATCTGGATCGCGTTAGCGGCGCGAACGCGAGCGTCGAAGCAGGTGTCTCTCGGCTCGTAGCCGGGATCGTTCGTTCGTTCGTCCGTCCGTCCATCCCGGGCCCGAACCTGGACGAGACGCTGAGCGGATCGTTAAATTTTGCAGCTCGTTTCCGTGCACGGGCAACGGAGGAAAGAGACGACGCGCGCACCTGGCCGGCCAAAGCGATATCCCGTGGCAGAAATCGGGGGACAGAGCGGAGCGAGGCTGGACGGGCCCCGCGCGACCGTGCCATTACCGAGGAGTATGCAGCCGTTTCGAGCGCGGCATGGTAAGTCGTCGCGACCGCAATCACTGGCTCTAAGTAGCGAAGGGAAAACACGACGAAGCTCGCGGAGGGCTCTTACGGTAGTTGCTCGTACGTGTTGGCTCGCGTTCGACCGGGCTCTCGCCAGCGCCAGCGGTTAGGCCGCGGTTACCGCGTGGTTATCAAGTTAACCTTTTACCTCGAAGCCGCTCGCGCTCGCGCGGGCCCCGATGGGCTTTGCGGCCGGCCGTGCCACGAAAGGAACGCCCGGCCAACGGAAGGAGAAACAACGACCAAGGTGTGAAACCGCTCCAAAGCAAAGAGGCGAGAAATTGTGCGCGATTATCCTCCGTGAACGCGAACGTGGCTGTTGCCCGTGGCCGGACCTTCGATAACGATTCGACCAAAGTCGCTCTCTCGCTCTCTCTCGCTCTCTCTCGCTCTCCCGTTTTTATCCCCCTCCGTTCGTCTCGCGCGGCGCGTACGCGTAACCACGTGCACGTAATGGAAGCCAATAACGGGGCAACAGGTATCGGACGAGGCGGCTGAAAAAACGCGGGCCGAGAGGAGAAACGCATCGACGTTGCGGACATACTTTATTCATCGGCCGGTTCGCGCCTCATAACGCGCCATCGGTCGTATTATTATAGTATTTACTCGCGACCGAATAGCGGGTGTCCCGGCCGTGACTCGTTATTACAACGCGGCGAGCGCGGTAATTACCGAGCTCCGCGCGGAAAGGGAAACTTTGATCTGCTCGTACAGAGTCGAATGCTCGGGCGGTTGACACACAGAGGCGGCGTAAAAATGTGCCAGGTAGTCCCGTGCTCCAAATTGTCCGAATCGTTCCTGGAACCTTAGTCCCGAGGCACGGTCGTTCGCATTCTTTCTCGCGCGCGAACACCGAGCCGACTCTGCCCAAGTTCCATCGATAGACGGGAACAGCGCGAACGCGGCGCAGTTATTAACGGATCGCGAACCAATGGTTATTCGGTGGCTTCGAGACGCTTTCTTCCGCTCCAATTTCATCGTTGACCGCTTCATTCGACGATCGAACCGGGCGTGCGAGCAACGTTCCACGCGAAAACGAGCGACGACAAAAAAGGCCGAAGAAAATTGCGAGGAGCGGACGAGCGGACGAGCGGGCGAGCGGGCGAACGAGCGAGCGAGCGAGCGCGTTAAACAGGATCCGGGGAACGGTATCGGGCCGATAGGCAAGAGGCAGCGCACACGTTTCGCGGAGACGAGGAGTTATGGCCGCATTCGTCTCCATTATCCGGTGAATCATTGAGGGAACGACCTAACCCCGTCGTTCGAGCTTTAACAGCACCAATTCTTGTACGTCGATATCCTTTTGCCGGTCGACTTCGAACACCGTCTCGGCTCCGCGTCTCTCGCTCCACACAGAGCCGGGGCTCGCATTATTGTTTGCATAAACGCGATCCGTAAATCTCCCCTCGTTCGCCGATTTGCAATTCCCCGTTCGCATGGCCGACGCTTGCGCGAATGCGCGTACGACACACGCGCGCCGCACATATTTTACACCGATTTCCAGGAAACCACCTGCCGTCGGCTGGGATTATCGTTGCACGAAACTCGTTTCTCTCTTTTCCCGAGTTTCCCTTCGAACGATACTCCCACTCTTGGATCTCTCGAGGCTCGAAGCGTCGCGCCGCGTCGGCCGTGCTCTCCATTCGACGATAACGAAGCGATCCAACAGTTTTGTAAGATATAATGAATATAATTAGGACGTTTGCGGCTCGTAACTGTGAACGCATGTGGGACGCGTCTCGACTCGACTTCGAAAGGGCACAGAAGGAAGCACGAGATCTCTCGTTCGGCTCGATCCCGCGCAACGCGAGACCTCGTTCGACGAACTCCGTAATAACGCTCGTAATTCTTTGCCCTCTCGCCCCTCGCGCCCCGCCGCAGCGATTCTCTCGGTCTTTCGCTTCGCCTCAAAACGTTTTATCGATTTAACATCTCGCTGCATTCCACCGGCGTGGCCACAACGAATTATCGGTCGCTCGCCGCATAGTTTATTTGTCGTTTCGATGATAACCGAGGAGGCCGGCTAGCCGTCCGTTAGGGGTTGCTAACGCGATCCACGAGATCTTACAATCTTTGCGAAGTGTCCGTCCGCGTTCTTGGCCAAAGGAATAGGCGAAAAAAGGGTGGAGTCGAAAGCGGCGAAGAGCGGCGGACCGATCGGGGTCGCGTCATTTCGTATCATTTTCTCGCCGCACGCGGCCTGCTGATAAATCATCCGCTCCGGTGGATTTCGCGTGGCCCGCGCATTGTCCGGGTTCGTGCTCGGCCGACGAACGAGCCCCGTCAATAGATTCGCCGTCCGTAATTCGAGGATAAATTTCCCTCGTTGTAGCCGCGCCGCGTTATTATTTCGCGCCGTGAATCTCAACGAGCGCGAGCATCGCGTGGCTAACGAGAAGCGTCTCGACCGACAGTCGAATTTTATCGATCTCGATCTGTGCCGACTTGTGCTGCACCGTCTCGCGAGAAAGACCACGCGCGCTGCATCGGAGCACGGTTGCACCGCTGCCCGGTTGTTTGATTCGGCAGCGTTTGCTCGAAAGTGTTTAAAATTCATTGAAACAGATTCGGTGTTTGCGAACTGGGTGGTCGCGATAAGCGATCCGACGCCGGCGAATTTTTCCGACCGGATCGGCCGACTTCCTCGACGATCGAGGATCCGTTCGCGAACGGCTCACGGCTGTTAATCTCAATAACGCGGGCTCGTAAATCGGTGGTCCCTTCGAGCGATACCCCGTTTCGTTGCCGTTTCGCCTCCGTCGCACGGTTATCCGCCGTCGTTCGATGGCGGATGATTTCCAAGATCGTTTCTCGATCCACCGATAGGAATCGCGTAACGCGGAGGAACGGCGCCCGCCTTTCGAATTTCGCGGAGCTCCGCGAAAATCGTCTGGACGTCGCGACGGGGTTAAAGATCCGCGCGAAGACAATGGAGAAAGGTGCCGGGAGATCGGTGATCTCTCGTAACGCCTCGCGCGAGTACGTTGTCCGTTATCTTCCTGGTACGATGCGCGAGGAGACTGTGCAACTCGAAGGAGAACCTCCTCGCTCGCCGCTCGGGGTGTCGGGACTAGGAGCGGAGCGGGAACGAGGGAAGAATATTCAACGGATGTCCGCACCGCGATCACGTGTTCGGGATTTTATGGTCGGTGAGTAGCAGCGTAATTATGTACAATGGAATAAAGCGGAGGAGTTGGTTATCGACGTATCTTGATCGTGTTCGTTATAACATTGTGGGAATTGGTGCCGGTTGCAATAAATATTGATGCGCGCTCTCATTACAGAATCTCCTCTGTACACCCGGTTGGTTATTCTGTCGATGGTGGCGAGCCCGCGATAATTACCGTGTTAGACGCCGAATAAGCAACGCGTTTAGGAGCTGCGTTACATCGCGGTTTCGCTCGGTCGGAGCGACGATGGCTATCGTTCCGGCGAAACAAGGGTGCGCGATCCGCGATTCGTAAATCCTGTGGCGGAAAACGGAGATGCTGCTGTCGACGAGTCCTCGCGAGCAATTTCGAAAAACGGATGGCGGAGTACCTTCGAGCGGAAGGTCGTCGTCCTTTCTACACCGTTCGACGTTTTAGGGGACCGAGAAATTCGCGATGCGGGAAAGAAGAAGCGGGAGACGTCGAAGAGAGTTTGCTCCGGGGGAGTCTCCGGGCCGACGAGATATATCGGTACATAAACATCGATATCGAAGCGCAAATGACGGTATACGTGGGCGTGTTCGTGCAGTTTCCGCCGATACGTGTACGTAGGTGGATTGGATTCTATCGGATGTCCGCGGTGCACAGCGGGGTTTGGCTGGGTGCGGATGGCTGTCGCTGAACGAGTCACGGTGCAACGCTGGACCGACTCTTCCCTGTGGCCCCGACTGCCCTGTAATCGCGATTCGCGCACTGTAATAATTATTGGCCAGGCTCTGTCATCAGCGGCGACATCTATATATACGAGCGACCGGCCTAGCCGTGCCCGTCGCCGTTCCGCGCGCATCGTCGCGTCGACGCGAGGAAACCGAGGAAAAGCGAGGAAAGCGAGGAAAGCGAGGAAAAGGGAGCCCCCGAACGGAAATAGCTCGCGCGTCCGTCTACGTGGATAGAGGCGCGGATGGAAGGACACGGGGGTGTGCGAGCGGATCGCGTAGCCGCGGGTCACAAGCGGGTTCATCAGGAGCGTATTGTGCGACGGTTTTATAATCAAGCCGGCCTCGTTACCGCTTCCCTTGCCTCTCTCGCCCTTCTGGAAAACGGGCGGGGATCGCGGCAATTAAGTCGAAAAGGAGCCGAGTCCCCAGGGTTGTCCGTTGCTTACCGGTTCGCGAATACGTCGCGCCCGCGCACCGTCCGCGGCACTCGATATTTTAAGGCTAATGGAGGCGCGCGAAAATCGCGTCGACCGATGCATTAACGATCGCGCGAGAGATTTTCGTCGGAACGTGTGTTTACCGGCTCTGTTATATGGAATTAATAGAGGCGAGGTTAAGTGGTCGGTGTCTCGTAAGTGGCAAACTCCGCCGTCCGAGTATCGTATTATGGTCGGTGATTTAGTCGACGCGTTAGCAGCTGGTAATATCTCCGCGACGGGACTCGCGTATCTCACCGTCATCTTTACATCTCGCGTATTTCCATACAAGAGTGCCGGCATTTGAATATCCCCGTGTCTCTTCTTTTCTCTCTCTTTCTCTCCCTCTCTCCCTCTCTCTTTATCTCTCTACTCGCTCCTCTCTTCTCTCTCTCTCGCCCTCGCCCTCGCCCTCGCATTCGCTCTCCTCTCCTGTTCTCGCTCGAAACCAGACGGGCCTGCACGCCCGAGCGAATTACACAGCCGACATCGGACCGTGGCGATCTGATATCTCCTCGACCGATGTAACGCTGCTACGCGAGGCGCAATGACTGGCGAAAATGAAACAATTTTGACAGCGCGTCTAATTAACCTGCCTCCCCGAGATCTCCCCCCGTCGGAGTCTCGCCATTGTTTCCGTAATTTATTTACAAATATTTTTACAAGGTTCCTCGCGTATACCCGGGTTCCAATTAATTTGGCAGGGACCAAAGCGAAGCCGCTGAACGCGACGTCGCCGACGCGTTTCCGATCGAACGATCCTTTTCTATGGGAACGATCGTGGGTAATGCCCTCCGGCGATCGTACACGAATTCGATCGCGTTGATTCCGGCCCGATCGCTTCCAGAGCCGACGGTAATCGGCCGAGCGGATAATCCATTCGCTGAAAGACTATTCCGAGGATCCGCAGAAAATTTCGCGACGATGACAACGGCGGTGGCTCGTCCCCGAGATCGTCTCGTCGAGCGACTCGTTCTTCCGGATCTCGAACGAGTTGGTAAAAAACAGAAAAGTCAATGAAAAAGTGGTCGAATCCATCCTGCCTCAAAGCGATCTCATTTCCTTTCGATCGGACCTCGTTCTCGACTAATTGCCGGTCGCGTAACGAGAAAAGGCGGCCATTTTCCGTGGAATTTTTCGCTCGAACCGCCCACCGCGATCGCCTCCTTCGCAAAGGAAACCGTTGCCTTTCTTATTTACAGGATCTTTGTTGAGGTTTTCCATTCCCGACGGCGACAAATCCGATTGAACCGTCGATTCTTCGATATCCAGGACGATCGTGTCCGCTGATTGCAAGCGCGTCGAACCACGAATTCTGGATCGATCGCAATCGTCGCTAATTGCTGACAATCGTTATGAATAATTGATACGTTTTTCAAGCGTTTTCTTCCCGCTATGATTGATCCGAGCGCAAGTGGACTACACCACCGTACTCTTTTTGCTTTTCCCCCCATTCTCTCTCTCTCCCACTGCTTCTTTATCGCTCTCTTCTCGCCTCTTCTCGTTCTCTGTACGAGCGGCACGGCGAGCCGGAGATGGACCGGTCGAGATAACGCCGCCAGGCCGGTAACTGCGGTAATTGTCGGTGATTAGAGGAGTCATAATTACCGGTCCACGTATAACGTTACCGAGTCCATTCATTCTTCGCTCGATTCCTCGCCGCGTTTTCTCCCTTTTGCTATTTCTCCCACCCCCTATCCGCATCTCCGTCTCTCTTTTACTCTCGTTCCTCGCTCGATCTCGTAACCGCCGAGATTCATCGAGTTTTTGCGAAAGACACGATCCAGCTACGCGTAACTGTAAAATCTTTCGCGGATATTTCTCCCTCGCTCTCCGCGACGAACGATAAACGGCGAATAGATATTTACGCGTCCATCCTTTCGGGAACGACACTTCTCGAATTCCCACGTGAGAGACGAGAGAGAGAGAGAGAGAGAGAGAGAGAGAGAGAGAGAGAGAGAAAGAGGGGTATACGGAGAGAGAACAATTAAAAGATACTTTAATAACACCTCGACCCAAGTTGGCTATTATGGTGCACGCGAAACGATCGGCCTAGCCCCTCAAGGGGAACAGAAACTCTTGTTTCTGCTGAGCGCAGAGGCCACGGGTCTAGCACAAGATTTTTCTACAACTGACGAGGGTGCTCTCGAGTCATATATCTCCCTCGTGGCTGTGCCGGAGTTTCGACGTTTGAAGGGCCCACGAAATTATAGCTCGGACAACGGCGTTTCGACGCTCGGAACGCGTACGCGCGTGGCCCGGCCTCTCGTCCGTCGTTCGCACCTTCGCCTCGCCTTTTCTCGTTAACGGACGTCCGAAAACCGTGTTCGAGAAACCCTTTCCCTGGGAAAACGAGTCTCGCCGTCGCGGCGACACCCATTTCCACGGGGAAAAAGAATCGAGCGTATCTGGGTCGACGTTCGCATCGAGGGTTGGCGTGTGTATCGAAGTGCGTGCGTGTCGACGCAAAAAGATGCGCTTCAAGATACGTCGCGGAGCATCGTGTATCTTAATTCCCCGGTCATAATTAGACTGGTAACAAGTTACTTTTCCCTCGGCGAGAATCGACTCAACACCTACCGTGGAAAACCGCAATTACGGCATAAACCGTCGGAATATCCGAAGCCGGGCCGAGTATCGTACGTGTCAATGATACCGCTCAATTTCCACGATAATTAGAGCCGATACGCGAAAGTGCACGGCAGTTACAACCCCCCCGCGAGACTCGACCCAATTAGCTATCGATCGTTCCCGATAGATAGGCCGTCCGGAGCCCATTAACTCGCGTAGGCTTCTATAACCGCGCGAGAGATGCTCCTTGGATAAAGGCGATGGTCGCCGCGCGGCTCGACATCGCTTTGCCGTCTCAATTATCGATCACACGGACGCGCGTAATCAATCATTCGTCGCGTCGCTGTATGGAAACCCCGTGCCGCGGCTTCAACCTCGGATCCAACTTGGGCTGCAGATTGCACGGCAACACGGAACGCGTTCGCGTCCATTGCGGCCGATCGAAGCAACCGGAATCGACGAAAAGTGGTCGCCTGCTATCGCAACCGTGGCGAAGTCCGGCCGTGTGTTCGCCCAACGATATCGAGTCATTTTCTCGATAATTAGATACGATAGAGAGTCGCGGCGAGTGGGAGAACGCGTCGAGCCTGGCTGATGCAAAGACCGCTCCGCCAGCGCCAGCCAGATACGTAATAACGTGTCGCGAGCAAAAAGAAACTTCGGAGTCGGTCGTCTAGTCGACGAACCGTCCGAGACAAGAAGCTGTTGGCGATCGCGGTTCGTTATCGCCGATGATCGACCGATAAGGACAAACCTAGGCAGCTGTTTCGACGACCGGAGCACACCGTTCAACGCTATCTCGACTTCTTCAGCTGCTGTTCTCGGCTCTACGGTATAGCGCTGCGAGTACAGCGCTTCGAAACGCCTCGCGGACAAACCCTTCTGGCCGAGAAGGAGCGCTGTTCGCTCGGCACCGTGCCCCGGAGGGCGATGCACGGCCAAGCCTGTTCCGATCGGTCTCGTTTCGCTGGTATCGTAACGTTGCCGTGGTCGAACCGGGCGCGGGAGACTCTCCCGTGTAAGAGCCGTCGCGGAAACGGCGTTTCATCGAGCGAACGCATCGCGACCGGAGCCCCGTACCTTTAATAGCGTCGTTTAAGCGAACCTGCCCGGAGGTGGACGTTGGCTAGACAGCCACGACGAAAGAAGAATGGCGGGAGAGACTCGTGACGTCGACGGTACATGCAAGACTGTTCTCGGTTTACGAGCCTGAGAGGATATCACAGAAGAAGAGAACGGACGAGAAGAGAAGAGAAGAGAAGAGAAGAGAAGGACGAGCGGGAAGAAACGGAAAAAAGGAACGACACGACCGACACGAACGAGGTAAAAAGCGAAAGGAGCAAGAAGGGGAAACATTATCCTCCCACGCAGCTTGGGACGGACCTCGAAATTCCGCAGATAAAATCGGCGCCTCGCTCGAACCGGCCAACGTATTCGTAATGGCCGTTCGCTCGGCTCTATTTCGAAGGGACGCGTCTTCGGACGCCGTCAGACGGAAAATCGAAAATCGCGACAGCGCAGGACGCTACTCGTCGTCTAGTTTCGCCTCGTCTCGTTGAAAGATCGAGGAAACGATCGACCGATCGGACAGAGTCGCGCGGAGGACCGTGGGCGAGAGGAAAATGGGATCGGATTGCAGTCGGACCGTTTAGTATGCAACGATGCGTGCGTATCAATCGTGGCATGCATATGCAACGCGCGGCGTCCATGCTTCGAAAGCGCGAGAGCGACGAGGAAAGGGAGAAACGTAACGGCGACGCATAAATTTCATCGTCGCCTTTCGGTCATCGATAGCCGAGAGCTATTCGCGCGAATCGTGCTCGCATTCTTCCTAGATCACGGCTTTTGCCGATCTCTGTTCCCTCGCTCTCCGTTCGACGTTCGGAGAAAAGCCGAAGAGACGCGGCGGCGCTCCGCACGCAATCGCAAACTGCGACATCCTGCGCCGCTCGCGGCCGCAATTATCTTGTAAGTATTTCCGCGAAATGTTGCGTGCCGGGACAATTTTCCAGCGACGCGTTCCTCTATGAAACTCGTCGGCCCGACGGAACGCCGACAAGCCCGCATAAAATATCGTACGCGCGATAATATTCCGCGTCGACGAACTGCCCGAGAAAACGAGCACGGCCGCGAGAGCGATTCTCTTTCGTTCGCGATTCTATTCGTCCGGAATCGTTTTGCTGTTTACCTGTGCGAACGTTGACGATCTCTCCGCAACGATAAATATTCGCGAGATGATCGACCAACCGTGCCGTATGGAGAAACGCGTGCCTTGCTCGAGTCGCAGCCGATGCGATCGAAAAGGGTCGATTCCCGTGAATCGGAGCGTGGTATGAACTTACGTTCGACGGTCCAACAAAACCCGTAGTTGGTAGCTAAATTCGCTTACCGGCTGAAACAGAAAGAAGAGAACGTGATCGCATCTGACACGATAACGCGCTACCTACATCTAGACGCTTTCGTTTCTAATGTTTCGTTTCTCTGTATCCATATTCATATTATTCGTAGTTGAAAGTGCATCCACCTATTCGGTAAGATCATCGGTACCTCCGAACCGTCCTTTTTCCTCCTTTCGAAAGGAACGAATACGTCGATGTCGGCCAGGCAAAGCGTACACGTGCTTGCGCAAAGTTTCAACGAGGTTTTCCAGTTAAAAGAGAAGAAGAACAAACGGATCGCGACCGTTCGATCGACGAATCAAGCCGGTAGCGACTCGGAGAAGATCGCTTCACGGTATTTTCCGAAGCGTATCCCCCCGGCAAAGTGTAGCGAAAGCTGGGTTCCTCGATCGACGAGGGACAAGCGGGTGGTAGGGCAGAGTGTTTCGGTGGTAGAGGCAGGGGCAGAGGCGGAGGCGGAGGGAGAGGCGAAAAGGGGCAGAGAAAGGCAGTGCGAGGCAGAGAGAAGCAAAGGGAGGCAGATAGGTCAGAAGCGGGGTAGTCGACGGGGTTGCGGAGGACGCGCGTGTACGCGTACCTTCACGTACACGTAGGAGGGTAGGTGCGCGTAAAGTGTACACAGGCGCGGTACGATGCGGCTGGTAAGAGGAAGACGTGATCGATGCCCGTGGGATGCGAGGGCGTTCCTGGTGCGGGAGGCGCACGAGACAAATGGACGTCGCGCGTCTCCCGACCACGCCTTCCCGCGGGAGAAGAAACTCCGTTGCGTGTACCCTTGCCTTTGCGTTTGCCTCTACCTCTGCCTCTGCCTCTGCCTTTGCCTCTGCCTCTGCCTCTACCTCTACCTCTGCCTCTGCCTTTGCCTCGATTCACGACGTTCTCTTCGAGTTGCTGCTCTCGTCTCGTCTCGCTTCGTTTCGTTACTTCGAGTTAGGATAGTCCTCGCGGAAAAATATCCAAGCTCGTTCCCTTCGGATCGAATCGACGTCTCCTCCGAGATAAATCTAACCGCCCCTAGCTAACCGAAACGGCTTTCGCGAAACGTCGAAGAAAATCTCGCGTCGAAACGTATTTCTCCGTGCAACGTTTAAGCGACGTTCAGCACCTTTCTCCGGGATACGAGGAGAAATCGAAATTCGCCCCTGTTTCGCTGCTCTGGAAGTCGATACAAAGAGCTCGCGCCGACAGAAGGCACGGCGCACACGAATCTCAATAAAATATGCATGGGGCTCGCGGTGGCACGACAACGATACCGTTCTGTCCTCGATGACAATACACAGCGATCAGAGCCAAACAAGAATAAATGTCGCGAGCAGGCTATCGCCGGACGCGGACCGTGACACGGAGAGAGTTCTCTCGCTCTTTCTCTCGGTCGGTCCGTCTTCGTTGGTCGCGTATCGGCGGGATTTTCTAAACATAGCCGGTGGACGCTCGAGGCTAGTTATAGCGGAGCGATGTATTCGCGATTTTTCTTTTTCGCCGGAGGAGGCCGAGGTGTCGAGCGGCACACGCGCGCATCTCGAATCTCGCTATAAATAATACGAGGCGGTACGGCAAAGCCGAGGAAAAATGGAGGCGAGGAAGGAGGCACGCGCGGGGACGCGAAACCCACGATATTTAAATTCAACCGAGCCGCAACGAGCTACAAACAAGACGAACGCCGATAAATATTCAACGGGCCTCCGAACGCGCGGACTCCTATGGTCGTTGTCCGCGCGGCTACACGCACGTAGCCTCTCGAGTCGAGAACTCGAGCGAGGCTCTGCACCTGCGACGCTCGCACGCGTCCTTTACCCGAGATCGACTTCGCTAAATCATCTCCGGCGACGATCCGTCGCCTTTCGATCACTGTCCGCGTCGATTCCTCTCGCGATCCTCCAGTCCCCCATTAATGCAAACGGCTTCCGCGAACCGATCCTTTCGTTTGACAGACATTTTTTCTCTGCCGGCCGCTTCGAGATTTATTTCTTACGTACAATTTGAAAGTATAATATTGTGCCATCCGACGCCGAAAAAAATTGTTTCTAAAGCGGCAAGGAATATTGGACGGCCGGATAGCGCCGCATAATTAACACCGACGCGGATGTCGGATCAATAGGATCGAGGTGTGCGTGCCGTTGTCGTGGGGCGACGACAAGGGACAGCCGGAATTTCAGAATCGTCGGTGATATCGATCGTCGATCCAGGGACGGCGACGCGCCGACGGAGAAACAACGTTAATTGCTTCCGTCCTTGCGAAAACGTGTCGCTATTAAAGCGGAGCCGAAACCTCCCGACGACGTTCTCGAAAGTTTTGCCAGGACGACGCCGGTGAACGCGAGAGCTTCTCGGATCCTCGTTTCTCGCCGTCGCTCGCCCCGAAACGACGCCGCGTCGAGTCGTGGAAAACCACAAGGAACCCGAACTGTCGGGCTTCGGACGGGACTCGTCGCGGCGATGAATCGCTTATCGTTTACAATGGGCAGAGGTGGACGCGCGCGAGACGCGTCGGAATTGCGTCCTATTGGACCGGGGACCACCCAAGGAGCGTCGGTCCCGGACACGCCACGGGCCATCCTCGGGAGAACGGTTAACGATAGCGAAAACCTGTCCTAGCAGCGGGATCCGCGAGATAAGGTGGTGAATGCAGGTGTTTAGCGCTCGGCCAGTCATCGCGTTGTCATTACTTACGACTGACACCGAGCCTGGTGAATCTGGGGAGTGGTGCGTCGCTGCGCTCCGCGGGGGTCGGACACCCTTTTGAACGTCGGGCATCGGGATCACGGACGCGTCCGAGAACAAAAACCGATCGCGATGCGAGCTTGCGATTCCTTTTCAATATTCCTGAACGCTCGTACAAATTAGATCCAGGGACACGAACATCCCCGGCCAGCGGCCCCACGATCCTCGGGTTCTGTTTCGAACGGTCCTGCAAAGGCACCGATCGAAACACAGTCACGTTTCGATAGCCATCTTCCACGTGGGTTTCCGATTCTTTCGGTTCGAGCCGAAGATGGCGATACCCGGAGTCGAAGGCGCGGGTGTGTAACGAAAAATTCGTCGAAGCGGAATCGAGCCGCGCGAAAGCAAGGTCGCGAGAACTTTCTCCTCGCGGATGCAGCGGAACGGATCGGAATCTCTCGGCGAGCGGAAATCTAACAGCGAGAAAAGCACCGATCGAACGCGCGGGGGCTGCCTGCCGTTCCTTTGACGCGGCGCTTTCCGTGATTTACGATGGACGGCGGTTTTTTTCATGCCCCACGAGCATCTCCGGTTCGGCGTGGGACGATAATTTTCCATAATTATTCTGCCACTAGTGGGGCATGCACGTTGGGGTCTCGCTAACGAGCTTACGTCACGAACGAACGAATCGACACCGCGCTCTACACCGTTACGGCAGAAATCGCTTTTCGTGTCAGTGGGACGATCGCTCCGGGAACGTATCCGCGACCGATCTTCCCGTCGATACGCGTCGGAACGTCGCGGGAGAAACGAGCGGTCGACGATGTACCGAGAGAATCGCGGACGTCCTCGGTTCCGCGGGGTCTGACTCGGAGGCACGACAAGATTTACGAGCGCTCGGTAATGCGGAATAATGCCGTTTCCATGGGCAACAACTGAATTTATTAATTTCGTCACGCGTCATCACCTGCGCGCGTCTTTGGCGAAAAGTTGCCGAGCCCCGAGGTGCGAATCACCGTTCGGTCATCCGGCCAACGGAGAGCGAGAGGTGCGAGCGAACTCGCGTAACTTCCAACGCATCGCCTCTGATCGTCCGTGACTAACGTCGAGAGCATTCGCTGAGAAACACCCATTCTCCGATCGGCGGATCGTCTAAATCGACCGGAAAGTTTGCAAAGTAGATTCGATCGCTGCGAAACGCGTTTCGAGAGACGCAATAAAATCGGATACGATTAACACCGAGACCGAACGGCCCGAGCGAATCGCCGAAGAAATCGATTCAATTGCATCGTCGATGTCTCGAACGACGATTTCAGGGGAAGTTTACTCCCGAAGAAACAGCGATCGATCCGTTTATTCGCTTGGTAATCGATACGGTGGAATCTCGTTTATAGCAACCAGTTAACGCCGATCCTCGTGTCGCAAGAACCGGGACGCGACGCGCGGCGGTCGGTCGAACGGACGTCGCTCTCCGTTATCGAAACGAACCACTCGAAAGGAACGAAGAAATTTGTCCGATGGCCGTCGGTGCATCCCGTGTCACGCTCGTGCCCGTGTTCGAGCGTGTGTACGCGACGCGTGCGTGAATAGCGTGTGCTCGATGCGTCACGGTTCTCCGACTGCGGGCCACCACGCCCATCGCGACCGCACTCGCTCGTCCATGAAGCAGACCAAAGACGCCGGTGTCTGTCGGTCGTCGCCTCGCGACGCAAACAACTTCGAGGGGTGTGGATGCAACGAGACGCCAAAAATACGTGCGAACAAACCGCGTCTCGCGCGGCATGTTCGCCAAAGTCCTCGAACAGCGGCGCAGCCCTCGCGGCACCAAACGCTCGGCCGGTGGTATTGTTCGCCGAGCGACGAAGAAAGCGTTTCGAAACGCAGAACCTACGCGTTTCGTCTGCGAGGCGAAGCACGGCGACCGACGGACCTCGAGCACGGGAGAACGTCGGCGAACGACGGCGAACGAAGGAGAACGCGGCGTTTCCGCGGCAAACCGAAAAACTCCTCGAGGAGGAATCCGACGTGCGAAATTCAAAGGAGATCTCTTCGTCGCGGAAGGAAGATTCGTATCTGCGACGGACGAGCGAACTTTTCCCGGCGGACGGCGAAGCGATCGGCAGCATCTCATAATCGGCGGCGGGGGTTATCGTCGCTGGATCGGGGCCTTGTTCGCGAGTCATGCGGAAAACGAGGAGTACGCCGAGATCAAATACCGGGAGCTCGTTGTCCGTACGCGTGCACGTTATACCGGGGCAGGAAACTCGGAATCAGAGATCCCGTCGGATGGCGATGGAGAATAATTGCGCGTTTGCGCTCGTTGCGGGAGGAGGATTCCATGGCCGCCTCCACGACTCCCGGTAGTAATTATCGAATCCCTCCTCCGCCTCCACCTCCGCTCCTCGGCCTTCTCTTTTGCCCTACTCGGTCGGTACCGCGGCTCTTGGCTCTTTCGCCCCTTATTTCTCCTCGGCTCGTGTATTATTATTCGGTGTGTGCACCTACTGGCTAGCCGAGCACCGGTGAACCGACTCGGCTCCGCTCCGCTCCGCTCCGGCATCCAGCATCGGTACCTACTCCTCCGTCCAGACCATCGGCCTGGATCAGAAGCCACCCTGACACGAAGATTACTGGAATTAAGCCTTTAGTTCCGAGGTAACCGCGCGACTCGCCCTCGGAACCAATCGTCTCTGATTTTTTTCCCCTCTCGGAGTCCCTTCCCGGCGCGATTTAACTAGGCAAACCCGCGGAACACTCCTCCTCCGTGCAAGTTTCTTGCACCGATCCGTGTCAGCGCAGGCCGAACGTCCTCGCGACATTTTAATTGCTCGATCGCTCGGCAATTCCTTCCCGTTCCCGAGTTCCGAGTCCGATCCGCTCGAAACGAAAGCGTCTCTGTGTCGCGTCGGCTGGCAGATCGAAATCATCGACAACGTCTCAATCGGCCGAACGATTATCGGGAGATAGCATCGCCTCCCCGTTTTAAGCGCCATTAAAGCGTCTTCGCACGGTGACAGGTAACGTTTGCGCGTCGCCAGTTCCCGCTCGCGGGAATTAAAATGCAAATCGACGCTCGCGAAAGTCTCGCCCGACTCGCCTAACTTGTCTCTCGTTATCGATCCGGATCGCCGTCTAATCGGAATCGTCGATCGTGGCAAAGAGGGCGAGCGCGCGCTCGCGAAAACAGAACAAAGCGAAAACGAAAACGGAAAACGAAACCGTACCGCGATCCAGTCGGAAAGTAATTAATTCCTCTTCCACGTTTTGTTTCCTGCCGGTCGTTCCGCGTCTACGCGCTCTCCTCGCTTTCCCCTGTACGGCACGGAATGCCAAACGAGGTCCGCCATCCTCGAGGCTCGCCGGTGGTGTACCGCGTTCTCGGTCGAACCCCCGAGAAACGCGCGCAGGTGTGTGCCGGGGCCCGAGCGGTGTCTTTTTATCTTCCCTCGACTTTGTCCGCACGCGATTCCGGGTCTAGAATCCCGGAGAGCCGAGTTCGTGGGCCCACGCGCCAAAACGTTTGTCTCTGGGAGGATCCTTGTACCGCCACCGCAAGCTCTAGTAATTACTCCGACTGAGATACCGATCTGCCGCTCCAGGAAACCTCGAAAAATCTGAAATGGGAGGGCAACGGAGACCACCAAGGAGTCGACGGCCCGGAATTTCGGTATCTCGGTTTTTCTTCGTGAAATATATAGAGCCGTCGACGCTCCCTTTTCCTCGGCCTACGTCTTCTTCGTCGCGCGATGCGCATAATTTCGTAGCCGACCGCTTTTACCGCGGACAACCCCTGCAATATAATCGTAGCGACCGACTCTTCCATTTGCCCGTTATCGATGTTTAACGATTGCCGATAATACATGGGAGGACGATACGAATTATCCTTTCCTTCTGGGAAATTGCAAACGACCAAGAAGTTCTAATCGCCGTAGGTGTGGAGAAAATCGTAGGGCGACGTTTCGAGCTCGGGGGTAACGTGTCATCAACGGCATTTCGCCAGGGAACGCGGTGCGTCGACGGGCAACGAGCTCGCGATTCTCGATGGAAATCGCGCGTCGTCCACGACTCTCGAACCTGTCGAGAAACGAAATTCTTGGCCGTTACGGGGTGCTCGGTCCCCTCGTCGAGCTCGCTGAATGTTTCCGTTCGTGTAATAAATAGAGGTCGCCGGTCGAACGGCTACAATTTCTGGAATATCGGCGCAAAGTTTGTCCGGTAGGCGGCGTGCAACATTTATGCGTCCTCGACTGCGATACCCTCTTGGCCACTTTGCGCAATTGCCGGTGACAAGAAACGTTGCGCCCGCGGTTTGTCATTTTTGCCCGAGGACACAGCCGCGCGCAACGTGTTATCTGCGAGCCACGCGATTGCCGATCGAGGCCGGAAGCGACGTCGCCTCGCACGAGCTGACTTTTTTTATTTTCGTTCGTCCGCCGCGCCACCCCGGTTGACAGAAGGTAATACGTGGGCGTGTAACACCGAGCGCAACACGCGTGTTCGCGAAACTTTTTCCGGCCGGTCGGACCAAAAGTAGAAAAGTTTCCGCTTCGTGTCGATCCTACCACCGTTCATTTTCCGTCATCCTCGACGGTGCCTACACGGGCCTGGGCGGTGTCGCGTCTCATGCTTTATTCAGACCGACCGGGCCGTTCGAGCAACTTTTACCGCGTCGCCCACTTATGAAACTGCGTCGATGCAACCCCAGGCCCGATCCGCGTCGCGGCCGGAACTCGCGAGGGAGGATCCCGTTTCGGGAACGATCAATTAACGGGACGATTTCTCCAAACGGCCGGACCACCGGCTGACACGACGCGGTGACTTTGTTTCGGTTCGCGAGTCTCGTCTGGGCTCGTCGTCGAACGTCCCCCGAGGCTACATTAGGGGTGGCACGAGCGGCCCGACGACTCCTCGTCCCTTAATCGTGGCCGGAGGAGTCGATATCGCCGCGAGAATCGGGCTCCATCGGCGCAAATAGAGTGCCTATAAATAACAAGGCCACCCCGAGTGTTGTGATTACATTACCTACGTCGGGGAATCAAACGGACCGGGAAAAGAGAGACGAAGAGAGAGGGAGAGACGAGACGAGACGAGACGAGACGAGACGAGAGAGAAAGACAGAGGAGAAAAGAGAAGAGAAGAGAATAGTAGAAGAGAAACCGACGAGCTTTCGACGATACGACCGCAAGGGCTTCCACGTGCTGCTGGGGAGCGTTGTCGCGGTGGCACGGCGAGGGAAACCCCACCCCCGGGGGAGTCTCTGCGGCAGATTAAATCTCCGCTGGTTAGCGTTTGATTAAACTCGGGAGTGAGACCGATGTTAATGCTCGGCCCGCGCTCGATTGCGACCCACCGGAATTGACAGCGCGAGAACGACGCGCCTCGTAAAACAGTCCTGTCACCCGGCTCCTCTCTCTTTTTCGGCGAATACGTATTCGCTCGGCAGCGGCAGCGGCATTAGAATCTACGCGCCGAATGCGACATTCTCTCGCGAATCTCGCCGTCGTCCTACAGAGACGCGAGTCTCTCGAGCAAGAGACCGTCGAGCGTCTCGGCGGCGATCTCAGTTTCTCTACCTTTTCATTGTAAGCGACTGCTCGCGGGCGTGCGCCGACTCATTCATAACGCCTTCGACAGATTTGTTTAATTACTTAATTGCCTGCTTCGGGCCCGGCCTGTACGCTCGCGCTGGCAGATGTCGAAACCCCGCGGGCGCTGGGAAGAACGAGTTCTCGCCGTCTTATCCGATTTCCTCGCTGAAAAATTCGCCAAACGATTTCATCGACGTTCTTGCGAAATTCAAGTGTCTATGCTCGTGCTTGCCAACGTTCCAGCAACAAGAAATACACCGAATATTTTCGAAATGCTTCTCGGAAATGCAAGGACGTTCAAACAATACGAATTCTGCGACGAAGGAGCAACGATCTTGCTCGTTTCCCGATGTTAAATTCAATCGCCGCCGATATTAACCTTCTGAAGGAATCCCGCGGGTCCGTATAGAGAAGAAGAAAAAAGCAGAGGGGGAGAGAGAGGGAGAGAAAGAGAGACAAAGAGGAAGCAAGGGGGAAGAGTCCGAGTGGAGTCGAGTGGAGTCGAGTCGAGTCGAAGGGCCTCACAATTAGCGCATACATCACTGGCTGAGAGACCGCGAGGGGCTAGGAGAAGGCCCGTACTGGCAACCTGTTATTATATACGCGGTCCGAAATACGCATGTATCACTCACGCACACAGGTTTTCGTCCGGTGAACACGTACGGCCCGTCGGTGGATTAATTCGCACGCGGCCCGATCGCGAACGACGATGGGAGGCGCGCCACTCGCACGACGAAACTCGATTTACGAGCCAACGGATCGCCGTCTCTCGCAGCCCCGTGCGACCGGGATGCTTATCGCGTCCTGATCCTGCTTATGCCCTCCGCGCGGATCCTCCTTGTGTCAATTCCTCCGTATTTCTCCAGCGACCGTTCCATTTTTCAACGAATTACCGTCGCGGTCAACCGGCAACATCGCTCGTTTAATTAACATCCGACGTAACAACGCAACGACGAAACGCGCGGCCAGAAGAAATTGATTTATCGAAGGAACGATAGCGGCTTGTAAATCAACTGGTTGCCACAAAAAATTCGATCGCGTGGGTCGCTGGAAATCGCGAGAGACGCCGCGCCGCGCGGAGAGAAGTATATCGAGTTACCTAACGTTTCGACGGGGAAGTATCGTGGGATGACTAACGGCCGAATCGCGGCTCGGCTAATGGCAACGTTTTTTCAGGGATCGCGTAATTGATAGCTTCGAATAATAAACGCGCGAGCGCACGCGTAGAAGCGATAACTTTTCGAGATACGGCCGGGGAATTATTAAAGCGTCCCTCGCGACGCTAATAATCGATGATGCAATTGTAATCTACGCTCCGCGGAGCCGCGAACGCTTTGCCTACGCCCTGCCTCGATCGTTCGTTCCGCGGATCGTAGAAAAGTTTACGAAGGTATTCGCTGTTCGAAGGTTCGTTCGGATTTCTACGAACGACGGAGCTGCGTGGATTCGTCCAGTCACGATAAGAAGCGATATTCGACGACAACCGGGGATCTCATCGTAAATAATTGATCGACGGTTGCCGTATTAATAACGGCTACAGCATCCAAGTACCAGGATCGTGTCAAGGACCACCCGCGGCGAGCTGCCCCGACAATGCCGGGGACAGACGACACGACACAATCAGGGACTCCCTGTTCCGCTAGCAGGCTTGCTAATAAATTATTAAAGGGACACCCTCTGGAAGTGACGTTGGAATATTACGGCGAGAATGACTGTCCCGTGCTCCTCGTGCTCCTCGCGCTCCTCGTGCTCGGCACGCACGCTACATCGCGGGCTGCATCTCCGCAAAAAAAGGCCATCTCGCCGCGCGAAAGACGGCCCGCGGTACAGAGTCTCTCTTCTCGTCTTCGTTTTCTCCACGGCCCCGGAAAAATGTAGCAACCCCGACATTACGGTCGTTCGTTGTCAGCCGGACTTCCACGTGAAGCGGTCATAATTTTCGCGTCTGACGCGGCAAAGATTAATCGCCGTATTAATTTTACTCGCGTGTATTTTTCGTTCGAGCCGTACGTGCTCGCGACAGGTAATTAAACGGGGTTTAAACCGGGGCTCCGGACATTGCGAAAATCGGCAAAAGTTTCCCCCGATAAAGAGGAATCGTTCGGGAGAAACGAGAACCGGCCAACCCTCCGGTGTCTCCCCGGTTCTCTCGCTTCTCGAGACGTTAACGAGACGGAATTCGAGAACGGCCGATTGCCCGACGGGGACGCACGGTTCGTTTCCTTTGTCTTACCGACAGAGATTTTCTTTCGTCCTCGAAGTCTCGTTTTCGGCAGGAAACGATTTCCAGGCATTGGAAACTCGAGAGAAAAAGAGAGAGAGAGAGAGAGGGAGTCTCTGTCCAGCAAAGACCATGACCGGTAATGGGATTCCAGCGCAAAGTCGATGGGCAACACCGTCACGCCTGCTAATACCGGCCGGAATATCGCAGATTCTTCGTGCTCGAGAGTGGAATAGGAACGATTCTTTGTCTTTGCTTCGAGCCGGGGGTTCGGTCGGACTCCGTGGCGAATTTAAAATCACGAGGAAAAGCATTTTTCTTGCGAGAGGATCACGGAAGCAACCCGATCGGTTCGCAGTCGTCGAATCGTCTGGCTAACGAACGCTAATTATTGCAAGTCGAACGCACACGTGTCGTTATCTAAGCGCAGACGAAAGTGCGCGCAATTTACGCGGCACTAATTCGGCAAAGCTTCATTAGGGTCGACCTCGAGGTCCGTACTTAGACGACGCGGGGGGTATAATCATAGTTTAAATTCGGCTCCCATCCATTGAAAATCAGTGGCTCTGACCCGCTTCGCAATCAGGATACCGGTTAGGGGGATGGTGGGTGGGGGCTATCATGGGGCATTTGATCCGCGGCGGGTCATCAATATTGCATGAGGGGACCACGAACGCGCGTACGATCATGCCAAATGCTGGGAATCAAAATAGTGACGGAGTTTATAGTTCGAGAGAGGGAACCGGCGCGGTGACGCGTTGCATCGTCGCTCTCCTTCGTCCCCCTGGCCCCTCGGCCCTTTGCGCGAACACACACGAGTTTTAACTTTTCGGGATGTGCGCCCGCGTTTTCACATTTTCGCGCGGCACGCTTCCCGGCGAACGGAAAACGAAATTCATAATTCTTTACGGCGATCGAATTGCCCCGGGATTTCGATAAACGGCTGGTCCTTTTAACGACCCGAGCGAGCTTCGCGCGTCCTCGGTGGTACAAGGTAGAGAGAATCAAAGGCAAAAAGAAGAAACTGGACGAGTCTCGAGAACACGTTCGACTCGTACTTCGTGGTACGGCACGGTACGTATGTGTGCGCGCACCGAGTAGGCCACCAAGGTAGAAGGCGCGCAAAACGGACGTGGACGAGACGAAGGAGACTCGAGACCGAGACGAGCAAGAGGAAGAGGAAGAGAAGAAAGAGCAGCCGGGGAGGCGATGGAGAAGGAGACGCGGGAGGAGCAGGAGGAGCAGGAGAAGCAAGCAGGAGGATGAGGAGGAGGAGGAGGAGGAGGAGAGCGAAACGGCGCAGGGAGGATGGGAGGGCAAAAACGAAGAAGAAAAGGTTCGATGCGAACGAGAGATCGTAAGAATGGAGGGTGAAAGGAAGAGAATTTAAGAGGGACGCGATCGCAGACATCGGAAATGGAAGCAAATATCTCGCGATACGAAGCCCGGGGAGCCGTGCGCGACGCGTATCCACTGTATCCAGCGACGACGCCCACCCCGAATCGAGGATCGACCTGGTTTGCCCTCCATCTTCCTCGTCGCTCTTCTCTTCCCCCGGTTTGCCGCAATGGCGCGGCCTGCGTGGTATTCGTTCGTTCTTAATGGCAAATAAAGCAGGTGGAGTCGAGCGGAGAACCTCTCGTGATTGCCGGATTAATTGGCTGTAGCGTGGCTGCAGCGGTAACGGAGGATGTACACGGCACGGATTATTATCCGTCTGTTCGACAGAGGGTTATCCTAAACGTTTCTTCCGCGGCTTTCCGTCTTCTTGCTCTCTTTTCCTTCTCTCCCACGTCCGCCGTCGTCGAACCGCCGCGCGAGATCGCTCGAAACGCGTGCGAGACCACGAAAGAAACATCGCAGAACAATCGTAATGGTTTTTAACGGTGTTCCCGGCGTCGCTTCCCTCCGTATCGCAACCGTCGAACGGAACTCGGACATTTTCTGTTTAAATTATGGGAAGAACGAGCGGCCGCCGACTTCACGGAGGAACGCGTAATTAAAGGCCATAACCGGGAGTAGAGGTGCGAATTGATAGTCGGTTGCGTGAACGCGATTACATGCACGAGTACACGCCGCGTTTCTTCACCTTTTTAATATTTCTATAAGCGATCCTCCCATGAGAAGCCTCGGCTATATACCGTGTGCCACGATCCCCTTCCACCCATGCCCGGCCAAAAGCGGAGCTACCATGGCGAACGAGGGACGAAACGACATCGAAGTGCTGACGCGGTAACCATCTTGGTTTCCCTGAGTGGCACTGCCGGTAAATGCCACGGGTTTCGAGGGTGACTGCGGGAGAGGAAACGTAGGAGGTCTCGATTCCGAGGCTGGAGGGGACGCGAGAGGGAGAGAAAGAGAGACAGAGAGAGAGAGAGAGAGAGAGAGAGAGAGAGAGAACTCTGAGCGACGTGACCGCAAGAATCGATGCGGACGTACCGGAAAATCGTGTGCCAGGCTGCCGGTGTGCTGGTGCTGCTGCTTTGCCGTTGCTGACGCGGTGTTTTCGTGATTCGCAAGACTTTCTCGCGCCGGATAACCGTTTTATATTATACGGTCTTGGTCGTTGCTTTCCCAATCGCGGAGTCTTCGAGATACGAGCCGAGGAACCATCCTCTTCCTAGTGCGCTCCGCTTTTAAGATCTTTGAATACGCAACGAGGCGCATCGTTCGAACGAAAACGCCAAAGACGGACACTGCGCGAGGAACGAGGGACGACGAGCGGAAAGCAAAAGCGTGCAAACGCCGCGATAAATGTCCCTTTTTTCCTGCTGGCGGCGAACAGATTCATTCCGGAGGGGAAACGGTCGCGCGCGCGACCGATCGACCTATGACCCCCCGAAAAAATGAGAGCGTACTCGAGTCCCGAAGTGATGTACAGCGACTCGGGCTTCCGCGCGCACGTCCGCTCCGTCCTCATGAATTCCATTAGCCGTACGTTTATCGGGCTCGTATTTTATTCGACGTGTTCGCCGGAGTTCGATCGTGCCACCAGTCCGGATAGGATCCGAGATTTATACGGAGCTTTTTCGAAACGCTGCGCGGACAACGCGATCTCCCCGAAGGAATCGAACTCGGCGACCGGTCCTAAAACCATCGCCGCCATTTTCCTGTAAACGGAAACGCACAGGAGCGTCGACGGTGGTCCGACACCGTTTAGACTAGGCGGTTTCTCGTGCGAAAACGACCGTAATCGCTTCGAAACGGGACAACGCACCGAGAAACGCTCGCGTTCGAGCGAGAGTGCATCGGCGCGAACCTTCGACGGCGCGGATACAATTAGTCGCTACCGTTTTGCAATCCCGATCAAAACCCGGTCGTATCGAGCTAATAACAAGGCAGGCTGCAATTAACTGCGTCGAGCTAGTCGTTAAACATTAGTCTATATACATACAATATAGGGACTCGCGGCGAGTTTAACGCATGATCGACTGGCGAACACCTTTCCCGCGAATTTTTCCAGAGATTCCAACCGTGTACGACGCTTCCGGTCTGCGAAACTTTTTGGAACGCTGCGCGGCTGTCGCTTGACGACACGCGATTCCTGTGGCGCGCGTGCATCGCTCGAAAGCCCCCTTGAAATTTTCCCCAACGCGTCGCGTTGTTCTCACGCGTTTCCCATGTTACACAGATCGATCTATATTCAGCGACGTTAATGGCGCAAAAAGCTTGTAAACGACTTCTTTAAGCAGCTCTAAATTATATTCCTGCGACGTTTGCAAATACACGATCCCCGGTTTTTTTCGTCCGGTATAATTGATGCCGATTGGTCGTTGCGAGAATGGAAATAGATTGACGGGATAATTAAATTGCGCTTGACAAAAACATCGATCGTTCAGCAGCTGTAACATCGACGACGGTGGTAGGTATAATTACCGGTACCGGTGTCGGTACCGTTTCCGGACGAACGGATTCCTCGCCCGCTTCGGAAAACACGCTCCCGAGGGCAAAGTTAAAGCTTCGCGAACCGCGGGAACGTCGTTACCGAATTATCGGGAACGCGGGGTCGGTCGGGTTTCGAGTCGCGCGTTCGACCGCGCGATCTCGCGCTGCTTGTTCCCTTTTTTTTTTCGCGGTCGATCTTTTGCGTAATCTATTGGCAAAAAGGAGGCTAATGAGCGGCAATTTTCTCTCCGAGGAGCGACGGACGATGGGAGCGCGGAGGTGGAACAGGAGACGAGACGAGGAAAAAACGACGAGCGGGTAGATACGTTTCCGACATTCGGAGGTCGAGATAAACGTTCCTCCGCGTCTTCGGCGGGGGTAGACCGAGAGACTCAAGGCCGTGGCGCCGCGTCGCGTTCTGCTCTGCTCCGCCATGGCAAGAAATCCGTGGATCGCGTGCTTCGACTAACTTTTCGCCGGCCGATGTGTGCGCGAGGCCTCAAGACGCATAATGACGACGTTCTCTGTCGGCTCCAGGCAAACGGTCACGACTCGACGACGACCGTCGACCGGCGACCGATGGCAGCTCTGTTACGCGGAAGCCTGCCAGCTAAACATTCCCAAAAGGATATTCGATCGGTTCCTGCCCCCCTGGTTTCGCGTTGCTCTAGGCAGGCGTGCGTCACGGTCGTTCCAGATTGCTCGCGCAGGCAAATAACCGTTCGAGTGCCACGGGCTTCGGCAAAAATTCGCTCGAGGATTGCCAGACGATCGTGCTTACAATGACGTCGGCAAAACGCGAACGAAACGTCGGCTCGAGTAAAAACCGAACAGCGGGGCAGTCGAACGGTTAACGTCCGGAAAAGGATGGTTTCGACTCGCGAGGTAAACCGTGTTCATTAAGAAATCCGTAATAAGCGCGATCGTCCGCATTCCCGTTCTCGCGAAGCTCGCCACTCGGAAACGGCGCGGCGATCCAGTTTTCATCGGCGATAAAGGTCGCCGCTCGACCGTCGCTGGGTTCGGCGATTAACTTTCTAATTCGACGAGAGCTCGTCGATCGCGCGTTCGTCGCGAGATCGATCGCGGTGCTACTTACTGGATTTGCTGATTCTCGCGTGCTCTTGTCCGCGATCCGTTTCCGAGCCATCGATTGCCGTCGCGAACCGACGAGATGGCGCGTAATCGGTTCCCGACGGTGGACGATCGTGCGTGCGATCGACACGAATATTCCGTTGCCGTTGCCGTGGCCTGGCTTCACCATGGAACGCTCAACGTTGTTCCAACGACGAACTATCGCGAATCAACGGTTTACGGTTGGAAAAGATATTCGCGTTGACCGACGTGCAGGCGAGTTATCTGCTAAACGGCGTCACTGAACATTGTTGCAATTAGACCGGTAATCTTGTTACCTTGCTATCGCCGAATCGACCTCGGCCGTTGGTAATTACAACGAACTTGGTCGACAAAGTTGCGACGGCGTGTTTTTTTTAACCGCGGAAAGAACGTTCCTCGCGGCAAGAAAAATCAACAGTGTTCGACCGTGGGTCTTTCGTTCCGCGAGTTCGCCGATATCGATAAACCGATAAACCGCGAAACCTGTTTACTCGAGAGAACAAGAACGCGTTACTCTTAATTACGGTTGCAGTTAACGTACCGCATAATTACCCATAATTAACCGAGATAGATTCATTTGACGTTTCCAATTAAGCTCGCGCGGCAATCGATTTTTTCACCCGCTCGAGCCTCGACGAAGAATTCGGGCAAGAAAGCCCAGAAGAACACGGAAGAAACGCGATTCCGACGAGGATTCTTCTTTTTCTCCCTTTCTCTTGCTCTTTACCACCGAACCGGATGCGAGATTCGAATCGAGCGGCGCGTTTTCATATCGCGATCTGTCGCTCTCGCCGTTGCGAACGTTCTTCGAACGGCAACTCCGGTACTCGACCGATCGATCTTAGAAACGTGAGGAGCATCGGGAAAGGAATCGACGCAGCCGTGAGTTACGAGCGCGATTTGCGTAATGACTGCGATCGGGAGGGCGTTTCGCGCCGACGCAACGATTGACCCGTGCCCGGTTGACGGTTCGCGCGACCGACGCGAAAGAAAAGGGTAAGAGGAAACCGATCCCCGTCGGATTCGATGGTCGGGAGAGTTCGCGATCGAGAACCGCGATCGGTGGAAGTCGGATTTGGGGAGGAATCGGTGTCCGCGACACCGTGAAATTACAGCGAGCCAGATTCACGGCGGAAGCGCGTACCGCATCGTAGCAGGCAACTGACCGCGTACAATTACGTACGTCGTTTTCTGCAGTCCGTGCGAGAAGAGCGAGAGCGAGAGAGAAAAGGGGGAACGTTTTCCAAACGGATTGACGCTGCCACGAACCAACGGAGGAGCTAATACGTGCTCCGCGACTAGCTGTAGGTACGGTCTACGTACGCGTGTACGAGCAGCACGCTGGGTATTAAGTAGCGGTATTTACCAAGCTACAATTATCCCCGTTTTCATGCTGGCAATCTCTCGAACGCGATGGAGGCTCGAACGCGGACTACGTGGGAACTCTGCTATCGACGCCGTCTGTGCTCTCGCGGCGAGCTTCGGAGCCGAGCCGAGCCGAGCTGCGATCGCGAACGATCCATCGCCGCAGCCGCAGCCGCAGCCGCAGCCGCAGCCGCCGCCGCCGCCGACCAGACGAACCGTTGTAAAACTCTCGAGCGATCCTAATCGGCAATGAGAAATTCTGGAATTACCTTCCGAGAAAACCACGCGCCGTTCCGTCACCGAAACGGCCGAGAGCTGGCTCGTTCGGGAACAGGTCCCAGGGGATCATCCGTGATAGGTCTCGTTCGTAAACGTGGGATAATTTCCGAGTTGGTATTATTATTTCGTGGAAGAGAGAAGCGAGCATGAACGCGGATCGAAAAAGTCACACGAAAGGATTTAGACCTCTTCATCGACCTAATCTGAATTCCTCCAAGGCCGCGGCGATAAATGGACACGCGATCATCGGACGGACCTTCGGTTAGAACCACAGCCCCCTCGTGCGTGTACGTGTGCGCGCGCCCGGGAACATTTGAAACGCGAACCACGCGGCTACCGCCACGGCGGAGAAAACTTGCCGATCTCTGCCACGGGGAGAAGAAACGAAGAAGCACTTGTTGCGGTTCGACGTGAAATTTCGTGGGAGGAACAACGGGATTAGGTTGTCGGCGAGCTCGCGCGAGAATAAAGGAGAGATAAATCACGAGCCGACAAAACTGAATGCTCGTTAATAAACTCCGAGGAGGAGAACGAGCCGGAACGAGCCGATCATCCTCGATTATCGGCGTCTGTTATCGACGCCCGCGAGCCGCGACGCTGGTATTTGCATTGGATCGGTGATTAAGCAGGGGGCGGACTGGAAACCCGGCAGAGAGCTGTTTTTACGAGCGGTCAACGCTCCGCCGCGCCGCGCCGCGCCGCGTCCTCCCATTCTGCCGTGCTCCTCGTCACCCCCGGGCATCTTGATGTCATTCTAGGTTCTCCGCTCTGCTCCGCTCCGTTCCCCGCCGCTCGTCGAGTAATTAAAACGTAGTCAGCTCTATTCGAGATCCCTTGACGGTGATTAAGGTTTCCTAACTGATGCGCGTACCCGGCTGACGCACTGTCCTGCATCGGTATATCCGCGTTATTACTCGTCCGAGCTCGCTAGACGGCCGTCCGATTGCGAGAAAACTCTGGGAACGTTCGCGCGATCCACCGGCGAGATAGCTCGTCCAGAGATGGATCTCTCCGCGACCCGGCTGCCATTTCCTTCGACGGCATTCCTCGGGGAAACCGCCTTTTTCCCTTTGCATTCGTCGATCTTTCCATCTCGAGAGCGTGTGCTCGCGAGAGAAAGAAAGAGCGAGCAAAGATTCCGTTCGTTTCGCGTTCGTCGTTGCGATTACGCGGAAAACGCTCGGTTGCGATGTTCTCCTCGATCTCCCCTTTCCGAAACGGGAAGCCGAGGGAAGGGAAGACGACAAGCACACAGGGTACCGCGTGCCCACTTTGTTCAACGAGTTGATCGCGTTAACCAATTAAGTCGGAGCGACAACCTCTGGATTCCAGAAATTCAGAGAGCCCGCTGGACCCGTCGTCCACGGCCAGGGAGTCTTCCCGGAACGCGTTCTCGTAATAACGAGACTATCAGGCAAATAATAAACGAGCGTTCGGGTCCGACGAAAATAAACCAGTTGACGGGGCACAACGGCCGATTCCACAGTGTGACCAACGCGACAGAGACTAGCTCGAATCGTTCGATCGACGCGAACGCGAAGTAGCGGCTACGGCGGCGGCAGCGTTCGATGTTCTTCAGGCTCTTTCGCTGTCTTTCTCACTCTCTTCCTCTCACACTCTCTCTCTCTCTTTCTTTCTCTCGGTTCGAGGTTCCCGTGCACTCGATATTCGGGCAACGTATTTAGAAAATGGCGGATAGCGTGCCTTGGGCCTGACGATTACTCAGGAATGAAGGGATACCGGTATCGCCGCGCCAGAAACACGATCCAGCTGTAGCGAGAGCTGCTGGCGCCTTCCACACCCACGTTTCACGGTGCGAGGCGGCCGATGGAGCAGCGCAGCGTGTTCGGCGTTCGGTGTTTTGCTCGAACGAGACCACGGAAGTCGTGTGCAACGGCCAAGCAAATCGTATCGACAAATTGGATCGAGTAGAAAGCTGCGAGAGACCCGTTGTTAACGCGTCCGGCGCTGGTGGTTCGCAGTTTTTCGCGCGGCTGCAACCACGGATACTTCTCCGAAATAAATCTATTACGTACGCGAGCGCGCGCGGCGGGTAAACCAGGCCTGCCCCGGAGAACGCGAACAACTGCTGCATTTTATACGCGTTACCGCACACGCGAATACTTTATGCACGTATTACGCGGAGCGTAATGCGAGTTTTATTGCGGTTACGCGTACCGGCCACTATTCTCGAGCCGCTCGAGGCGGTCGCGCCGCGCGAGAGGCTAAGCCGGCCACGAAACGGAGAGAGCTCGACTTTAAACAAAACGATGATATACTGTGCCGAACGATATTAAAAAGCCCACCCCTCCTCCCGTCTTCTCTCCGCACGGGATGCTGATGTACTGCGCGAAAATTGCTGCCTGCCGGCCACAGTTCTCTTTCTCCCTCTCTCTCTCTCTCTCTATCTCTCTGCCTGCGACTCGCGAAACCCGAGGAATAAGCATTCGTGCCGCGAATTAAAATTTCGTTAGCCTGGCCTACAACGTTGGCCGAACCTTTCGGAATCGCTGCGTAGATTACGGTCCGTCAACGGTGATGAACGTTAAACGCTTCCAACTACGAGTAATCGAATTAATCGCGACGAAACATCGAAAACGCCGCGGGAAAGATTCTCGCGAGCCGGAGAAAGCGTCGGTGCGTCGTCGTAGAGGATGCGGCGACGGAATCTAGTGGATCTCGTGTAAGTCGGGGCTTACGTGCCGTTTCCGGGACTTCCGAGAAGCCAGCCGGAAATGACAATAAAAATAATCACTTCAACAAAGTGAATCCAGACTCTCTCTACCGACCACCGCGTGTACCCGTTACCGGGACGCCGGTAATGACATCTAATTACTTTCCACCGCTCTGCGCAGAAACGCCGCTCGATTTCGAACGGTGCCACCGCTAATTTGCGCGCGGAGCTGCGTTAATTAATCCCGAGCGGACGGTCGGATCGTCGTTGGTCCTGAAATTATGCAACAGAAACGAAAGAACGAGCGCGCCGCGCGTTCTCTCGGTCTCTCGAAACGGGAAACGCGTATCGGCTCGACCCGGCTCCGCGCCGCTCCGCTCCGCGCCGCTCGCCTGCTCGGCGTTTCTTCTGCGTTCTCTTCTTCCAGTTGGAACGTACACGATTCTATCGTTGCCGCTCGGATTCAGTGTAAAATCGCGCTAACGACGGGAAGAGGATAATCTTGGCTCGTTCGGCCATATGGGTTCGCCGATGGAAAACGATCGACGTGCTTTCCAGCCTCGGGGTGCCGCGCGCGCCTCGTTTAATGTTACCCGCGATCGATAATTCGAGGAACGTTGCTGCGGCCAGATGACACGGATTGATACGAGCGATCGCTCACCGATCAACCGTTTGTTCGTGTTACCTTCCACGTACTCGACGATCCGTGATTCCGAGCGACAACCGGTGCCAGGAATTCGTTCGAAGCGAAGCGATCCGCTCGGACACTTGGACTTTGTCGGAGACAGAGGCCTGCCCGTCCGTTTCGTCGAGGGTCGCGGTCTCACGAGATGCGGTCGATGCCGTTCCGCGAACTGCAATTCGGTTGGCCCGCGAATCGTTGCAACGGTTTCGAGAGCGGGCCTCTTTTCGCGAAAACTCGAGCCAAGCCGCGACAGCGCAGGGCTCTCATCCGAGGGTATCTTCGCCGACGATCGCGTCAAATAAATCCGATTCCTCCGTGTCTGGTTTTGTTTTGTGCTCGCGTTCGCGAGAAAGAAAAGGTTTAATGTTTACGAGCCACATAAAAACGTCGATACCACCGTCTGATAACGTCGTTTGCTGCACGCTCGAGGGATTCGAAACTCGTTAAGTCGTGCCTCGCGTTCCCCCGCGATCGTTACCACGGCGTGCGTATGTCTTTCTTAATAACTTAACTCTCTCTCGCTCGAATCGCATAAAGGCATTCCGTGTATTGCGAAATCCCGAAATCAGGGCTCCCGACGGAATTGCGTGAACGCTCGCGGCCACCTGGCGAGAACCGATTTACCGAAAACGCGTACGAATAGAGCAGCGTACCGCGCAGGAGGGAGAAGGCCAAGACAAGAGAACGTTGCGAAAGGAGAACGCGTCGTCGAGAGAAATTCTTTGCTTGCCGATTCTTTCGCGTAACCGGCGCGAACTCGGCGATCCCGGCAATTATCGCATACTACCGGCACGTCCAGCAATTATCATCGGTCGTTTATCCGCATCTATGCGAAGATTATCGCGGCGTTCCGCGAGGCGAGGGTCTGCGAACGCCGAAGAAACGGCAACGGAAAGCAGCAACAACGGCAACGAAGCGTTTCTCTCGACGTACGTATATTCACCCGGTTTCCCTTCGCCCTTCTTGTTCCGTCAACCTTCTCTCTCGCTCGTGCTCGTACACACGTAAACACGCGCACACACACACACACACACACACTGTCTCACCCGCTCTTTCTTTCTACGTCTCTCTCCTCGGCGCGGCAGAGGATCCTCCGAAGGATCTCGGAAGGGCTCGCGGAGAGTCGGAAACTGTGCTGGCTGGCACACACGAAGTCGAAAGAGGCTTCGCAGGTAATTGCTAGGCCGACGGGTCGATAATGAGCCCTGGCTTCGGGGAACCGATTACACCCGGCCCAAGCCAAAAGCAAAGCCAGAGCCGAGAGCCGGAGAAGAATGGGAGGATGAGGAGGATATCCCGAACGGAGGGAGAAAGTTCGAAAGAAGGGAACGAAGGGACCGGAGGACGCTCGAATCTTCTGTAGGACCACGTTGCTCGATAGTCCGAAAAACTTTTCGAGATCGAATCGGCGCGTTATCCGTCGCGCGTCGATTATCCTTTTCCACCAATTTCCGTGTTATCTTCGACCGATCGCGAAACCGTGGATGACACGGACGGCAGGTTGCGCGTCAGGAATTCCCCCCGTTCGAGACGGTATTATTATTATTAAGAATATACTATAACGGAACGGCCCTAACGGTGTTCGAGCGAGGGGCTCCCGCTGAAACAAGAGCAGTGGATAACCGGCATAACGAGAAGCAGGAAAAAACGATGTGGATCTATTCTATAGGAAAAAAGATGCTAACTAATTGCTAAATTATCAACGACAAGCTGTCGATGAGAGTCGAACGGTTGCGAGAGGATAGAGAGGGACAAAGAACGAGCAGGAGAAGCAGAAGAAGAAGAAGAGAAACAGGAGGAGGAGAAGGAGGAGGAGGAGGAGGAGGAGGCGGAGAGGGAAGAACGAACCGGCAGCTCTCTTCCTGTAGCGTGCGATGAATCCTGCCTAGATCTCTCGCTACCGGGATGAGAGGTAGGTGATCTAATTTCCCGCGCAGTCGTGCAGAAAATGATCCAGGCTGCGATTACGAAACGGCTTCCAGTCTTCGCCGGGGGCAACCGAGGCGCCGTTTTTACCGCTCTCTTTTCGTTTCCATGCACCGTGTGTAATAATCGCGCCGCTAACGTTGTCCGCTTCCCGTGGAACGAGCCGCGACGTCGTTCTATTCCGCGAGCGGAAAATAGTCGGGCGAAACCGACGCGTCCGCGCCCGCGATTCGCGATCCACAAACCACGATTCGCTCGATCGAGATCGCGAGCCGCGATCCATTGGCCGCCGCATTAAACGTTGATTGCGCCGCGGCTCCTTCTCTGGCAGGTTCGACATCGTTCAAACTGCCTCGCAAATAAATGGATAGACTCGTTGAAATCGGATCGGAAGAATCGCATCGGACATCGACAAGGTCTTTCGGCGGACGCGACGAACGCGACAATGTTTGCAATATAGTAAACACGAAACGAACATAGTATCGAAGCGGCGAGGTGAGACGAGGCGAGGCGAGGCGTGGCGAGGCGAGGCGAGGAGTAGCGAGGCAAGGCCCGGCGCTGCTACTTCGTGGCCTCGAGGGCCGCTGGTCCCGCAATTAACATAATGAGGTAGAAAACGTAGATATTAGCGCGAGGTTAGTTAATAGTGCACTTATCTGGACGAACGTAAATAGTTCGTGGTCGGCGGGGTCTCGCGCACCGCGAGGAAATTTCTCCGCTCGCGGCTTCGCCTCTCTCGTTCCTCTCCTTCCGCTCTGTCGCCGCGGCAACCGGGACCGAGAGAGCGGCTCCGAGGAGCGACCGTAAATCAAAAGTGACAGAATCGGACTCTCATCTGCATAATCTGCTTATTTTATTCCGCGCACGTGCTCCCGCCGAGCCGTAAATGTTCGAAGGCTCGTTCGGTCCTCGCAAATTATTAATCGTGTATACATAATTCTAGGAAAGGCAGCGACGACTACTTTTGCCGCCTTTCCGCCGATTTCGATTTTAATTAAGAATAATAGCTTAATAAAGTCGAGGCTCGGCGCCGTTTCCGGAGCGAAGCAGAGCGTTGCGCGAGAAAGAATTTTCGCGGCGACGACCACGACCGCCTCGAGCGTCGTCGTCGTCGTCGTTGTTGTCGTCGCGACGCCGTTCCTCTCCAGTTTTTTCCTCTTCCCTCGTTTGGTTGGATAACGGGACCCGAAACCGGCCGCCGCATCGTTGCCGTCGAACGCGAGGACTCGACGATGTCTTTATTCCGACAGGACGCGACGCGCCTCTCGTAATCTGCAACAGCTGCAACGATCGGTCGTGGTCGCGAGATCGTTTGCATCCGGCGCACGCGCGGCCTCTCCGATTTCTTGGCCGGTGGGCAATCGTGCCGAACGATTGTCGGCGTTCGTTTTGGTAACGAAACCGAAGCGAACATGTCGTCTGTATTCGCGCGGCCTGGCAAAACCTGGCCGAGGGAGGCGGCAGCGATTCGCAGGTGCAAAGTTCACGCGACGCTCCGAGGAAACCGCTAACGAGGGCTCCAGCCGTGCGTTCGCGCGACTACGTGTGCGCGACGCGTGTAGATTTTCTGGGGGACAGGTTAATTGGATCCGCTGGTCGGACGGCCGGCCGGTCGGTCGGTGTTATGGCGTGCTTTTTCATGTCCGTTCCATTCTATAATTTCCGTCTGCCCGTGGACAATGTAACCGACGGTTATTCAGAGCGTCGCGAGCGTCTCGTCGAAGCTTTCGAAGTCGACTGCCCTCGTTTTCTGAATTAACGACAGAACCTCCCGGAGACGCGTTCGCGATGTAAACAGGTAATTAGCCCGCCTTCCGTGGCGCCGCGAACTCGTTGCTGCAATTTCGAGAGACGCTTCGATACCAGATAAAAAGGAATGCTACTACTCGGCGCGTCGTTTCGCGGCGCAACGCCGCTCGGCAACCTTGTTGCGGCGTGCTCGGCTCCGAGAAACGATCGCCGGCCGTGTCACGATGACTTTATAAACGATAATTCCATGTAGATTGGTCCCCTGGACCTTTGCGAGTCCCTGGACCGCGTAAAAAATGTGCGTTCTCGAAATGAAATCGTGTTTTCGAGAAGGGCTCGGGGAATCGTTCCGCCAGGTTCGAAAACCCGGGACCATCGGTTCCCGCGAGCCGAGACCCGGGGCCCCGGTATACGCGTATACCCTTCTCTTTGCTCGTTTCTTTTTCCTGTCGGACTTAGACATCCCTGGTGGCGCCTCTCTCAGGATATAAATTAATTAGATTTGTGTGGAGGTGTGTCAGCGGTGTGCCGGCACCGTGTTTCTTGCCCTTCGACCGTCTGCTCCGCCGCGTTTCAACTCGACCGAATGGCCTACTCTCCTCCGGAACCTACAGACAGTTTCACAAGTTCGAAATTATCCGCGTTCGTCGACGCGAAATCCGGCGCCGCTGTTTCTAGCCGAACGATCCGAAAAGTTGCACCGCCGTTTCCTCTCAGATCGCGCGAAACGATCCTACGACCAGCTGCGAACAAAGAAAGCAAATAGGTTTTCGGCCGCGGATCGCGCCTCTCTCCTTTCTCTCAAGAACGATAATTTTTCGTTCGATCGAATAACCCGACGAGCAGGAGCGTTGCGAGCATCGTTCGTCGGCCGAACTTTTGTTCGGAACCCGGGGCAGTACCTTTGGAACGACGTGTACGCGTCCGCAGGTAGGTCTGCGCATAACGCATGATGTATGGTGGGCGTGAAACGGGCGTAGCAACATAGTAACGTTTGCTATATCGGCCACAACTGTCTAGCAGCACTCTTTCGACGAGTTCCGCGACCGGATCTCCCTCGGATGGCTCTGGAACCAGTCGGCGAGGCCCTCCGATATCGATCTCCGAGTAAATTTTACTCGATCTCCGAGGCGAACGAAAGGAAGAGCAACCTGGACGGAGGGAGAAATCAAGGAGACAACGCGTTACCCTTCGGCGACGAGCCATCTTCGATCGGAAAACGACACGTCGCAGCGTTCGTACCGTTGAAAAGTTCGCAACATTAACCGGTAAGGTTTCTCGTTGATCATCAGGGTGGTCGGACGGCCTGCTGGGAATCGCGATGAACCGACGAGAACCGCGAGAATCTTGGAAACTCCTTTCGATGCGCGTAATTTCGAGAAACGAGAACGATTGCAGCAAAAGCGGAGAAAACGCAAACCCGGTACGCCTACGAACGGATCGATCGATGCACCGGGCAGTTTCGTATCGTCGTAATTAATTAAAATCGCTCGAGTGACAACGGGAGTCTCGTCGGAACATCGACGACGCTATCGAAGAAAGTTCGTGGAAAGACTTACGTTTATGTTACCGAGGTGACTCGGAGGGCTGACACCCCGGCGGCCCCCGCCGCCTCCGACATCCGCGTCCAGCTTGCCGGCTCGATCGATCCCGTGGATCTCGAAAATTCCGTTGCACGGAGGACGGAAAACGGCGCTGCTCGATCCTCAGAACGGTCTGTCGGAACACCGCGGTCCGCACTGAACAAGCACAGACACTGTGTCACAGGTTTCGGTCGGTGTCCTGCCAACAAGATTCAGAAACATTCTTTACGCGACGCGCGCTGCATCGTCGCTCGCGAACAAAGTCCTACGAGAGAGCGTGCACGAGGGAGAATCGATGGCGAGGAGAGGGTACGACGAGCCGTCCGAGTTTGTCCCGAAGCGCGCCAATTCCAGGGAGCTCTCTGGAACGAGCGCGCGATCGACAGGGCCACCGAATCTTTTTCGGAGCGTACACACTGACCTGTCGGCACTGATCGACAACGAAACACAAAATACCGACGGTCGAACGAACGATTCGGGTGGGCGACGCGCGGTTACGGGCTTTGCCCGTGTCCGTCGACGAGCCGCGAGCAACGATCGAAACGGGCAGACGGTTCCCTCGTGGCTGTTCGCGCTTCGAAAGCTCGCAGGTGCGTTCGCGCGCGAACGTGCGAATGCGCGAAGGTGCGGAGGTTCTTTAGGGTCGGCGATGCGAGCGAAAACGGACGAAAATTTGTCGTTTCGAAGGTACGTGCGAGATTCTCGCGCGATCGGGGTTCGCCGCGCGAGCCGACAGGCGCGAACGAGAATCGGGAACGAATCGGCTAGGAATCGAGACCGGTCTCGGTTCGATCGGTGGCATGCGCACCGCCACGAACCTGTTGGCCGGTTTCCCGTGTTATCGACGACGTCGCGTCGACGCGTGCATACGGCGCGCGGTGCGTGTACGGCTGCTCGTGGTTGGTTACGGCGAGAACGGTGCGTTCACGGGCGCAGACAGCGGTGCCGGCCGCGACGACCACGACGACCGCGACGACCACCGCGACGACCACCGCGACGACGGCGACGACGACGGCGAGGACGACGACGACGACGGCGACGACGACGACGACGACGACGACGACCACCACGACCACCGCAACGACAACGACGACGACGACGACGAGTCGGCGTGTTGCGTATCCGCCTCAAGGGCCGTCCGTCGCAGACGCATGCTCGCGGCACGTTGCAGCCTCTCGCACTGACCGCGCGTAACACGTAAGAGAGAGCCGTGCACCGTGCACTCGTCTCTCTTTATCTCCCTCTCTCGCGCTCTCGCGCTCTCCGTCTCTCCCTCTCTGTCCCTCCCCGTCGATCCCTCCCTCTCCCTTTAATCAAAGCGGCGTGCTCGTGGTCGTCGGCGCGGGTTCGTCGCGTCGTCGGGTTCGCGCGCGCGTTCGCCGGTTCGCGGTTCCTCTCCTCGTGGTTTATTCGGCGCACTGTTCGACGGACTTTTCGCGCGGACACGGGGCCAGACTTGGCGGACACGACGGACACGGCGGACACGGCGGTCGCGTCGGACACGATGGACAAGGCGGACACGGCGGACACGGCGAACGGGAGACGGCCGAGTCTCCGTCGCTCTGTCGACTCTCTTTGAATCTCTTGCGCACTAACTTCGCGGCTATCCGCGGTACTCGAGCAGGGAACGTTGAACGCGAGCTTGGAATTGCCCTGGCGCCACCCCTCCTCCCCTCCAACCCTCCCGCCTTCGTTGCCTTGCCTTGCCGCCCTGCCGAGCCCGTCCACCTGATCGTCTTCCACCGTGAACACGGCACACCACGGGGCTCCGCCGCGTTGCCTCCTCCGCCTCGTCCCTCCCTATTTTTCCCTATAATTTGCTCCGCGGCTGCCTCTTTTTGTTTTATTCCGTTTTCGTACCCCTTCCCTGCCCCCTCGCACGGCCGCCCCGGGCCCCCTCCACGGCGAGTCGCCGTCTTGCTCTCGCGCCTTCTTTTCCCGTCTCCTCGATCCTCTCCCTTTCTCCGTTGCCATCTAGCTTCCCCACTGCCTCTGCCTCTGCCTCTGCCTCTATCTTCGCGTCTGCCTCTATCCTTGCGGCCCCGGCCGACCCGTCTCTGCCTTCTCTGCCTTCTCTGCCTCTACCTCTACGCGCCAGCCATGAATCCTTGCCGGGACTACAGGGCTACGGCGCGCCGCCCCCTTAATAGGGCTACGCGGGCTTTTTCCATTCACCGTGCAGCCATCTCTTGGCGGGAATACGAATGAATCGACCCGCCACAGTGCCGTACCCGATCCGACCGTTTCCCCTTTCTCCGCCACGATTTTCTCCCGGAAAACCCACCTCGACAAGCAACGAACAGGGAACGCGATTCCGCTCGAGGCGTCCTCGATCCGTCCCCAAAGATCGCTTTTCGATTCGGGCATTCGCGTACGATCCGTTTCGACCCGATAGAAGCAACTATCGGCGTTTTTCCTGCGAACGCTTTCCGTCGAACGATAGTTTCTTTTGTTCGACGAAATGGAAACACCTGCCAGGTAGAAAACCGTCGCGAAGGGCTGCTCGGGATCTTGAGGTTCCGGAGAGCTCGCATCGAACTCCTTGGGCGGGACTCGCGACGCGTCGTATGACAGGAAGACGCCGAAGGGAAGAGGGGAGACTACCCGATACACGACAATGGGGACGATTCGTTGTTACGTGAATTTTCACGGTGAATCTCTACCCGACGATCCTCGCACCGTCGAACGAACGCAATCCTGCGGGGAATCGTACGACGGTGCGATCTCCGCGTTCCCGAGACGAACCACGATACCAGGAGAGTTTTAGAAAAATTCTTTTAATTCGTATTATGCGACATAATTACACGTACTTTACAAAAATATACAATCGCTTTCTATGTACAGTAATTACAGTAAGGGACGATTCGGTCGTCGTATGTACAGGTAGGATTCGTTGCGCGATCTTTTCGGACGTTGGACGGCAACGCTCGCGGCGATTGCGCGTCTCAAATCATCGCGTACTGTCCGCCGATCGGCGGGTACGCGTTCTGCGCGGTCACGGCGGGTACGGAGTTCTCCTTGTTCGAATCCTTTTTGCTCGAGCTCTTCCTCTTTTGGTTCTCGTGGGTTTTCACGTGTTTCGTCAGATGGTCGCTCCTCATGAACCTCTTGCCGCAGGTCGGACAGGCGAACCTCTTCTCGCCGGTGTGCGTGCGAAGATGACGTTGCAGCTCGTCGCTCCTGGTGAACCTTTTGCCGCAGAACAGCCAGTTGCATACGAACGGTCTTTCGCCGGTGTGCCATCTGAGGTGCGCCTTCAGATGAGAGGTTTTGCCGTACACTTTGCCGCAGCCGGGCACGTGGCACACGTGCTGCCTCTTCCCGTCGACGCCCAATTGAGCTCCGCTGTCCGTTTGGCAATTCGGGCATCTGCATCTGGTGCACTTTCTTCCGGATTTGCCGGGTTCCTCCTGGGCCAGCAAATGATGCTCCGCCGGCGGTGTCAGCGGCCATTGATAGTGGCCCGTGTGATCCTGCGGGCTCGGTGGAAGCTCCGGCGGACTCGGCGGCAGAGAATAATGCTGAATTCCCGAGATCGCGGTCAACTGCGGCTGTGCCATGCGAGTTTGAGCCGTCCAGGACGCGGTGCTCGTCGGCACGGCGGGCATCGTGTAAGTTGGTGGCGTCAAAGGTTCCGCGAGCTGACCGTGACTCGTCGATCCGGGGTACCAGTAGCTCGATTGACCGCTCTGCAAATGGTGACTGCCCAGCGTCGGGTTGTAAGGCTGATAATGAATGACCGGCGCTCCGTAATCCATCGCGGAAGGCTGGTGCATCGGCATCGGCAGCCCGGACATCGGCGTCATGCCCGGCATCGGCGACATCGTCGGCACGCAGATCTGCAATTACGAACAAGATTATTTACCGTCCGACCGTCTACGAACCAACGGTTTCTTCGCGCGAAGAGATCCGCGTCTCGGTCGGATCTCCGTCCGGCTCGTCGAAAGAATCGGGAAACGGTAATTCGGTATTCAATATCCGTCCCCGACACTGAGATTTCGCGGCCGTCGATACGAAACGATATCTTTGAGAAGCGCCTTGTCAACGGACCTGTTGATACTGCATCACTTGAGCCATCACTTTCACGTGCACGATATTCTTCGCGTCGTCGTCACTGATTATTCTTCGACCCGAGTTTCTGCTTCTGCTGCTGCTGCTGCTGTTGTTGCTGCGTTCGGCGACACGCGTGCAACGGAACGAGAATAATCCTGGCGATCTTGAACACTCTCCCGGCTGGTACGTACCGCTTTCGCCGATATCGAGACACGAAAACCAAGGACAAAGACGAATAATGCGAAGAAGGATACGAAAACGAGACCGAAGAGAGAACCGTGCGCGGATCGAAGCGTGCGCGGCTCCGAGCGTTCGCCAGATAATTGCTGGTTGCCGACCGTGTCGCCTCGGTTTTAATAACCGAGTGGACAAGGAACCGACGAAGAAGGGAGGAGGCTGAATGCTCTGCCGGGTTCCTCTATGGAGGTGGGGATAGACCCCAGTGAATCCTGTGGGCCGGTGCGCATGCGCTCTCCCCACCATCCGCTCATAAATCAACCCTGCGTTCCGAGGATAGAGGATCGTGGATCGAGGCTACGCACCTTTTGTGGTCGTCCCTGAGGGCTGCCTCATGCCACCCGAGGAAAGCCTTCGTTCGCGTCGATTCTACGGTACTGCTCTCCCGAGAGCACCTATGCTTTTTACGAATCGCCATCTTTTGCGAGCGGTCCTTCCCCCGTTCTAATTGTTTACAAGCGACTCGGCGACTCTGCAACCCTTGCACGGCTCTGCTCTGCTCTGTTCTGATGTGCCTCGCCGCGTTCCCTTGGCGGTCGTGCAAACTTCAAAGGGACGCGTCGCTTTTGCGATCGTTGGCCGCTCGGTGCAAATCGAGACGCTTAGCGGTCGAGCGAAACGAAGGGGACTCGGAATAATTAGAAACGCGTTCGACGGGAAAAAAGATGTCGGTGGCCGGGATACGTTGCAGTTTCGTCCGTTCGGGGTACGTTTCTCTTAATTGCGACACGACAATTCGCCCCTGTGCCGTAGCGTTTTTACCTATCGCTCGAGTCGTCGTTCCGCGATTCGACCGCCCATGATTCCAGTCGGCGTTCGAGACCCGGTAGGCAATAATTATCGGTAGAAACGTCGTAACCCGCGAGAGGAGTAAGCTTAATCGCTCGGTTTTAATTGGCGGATAAGACGTTCGAGTTTAATTGGTGGTCCTGCGAGCCCGTGACGACCCGCTTCGAAACGCGGGCGCTAGCTCCGACCGTTCGCGCCGGCGCGGCGTAATTACGCGATAACGAATTGTGGGAGTTACGCTTTGCGTTGCGTGAAGCGATTACGGTTGATCCACTCGAAAAAGTCACCCGACCTTTCGAAACCGACAGTTTCGACGGGGTCGATCGTCGACCGAGATTTCGAGCGTTCTCGCGACGCAAACGCCGAGGGAAAAAATCTAAGAATTCGACGAATCCTGCGACCCGACCAGCGGCAACGACGCTCGGGTGCGACAGGAGTCGATGCAACGTTTTCACGGTATTTAGTGGTGCTATTTGCGAGAGTCGACTGCAGGACGAGATTTGCAAAGGCGTATCGAAGCGTGGAAGGGCCCGCGACGATCTCTCGGGTACACGGAAGCACGCGATAACGGCCACCGGTTCTCGAAGGTTCTCGGTGCGCATTGTGGCGCACGACCAGCCATAAATCCATAAAAGACGCCTGGTCCACCGCGCTCCGAGGGAGCAGTCGGTCACAATGCGCTCTGCTCGGTTAGGAGCCGAGAGCAGAGCGTCGACGCAAAGTCTCTCGGTTTATGGTGGCTGTAAAGCGATCATTGGCAGGACGAGGTGACGACACTTTCGCGCTACCGATCCTTGCCGGATAGGCGGCATCGTTGCGCCTCACCGGGCAGCGGCACAATGCGAGAGCCGAACGGACGAACAGCCCTGCACAGGTACCCGGGACAAACTGCTGCCGGTGCAGAAACCGGGGCGGAATCGGTGCACTTGGCGCGTTCGAGATTGCTTTTCCATAGGATGCTGCTGCCGCTGCTCGTCTCGGACGATCGACCGCCTAATCGTTGCACCGTAGACCCGAGAAATACCCGTATCGCGCGATCTACTGAAATCTTGTTTGCTCAGCTTCGACGGAACTGCTTCGATAATCTTACACCGGTCGACGAGGGCCTCTCTTATCCGTTCGACGTCGCTGCCAGCCTCCGACGCACGAAACCGAGGATAATACTTTTACGCTTTTCCAATGCGATCCCGGCTGCTTCGCTATGCGTTTGTCTCGTTATTGCCCTCGCCTGTGTAATTTCGTTTCGCTATCGCGTCGTTCCGTTTCACCTCCGGTTAGCCTGTTCCGTACATCGTTTCAGCTTCGACATATTTGTTTCGTCGTAATTTCCATTTCACCGCGCATCGTTTGGAAAACAACGTTCGTCCTCTGTGTTCGCGACGTCGGAGTATCGAAGGCAAGCTCTTTGAAACGCGCGATCGACGCGTCGCTCGCATACCGGACGCGGATAATCAAGTTCCGGTACTCGGAAAATATGATCCTGCGTCACGTGTGCGCATTGCGGTCGGATAGAGAGAGCGAGAGAGAGAGGAGGGAGAGAGAAAAGGCTGGTGAAGAGTGGAAAGAGAGAGAGAAAGAGAAAGAGGAGACACGCCGAACGGACCATCGATCTTCCGAAATATTTTCCGACAACCACGAGCGAACTCTCAGGGGGCTTGTCGTTGTTTGTCAAGTTCATCGAAAGCATCGGACCCGGCCAGAAGCAGGAAAACCATGGAAATTGGACGGTGCTGGGTGACACATGTCCGAGCGAGTGTCCGCAGCGTTGCAGCAGCAGCGGGCATCGTCGTAAATCTTGCGACGATGTCTCTCGCGGATGGAAGGGTGAAAGGTGGGGGTCCGCCCAGAGCAACCCTTCGCTTTCCTCTCTCGTAGCCGGCCATTGTCCCCTAATAAGCCGCTTAACGTCTCGGCCAGGGGTAAATTGCTCCACCGGTAAACACTACTCCCACGCGGTCGATCGATTCCCCCGAGGACAAGATATTTTTCCGGAAACTCCTCCTCTTCCTCCCCCGTTGTCGAAACATCTGTAACCGCGCGGACACGCGCGATTTTGCAACTTCCGAGCGATCGTTGCAAAAATAATTTGTACCTTGCGTCCCTGCCGGCGGACGTCCAGAGACGTTTTTCGAGAAACGTCTCGAAAAAGTCGATTTTTTCCGAGGGGAAAAAAACGATGGACCCAGTGCCTCTGTTCGATGGTGTGCGACCAATCGGTAAGCGAGGGTGTAAAGCACGCTTTGTGCGCCGGATCGGTGCTCGCTGCGAAAGCCGTGCACTTTTCGGGAGACATTCGGAAGCGATGGACCGATGCGAATCGGACGAACGGCGCAGGTAAGGCCCCGCTGTTCGCAAATAAGAGATCGGGGACCGATTTCTCTCTTTCTCTCTCTCTCTCTCTCTTCCTCTCTTTCTCTCTCGCACGCACCCGCGTCTCTGGCGGATCTCTGCTCGCGCGGACGACACCATCGGCAAATTTAAATCCTGTTACCGAGACGACGAACAGGCGATCGCGGCGAGATCGGCGAACGACCAAAGGCGGTTATTTTCTACATAAAAAGCGGCCGCGGGAAGTCTCGTAACATATTTCTTTCGAGCTATAACAGTCTTTCGGCGCTCTTTTGTGGAGGACCGTGGGTCCGTGCGCGCATAAACATGAGCTATCGCCCACGAGAACTAATATTCTCGAATAGGGAACGCTTTTCTAGAGTTTATCGTAACTCACCGACTTTTATAGGTTGCTGGAAATCGATGCTCGCGGGTCGCCTTAAAATCGTCACGCTGCTCCGACCGTCCGGACCGGACCGAGAACCGACCGTCCAGAACCGGTGTTTATTAACATTCGTAACAGCGAGGGTTACGGGACCGTTCGTTCCCGGTTTTCTCGATTTCGTATGGTTCTCGAGCGAAGCGTCTTCACGATGGACGGCGATGACTCGAAGGAATTTCCCCGGCGATGGTCCTGCGCGTCATTAGGGGTCGAGGATCTTTTCTTGCCTGCCACACGGGTCAATTTTATACGCGATTTACCTGGCCGAGGGAGCATCGTTCGGATCGGCAGGTCCCTAGTCTTGACGGGTTTCTAACTTATGCTCGGATCTGGAAGAAAACGCGAGAGAGGAGACGTCGAGAAAAGAAAGAAGGGACGAAAAAAAAAAAAGGCCAGAGATCGAACGCGGGAGGGTGGGTGAAACGAGGCGAGAGAGAGAGAGAGAGCGAGAGACACGGAGAGAGAAAAAGAGGGAGGGAGAGAGAGAGAGAGAGAGAAGAAGGGCAGAGGGCCACGTTCCTCGACAATGGACCCGACAATGGGTCTAGTCTTCGGAGCTAATGGAGCGAGACTTTGCAGTTTTCACACGATGATCGGCGTAACGTGGTCGTTCCCGACTCCTCTGCGAAGAAAGAGGAGCCCCGGTTTGGGGCCGATCGGATCCGCCGGCGTGTACCTTGCCACGGAACAAGATTAGTCGGATATCTGACCCGCTAACTCGTACGTAGCCGCGGCTAATCGGGTTAGGATTACACGGGGGCGCGAGCGGGAGATTACACCGTTTGCGCAAAGATCGTTGATTATTTTCTGCGCAAACAGTGACGACCGGTGGTCGAGAGCCTCTCGACCTCGGTGCGAGAAGGACGACGCTCTCGTTACCTGACCGACAAAATATTTGGAAACGATCCAACGCTAATATTTGCGCTGGTCGTATAAAGGGTAACACGCTCTACCTGTCGACCCTAATTTTCATTTTCCGACTAAGCGGCTCGTTCTCGGAAGGTTAATAGCGGTAATAGCTTCCACTCGTAACCCGTGGTCCCTGTATCTGGTTCGTTCTTATTAGCTCCCAGAGTTCCGATTAGCAAGCGGGTTCGTCGTTCCAGGCCTGTTCGAGTTTAAACAAATGGACACGGCGGACCGCGCGCTTACTCATTAATCACTCGTCGGTAGAGAAAGCGGTCTCTCCAAGAGGCTCTCTTCTTCTTTTCCCTCTCTCTCTCTCTCTCTCTTCCTCCCTCTCTATGTTTGTTACACGTCATTTAGAAGAAGGGGAAAAAAAAAGAAAAAGAAAACGCCACGCCACTGCGTTGATAATCGATAACGTCCGGTTTCAAAGATCTCTGTTGGTTTAACGTTACCAACGTCTTGCGGTGGACGAATTAACGATCCCCGAGGTGCGAGAACAAGGGATCGGCAGCGTGTACCTGCTACGAAACGTCGGACCCAAAATCCATAAATTCGTGTTGGGTCGTTCGGACGCAAAGATCGAGCCGAAGGGGTCCTCCCGCTGCCGCCAATTCCATTCGGACGGAACGACACCCTCGTCGCGATACGACCTGTTGCGTCCAAGACCAAGAAAGAAGGGAGAGAAAAAAAGAAGAAAGAAAGAAAGAAAGAAAGAAAGAACGAACGAACGAACGAACGAACGAAACGAGCCGCGGAGGGTAGATTCGAGGGGAAGTCGTGAGAATATCTGTCGTTCAAAGGAAGCCGTCACAACGCGCGAAACTCTGGCGAAACGCGCGTTCGAAGCGTGCGCGAAACGGCGAGCAAACGAGAAAACAAAAGAATTTCTAGAGGACGAGAGTAATTAGATCAGGGACGAGGGTCGACGGGGCGTCGTATTATCCTGGATTGTCCGTGGGCCTGTGCCAAATATTATGACGCTGTAATTTTCGAAGCCACAGGTATAGAGCGTCCGAAGTACCGGAATGTTCTGATGGTGCGTCGACGCGGCGGCGGACGGGACCGATCGGTCGGTCGTGTTTGACACAAGGGACGGATCAACGACTAATCCGACCGGCAATCGACTCACGGACAATCGGACGACCCCCGCGTAGCCACCAGCGTGTACGCGTCGAAAGGGAACCACCCCGAAACAGAAAACCGGCGTGGCGGTACCTCGAGGAAAAAGAATAAAAAGGGTCCTCGGCGTTCCCTGCGCCCCCTTCGTCGGTTCATCTTTCACCGATAGATTTTAATTAGCAGGGAGCCGGGTCGTGGCTTCTCCCTATTGTCTCAATCGGTGCCGGCCGACCGCTTTTGTTGCGAGGGTGCGCGGGCCTGGACGACCACGACCACGACCACGACGACTTTGGGCCGCGGGGGCCCCCCGTGCTTCTACGCGGCCCGTAGCCCGCAGCCCGGAATCGCCGCGGCTCTCGAAAAAGGAGAAGCAAAGATTCTGGACCACGGTCGGGCCGAGTGTATGATTTGTGTGGCAACCGGCCGAGAACGAATCGGAAGAAACCCAAACAACCGCGGACGGCCGGGACTGATCAAACAGTTCTGCGCATCCGTGTATATCCCGTGTCGAGTCAACGAGGAATTCAAACGGATAATTGCTTCCTTCCAGAACTCTCGTCCCGTTGGCTCTTCCAGGTAACGTCGTAAAAGGGTTTTGATAGAAAATTAACGACTTTGCGGATATCCTCGCCGGACGATTCCTACCCTCGACTCCCGCAAACGTGCCTCCATCGGATCGAGGACGACGTCGCTACCCCTTTGCTTTTCGGTTAATTCGCAAGAAGAACAGTGCACGACTCGTTGAAAGAGTTGCGCGGCACGTAAACTGCTCGCCGCATAATCGGCTCGATTATTCTTCCTTCCAGGGGACGAGTCGGCGAGTTTTGTCGCGGCAAAAGTCAATGCCGCCCACGAGGACGCGTCCTCAGTTTTTCTCGGAAGGGAAATATTGTCGGATACAGAGCCCCGCGGCGCATTGTGTGGTTTTATCTTTCAACAGGCTCGTTTGTTCGAGCAGTATCCAGCGGCGCGGCCGATCCAGTGTCAAAGAACGCCGATATTCCCGGCCGAGCAAACGTTTTCCGTCGAATTTCTGTCGTTTCGATCGACTCGCCGCGCGGACGCGCTCCACGGTGTTCAATGTTTAACAACGGTGCCCTTCGAAAACAACTTTAAATTCGCTCGTCGCGAGAAACTCGGCCGAGAGACCGCAACCTGCAAAAGTTTGACGCGCACGGCTGTCCGTTCGGACGCAAGATTGACATCGGCGAGTTCGAAGATCACCCCCTGCGGAGAGGACTAAAAATGTCGGCGGCTCGGAGGCACAAAGACCCCTGCGAACCTCAAAGTCGTTCCGACCGACGCACCCGGCAGGTTCGTCGACGAAAACTCGCGTCAACCCGGCGCGTTCGTCTCGCACGGTTCGTCGAATCTTTCGGACTTTCTTTGCGATCTTTCTGTGCGATCGAACGCGCGCAATTTTCTGCCGTTGGACGGACGGGTGGATCGGTGATCCGCTCGAAAAGGGTTTAGTAGAACGTAAAAAAGGTTGTCCCATAAGTTTCTTCCGCGCCACGCTATGAGTGACTCTAAGTGGCTGTACGGTTCCGAAAGGATACATGCCGCGGTCCCCATAGAACATCGTATTTTTATGTTTATGGCATACGACCATATTGTCTCCAGATCTCGTTGGACACAAGTCTTGAAGATCTGTCGCTTCAACAATTTTGGAAAGAGGGCATAATGAGGCTTCCTGAGAGATGGACGAAGGTTATAGAACAGAACGGTTCATATATAACATAATAAATCCACCGTAAACAACAAACATCATGTATTCATTTCGCATCAAAAAAAGGGAAGAAACTTATGGGACACCCTAATATTTCTTCAAAGATACGGACCGGTAAGACTTTTCTCGGTTCCTTCGGCGCGGAAAAGATTTTCAGGGAAAATGGGGTAAACCTCGAGTGGACGGGCCCGAAGCTCGTTTTCCGACTTCGCTTCGCTCGGCCTCTTCGCGAGAAAATCGTTCGAAAACGTTCGAGGGTCTCGCGAATCGAATGCGACGAACGGTCGCCGCGAAGAAAGCAGCAGCCGTTCGATTCCGGAGATCCGCAGAGCGAAGGTGGAATCGGGAAAATTGGATTTCGTTGTAAATTGCGGATAAGCTGCGGCTTACGCGACGGTATACCCCTTTCGAGCGTCTCCGGTGCTCCGTGCGGCCATAAATTATCGTCGGAGTTCGTGCCTAGAGAGGCCCCGTACTCGTTCAATGGGGATTATGTCGTGGAGAACCCGGGGCTCGCCCAGGTGTACCCGAACATTGAATATTCGCAGGGAAGCGGGAGGTCTCGTGGAGAAGTCATGGTCGCGCCGCAACGGCACGATACCCGTCGCCGTCATTGTTAACTTCTATCTGGCCAATAATTCGCTTTTACACGGAGATTACGGACGCATGATTGTTTTATTGCACTTTCCGCGGTCCGTACCTACGCCGGCCAGGTAGCACTTTGTTACCGTCGGAGGAAACGCTTCGGAATCTTTCACCGGGCGAATCTTGGTCGATTGTGAACGGGCCAGGGCGAAAACGTCGAGCAAGCTGCCACCGCCAACGGGAAGATCCTAGCGGTTCTCCGTCGAAGTCGCTTTCAGAACCGACCACGGTCCGTTCAACCCTCTCGTGGTTTGTAAAGCAACGTCCTTGTCGCACCCGCTCCTAGAAAAGACAAATTTTCACGGAGATTAGAAAGTATAATTGTTTTATGGCGGTCTCCATAGCTCGTTCTTTAGGGGAATTCGTTCCGCGGTTGGGAATATTTTCAATACCTTCGGAAGATGCTACACCCTCGCCCTGGGATCCGATCAACGGTACGCTCGGCCGTCGCGAAACTATGGTTGGAACTTTGCAAATTTTTAGTAAGAATTTTCTGTTTAGAAAACGATTAGAAATACCAAGAATGCATGCTTCTGCGAAGAAACGATTTGCTTTGGTAGCAGACGGGTAGAATATCGGGGGTAGGCTTGCGAATCGACGACTCTCGTTGTTCGTTCGTACGGTGGACGAAAGCGGAGCGCCTATCAACCCTGTATCAGGGAGAGAGTCGCATTCGCTTTTTCATTTTCATTCGGATGCCACGATAACGGAATAACAAGAGGGTGGGCGGATCTCCACTTTCAGCAACTTCTGCGCGATGAGATCCGCGCGATCGATATTATCTTTACGTGTAATTTATAGCGTACCGTGAAATTATAATCCGAGATAAACGGTAAGCTAATTCTTTCTATTTGCTTTACCGTCAATTTATAACAATTCTCGTCGAGATTCTAATAAGATTTCATCGGTTTTCTAATCGAATCGATCCATTAGAAATGTGTTTCGTCAACGGTAATTTTAACACTGAAAAATAAAAAATCGTCTTCGTCAAAATGTGTGAAAAAATACTTTTAAAGATTCGCGACAGAGCATTTTATTCGTGTTCCAAACGATTGAGATTTTTAGACATTAAAAGCAATATTATAATAACTTATTCAATTACGAATTAATTGTTCGTCTCCTGCAATACTCCGTTATATGCATGGTACTATGCCTAAGAAAATATAAATTATGGCAAAATTTAGAGCAATTACAATTAATTGGGGTCACCGGCATATTGGGGGAAACCTATTTCGTGTATCAAAAGCAAAAGATCTCGCAAAGATTCACGAATTGTTAAGATATTTAATAAAATAACAAATATAGTTACTAAACCACCCAAATAATTCGTACCGGATTTTACGTAGTGTCTTATGGACAGATCGGCACGAATCAGTTGCGCCGCTCTTACGAAACTCCGCTGTATGCATAATACAAAGTTGGAAAAAATGAAAATTATGGCAATAACATGGCAAAAAAAATACTTGGAAAGGACAGGGATATTCAGCAACATGTTATACGCGATCATCATGCATCACAACCGCAAAAGAATCACGCATTATTAAGTTATTTAACAAAATAGCTTACGAACTAAACCACCCAAATAATTAGTGCCGGATTTTACATTGTCTCTTATGGGCAGAACGGCACGAATTAGTTGTGCCGCTCTTACGACTCTGCTGTATGCATAATACGCTACCAGAAAAAATTAAAATTATGGCAATAACATAGCAAAAACAATAATTGGAACACACAGCGATGTTCAGGAACATGTTAGACACGATCCCCATCCATCAAAACCGCAAAAGAATCACGCGTTATTAAGTTATTTAACAAAATAGAAAATATTATCTAGAAAAGTTAATGGTGGCGCCATCTAGCGGTGACTAGTGAAAACACAAAAAACTTTAAAAATTAATTACGAGAGAACCCGTGGACCAAATTTGGATTTCTTGGGCTTGAATTAAACGTGATGAAAAGCCGCACCAAACGTATATCTCAGATTTTCGATATCATGCGCGGTTATGATTTTCTAAAAATATGCGATTTATGGGGTATGAAACAGCTTCGCCATCTCGCGGTGGCGCTACCGAACTAAACTACCAAAATAAATAGCTTTCAAACTAAACCACCCAAATAATTCGTGCCGGATTTTACATAGTATCTTATGGACAGATCGGCACGAATTAGTTGCGCCGCTCTTACGAAGCTCCGCTGTACACATAATACATGCTAGTAAAAGATGAAAATTATGGCAATAACATAGCAAAAACAATAATTGGAACACAAGGATATTCAGGAACATGTTAGACACGATTCCCATGCATCAAAACCGCAAAAGAATCACGCATTATTAAGTTATTTAACAAATGGAAAATATTATCTAGAAAAGTGAATGGTGGCGCCATCTAGCGGTGACGAGTGAAAACACGAAAATTTTTAATAATTAATTACAAGAGAACCGGTGGACCAAATTTAGATTTCTTGGGCTTGAATTAATCGTGATGAAAAGCCGCATCGAATGTATATCTCAGATTTTCAATATCATGCGCGGTTATAGTTTTCGAAAAATATGCGATTTATGGGGTATGAAACAGCTTCGCCATCTCGCGGTGGCGCTACCGAACTAAACCACCGAAATAAATAGCTTTCAAACTAAACCACCCAAATAATTCGTGCCGGATTTTACATTGCTTCTTATGGGCAGAACGGCACGAATTAATTGTTCGGCTCTTGTAATGAACCATTATATGAATGATATTGGTTATGGCTAAGCTTAGGGCAGGAGAAGGATAAATGGCTGTGATACTAATTAATATTATTGTCCTATTTAGTCAGAATTTGTCAGAATTTAAAGTTTTTCGGACCTTCTATAATGCATACAGCGGAGCTTCGTAAGAGTGGCGCAACTAATTCGTGCCGACCTGTCCATAAGATATTATGTAAAATTCGGCACGAATTATTCGGGTGGTTTAGTTCGGTAGCGCCACCGCGAGATGGCGAAGCTGTTTCATACCCCATAAATCGCATATTTTTCGAAAACCATAACCGCGCATTATATCGAAAATCTGAGATATACGTTTGATGCGGTTTTCCATCACGATTAATTCAAGCCCATGAAATCCAAGTTTGGTCTACGGGTTCTCTCGTAATTAATTTTTAAAGTTTTTTGTGTTTTCACTAGTCACCGCTAGATGGCGCCACCATTCACTTTTCTAGATAATATTTTCTATTTTGTTAAATAACTTAATAACGCGTGATTCTTTTGCGGTTTTGATGCATGGGGATCGTGTCTAACATGTTCGTGAATATCCCTGTGTGTTCCAATTATTGTTTTTGCTGTGTATTTGCCATAATTTTAATTTTTTCTGGTAGCGTGTTATGCATACGGCGGAGTTCGTAAGAGCGGCACAACTAATTCGTGCCGTTCTGCCCATAAGAAACAATGTAAAATCCGGCACGAATTATTTGGGTATTTTAGTTTGAAAGCTATTTATTTTGGTAGTTTAGTTCGATAGCGCCACCGCGAGATGGCGAAGCTGTTTTATACCCCATAAATCGCATATTTTTGGAAAATCATAACCGCGCATGATATGGAAAATCTGAGATATACGTTTGGTGCGGCTTTTCATCACGATTAATTCAAGCCCAAGAAATCCAAATTTGGTCCACGGGTTCTCTCGTAATTAATTTTTAAAGTTTTTTGTGTTTTCACTAGTCACCGCTAGATGGCGCCACCATTAACTTTTCTAGATAATATTTTCTATTTTGTTAAATAACTTAATAACGCGTGATTCTTTTGCGGTTTTGATGGATGGGGATCGTGTCTAACATGTTCCTGAACATCGCTGTGTGTTCCAATTATTGTTTTTGCTATGTTATTGCCATAATTTTAATTTTTTCTGGTAGCGTATTATGCATACAGCAGAGTCGTAAGAGCGGCACAACTAATTCGTGCCGTTCTGCCCATAAGAGACATTGTAAAATCCGGCACGAATTATTTGGGTGGTTTAGTTCGTAAGCTATTTTGTTAAATAACTTAATAACGCGTGATTCTTTTGCGGTTTTGATGAATGATGATTGCGTCTAACATGTTGGTGAACATCTCTATGTGTTCCAATTATTTTTTTTGCTGTGTATTTGCCATAATTTTAATTTTTTCTGGTAGCGTTTTATGCATACGGCGGAATTCGTAAGAGCGGCACAACTAATTCGTGCCATTCTGCCCATAAGAAACAATGTAAAATCCGGCACGAATTATTTGGGTGGTTTAGTGCGGAAACTATTTTGTTAAATAACTTAATAATGCGTTATTCTTGTGCCGTTTTGATGCACGATGATCGCGTATAACATGTTGCTGTACATTCCTGTGTGTTCGAAGTATTTTTTTTGCTATGTATTTGCCGTAATTTTCATTTTTTTCCGAGCGTGTATTATGCATACAGCGGAGTTTCGTAAGAATGGAACAACTAATTCGTGCCGTTCTGCTCATAAGATACTGTGTAAAATCCGGCACGAATTATTTGGGTGGTTTATTAATTATATAAGATTTACAACGATTGTGCGTTCAATTTTTTTTCTGAAATGCTTCAATTATCTTTGCAATACAATTACTATCGTTATGCAACATTTGGTGCAGGTTTTCAAGGTCCGAATATGACCGACCGTGTGTCAAAGTCTCTCCCGTAGCGGTGGCAATCGTAACGGTTACCGATTTTTATGGAAATGTTAATATCAAAATATATGGAAGTATATGGAAAGATATCGAAATAAATAAAAATCCAAGAAACAAACTGATTAAGGATTAAATAAATAAATAAATAAATGGGAAGAGAAAATCCCTAATAGAATATAGTTTCTAAGTATAGATCGTTCGAGTACGGATCCACAGAATGACAAATCATGCAAAGAAATAAAAAAGAGATTTATCAAACGTCTCGGTGGGACACGATCATCGGTAAAAAAAGCTCGAGCACGCGTTCGCCTCGCTCCGTCTGTAAATGCAGTGCAAAAAAGTTTCATTAAAATCGGCGACCCCGCGGACGCGACCTTTCCTCCGCGGTTAATCGCGGATTGGTATTATTTTCGAATCGAGCGACGCAGCAGGTTCGTCGCCTCGTGGAACGTTTCGAAAATGGCGCGTTCGGTCGGTCGTTCTGCCCCACTTCGTTGTTGGACGCGTAGCCACGCAGCCGCGCGTTGGAACAGAGACAACATATAGAGGATCGCTTTCTTGAATCGCCAGTAATCGTGTCTAGCCTTGCCACGAACCAACGCGACCCGAGGTGTCTCCTATCCTCGTGCCGGCGTACTACACGATAAATTCTCGCGCTAATTCGCCTGCCGTCCGCGGCCGATTTTTCCAGGGAGGGCCTCGACGGCTTTTCCTCCAGTGTTCCGGGAGAAGACCGGCAAAACCACCGAGGGAAAAACGAAAAAACGGAACGATCCCGATTCGTCCCAACGAATCGACCAGGAGGAACCGAAACGGTGACTAGAAAAGGGTTCATGTGTTACGAGGACGCACGACGAAATGAAGCTCACTGCAAAGTGTCTGGGGAACATCACCAAGATGCTGGACTTTTACTCCCAGTTCAACCCCTCGCCGCTTTCGATAAAACAGTTCATTGATTTCGGTGAGTGAGAGAGCCCGGGGATACGGCGACGGTGCGAAACGGAGAAACCGGACGAGAGAAACGGAGACGAACAAGAACTAAGAGAAAGAGAGGGAGAGAGAGAAAGAGAGCGAGAGAAAGAGAGAGAGAGAGAGAGAGAGCGAGTAAGAGAGATACAGAGTGCGTGGCAGGTAGAGAACGAATGCTCGTTTATTGGCGCAACGTATCGTTGCTGTTTTCTGTGCGGATTCGGAAAAATTTCTACCCCGTTTGCTTTCCGTCGAAAGTGCGGATAGACGCGATCGATCGAGTAACGACCTCGAGGGAGCAGCACAGTTTCGAGGGTAGCCGCGATAGCGATCGTAACGATTCTAAGGGCATCGGACTGTCTCTGGTTTGCACGGTAGTTTTCGGACGCGAATGGACACCCACGATGGCGTTGCCGTGCATCGCGCTCGCCGCTGCGAAAAGAATCGATCCGATCCGACGATCGATCGATCGCGTTTCGAGGAATCGACCTCGCGATCTCGCCGAAAGCGCGGACAAAATCGTATCCGCGTGAAAAATATGCCAGGCGACGGAGAAAAAGGAAACGAACGCGGGTCGACGTAGGAGTCGACGGAGCGCGAGGCGCGAATTGATAAAGACTATTCGCGCGCTCGCGCGGAGAACCTTGCGCGAAGGAATTCGAGATAAAAGAACGCGCGTAGCCTCATCTGAAGGCGGAAAGGTCGCCACGCGTTTGCCGGTTCTATTCTATCGGTCCCGAAATGTCACCGCTCCGTTTCAGCCGGCGTTAAGACCGATCGAATATTTTTACCATTTGTCCCGGTAATTCGGCTCGCGCGGATCGTCGACGAGACGAGAGAGAAAGATCGAGGATCGATCCGTCGCGTCTCCCGTCGGGAGATCGCGAGCCCCTTTGCCTCTCTTGCCCCGTCGCACCGTCAAGCGAACGCGCGTCGTCGTAAACGTAAATTCGATTTCTGTACAAAGTTGTATCCTTGAGATCGCGCGAAACCGAGGCTTCCCAGACCCTGGAGAAATTCCAAGCGAACGCGTTCCTTTCGAAGGGAAGAATTCCCGAGCCCTCGGAGCACGCGGCTTTCCGACGATGGGAAAGAAAAACTGGTTCGCGCGGTCAAGGACGTTAGCGCCGTCCGGCTGACTTTGTTTTCGAATTGTCGGATGCCGCGATCAGCGCGCGCTGCTTTCTCACTCTCTTTCTCTCTCGAGACGCGAAAATTCGATGAAAATATCCGGTCGGACGACGCGACCGCACGCACCGCACCGATAATCTCGGTTATAATTAGCGTGGCATCGACGTTGCTCGATTTTTATCGAGAGCTCGCCCGACCGACGCACTTTTCATCCTAGATGATTCGCGCGGCTTTATCGCGGCATTGCGCGCGCGACTATTGTTTGTCCGGTTGGTCGCGTCGAGAGTAAATTTGCTAACGAGCGAGAGCACGCGTCGCGATAACATCCGGCTTCGCCTTTGATCGGCGAACTCGCCTTGGAATTAATTGCTCTCCCAGATTCGAATATCGCGAATTCGTCGACCGGTCGAGCATTTTGTAACGACGATAGCTCGCAGCGAAACGGCGCGATTCCGCGCCTCTCGCGTCCGTCTGGAAAAAGCCTTTCCTTCCGCTCGCTCTCGACATCGAGAGACGGTCGTGCTTCGGCACGATCCGCTCCGAAAGAGGTGTCCGAACAGGTTGCTCTCTTCCTGGGGGCGGGGGAGCAGGAGTAGGAGAAGCGGGAGGAGGTCAAGGTCGGCCGAAGCAATTTGCCCCGGAACCGCGAACCCCATCCCCCGTTTCCGTCGCAGCCATCGGTTCTCGCCGACCGCCACCGAAATAGAGCAGCGAACGCGTTATTATTGCGACTGGAATGCTGCCATTTCCGCGCGAATCACGACGAGAGCTCGCCCGCTCGTGGGCGTGTACGAGCCTTCTTCTTCGATGCGTCGTTTCTCGAGTAATTCGATGACCACGAGTTTCCGGTCCGCGAATCGCTTCCTCGACGCTGCCCGTGACCTTCGGGTATCGTCTAAATCGGTCCTGCGCCTTACCGAAAGCGGCGCTCGAGATCTTCGAACCGTCGCGCGAGAGGCTTCGTCGAGGGCCCCGAAGAAACCGAATCGCGCGACCTTCGCGTCGGATAACCTTCGACCCTCGGTTTCAAACCGCGCGAGAGACCGGAAGTCCTCGTCCTCCGGTTCGCGATTCCTCCGCTCGTCTTCCGAGCGGACTCGACAGTCGCGTGCTCGAGGATTTCGTCGTTCGATACCAGAAAAACGATTCCGATCGAACGAGCCGTCGACGACGCGGACAAAGTTCGTTTCCACCTCTCGTCTTGGACGATCGCGTTTCGTGCTCGCCGATGCCAGCGGCGAACGGTTTTTGCCGCGGTCGACCCGATCGCGTGAGATCCGTCGAAACTCGTCGACGTACACGTCTCGGGGGTCGGCAGCCCCTCCCGACCGCTTCGTTGTGCCTCGTTGCGAATTTAGCGAGGACGCGGCTTCGGCAGCCGTGCAAATAGAATGAACGCGTTCGCGAGAGTTCGCGACGAAGGAAGAGATTTCGCGAAACCCGTCGAAGACGATTATTTGCACGCCCGCTTTCGCCACGAGGACGATAACGCGACGTCGAACGCTCGTCGTCGATTGATAGATGCAGGGAGCACGTTCGTTGGCTCGGCCAGCGAGCGAGCGTGTCCGAGCGTTCCGATTAGGGCTTCGAATCTATGCAACCGCTTCCTGGCTGCTCGCGGCGAACCGTCGACGGTTCTAGAACGGCGGGGCGTCGCTTCGCGGCCGATGATCTTTGCTATCGTGAACTGGGCTAACGACTCGTCGTCTCGTGCGTAAACGCTCCGCAACGCCAGAAACTTCGAACGCGATAACCAATTGGTTTCGTCGATCGATTCATTCGTTCGTGTCAGTCGTCGAAACCAAATCTTCCGCGATTCTTTGAGGAGAACACGGTACGAACGAACGAACGAACAAATATTTTATGCTCCAGAGGAACGTTCGCGACGCAAACGAATCGTCGGGAAAGGAAACGAAAAAGCGAATCGTCGAACGACGAGCGGACGTTGTCGCGCCGCCTACGCGCGATGGCCAGCACGCGCGTGCCTCTGCGAGCGCCGCAGGATCGTTCGAGAAAGTTTTAGGGACTGGTCCCCGACGACTGGTCGAGTTTTTACGAGCCAGATTTCAGCAGGGGAAAGGGCCTTTCGTCTCTGCCTCGAAAGAGCACACCGTCTTTATCGCGAACGTTTCGCGTACAACCTTCTACGAATTTGGTCTCGCTTCCGATCGGAATAAATCGCGTCCGTTCTTATAAGAGAGGATGTTAAATATTCGAGAAAAACGCGTGACTTGCGATTACGTTCGGAATTGTATCGTCGATGTTTATGCAATGGAGGTGTGCTCGTCGACGCGCGTGGACGAACGGCGCTCGTAATCTCCTGCATCGCAAAACGAATTTCCCGATGCATGCAGGCGAAGCGCGTTTCAGCTCCAAAACGGTTTTCAAGGCCTCTACGGAGGAGAAGAGAGCGCACCTCTTGGGCAACGTCTAATTCCGTTTGTTTGCCGCGACGGTACCGCGAGACAAAGTTGATAACCAGCGATAATTACGAGCACGGATGCGCTTCGCACGGTTACGAGCAACCGATCGTCCTTGCGCGAGCGTTATCGACGAATTTTCGTCCCGCGAATTCCCAGAGAACGTCGAAGATCGTCGGACGTGCGGTAGATGAGTCACTCGTCAAAGTCTGCATCCGGGAGACCGGTTTGCGTCGACGAATGTTTACGACCGTCTGGAAATATCGTACTTTGTTTGCCGCGGACACGGTAATGGCTAAATTATCGACCACGGCGGACGTAGAAACGCTGACGGCGAGCAGAGGTCGAGGAGCACCGGCGGAATATTTTCAGAGCGAGCGGAACGCGCGACGACCGAAGCGGACAGCGCGAGCCGCCGGTCGATGCACCGTTTACCGTTTAAAAACGGCGGTCGTACAGCATTTTTGCTCGGGAAGCTTCTTCGACGATCGGAAAAGCTGGCCTGGGAAAGCGCACGGCGTTCGAGCAGCGCGAATCGATCCCCGCTCGTGTCCACGGTCGAAGGACGTAACTTTGCGACGTTCCGCGTCTAAGTGCGGTAAACGGTGCGTCATCGTGCTTCGCCATCATTCCGTTTCGTTCGAAGAAAATCTCATTACAGCCGTGTCGTCCGAGCCGAATCAACTTCAATCCACGAATAGCCAGTCCCGTGATTCCGCGCGCGTCAAATTCGCGATCTCGAACGCCTACCGCGCCTCTCCTAGACCATCGAACGCGTCGCATCGCGATCGACCTCTCTCCGCTTCCACCCCCGCGACAGCTCGGCGATCGACACCCCTGATTGCGCTATTCTCGCGCGACCGGGTCACCTTTTATTTTCAATTACCCGCGGCCTACGATCAGGCGACGACGATACTCCTCTGCCGCGTAAATCACCCCCGCGTAGAAAAGGGTGGAAATAACTATTCCTATCTCGTCGCGAGAATTTTCCAGGGCAGGTTGTCCTGGCGCGGGTTAGCGAATCCTTGAAGCGCAGCCTAGCTATGAAAAAAAAAAGATCAAGGACTCGAGAACGCAGAGCAGGGATTATGGGTGGCTTCGTCGTTGCCAGAAACTCGACAGCCGCGATGGACCGCGGACGCGCGCGCGCGCTCGTCGTTGAAAACATTATCTTGGCAGAACCACTCGGAAGGCATTTCGGCGATTACGCGCGAACAACACGGTCGGTCAAAGTCCGATGTTGAGAAGCTTCGCATCGATCGCGAATACGCAAACAGACGCGCTTTCGTTCGTTATCGAGCAGAGATCCTCGCGCGCGCACGCTTTATCCCGCGAAGGTTCCGAGGCAACGCCTAATCTCGTCGTCGCTTTCGCAACGAGCGTCGCGACGGCCGAGCTTCGCGCTATCGGCAGTCGAAAGCCCTCGTCTCCCTGTTTGTTGTTTGTTCCGTCGAGATGCGCGAAGCTTCCGGTTATCTTTTCTTTCCACGTTCGGCTTAACGCTTCGCCGACGTCGGTAACGCGGTTTAATCGAAGAGCGCGCTTATCGAGCGCGTTTCGAAAAGCTCCGAGCCGAATCGTTCGAGAAGAAGCTTCGTCGAATCGAACGCGAACGTTCGCCGGAACGATCGATGGTCGGTTTTCATCGATTTCACGGTTCGCCCGCGAGTTAGAGCGAGCCGGGTTAATCGAGGAGGATATCGCTGAAGAGCAGAGCCATGAAACGAGCTTGTCCCTCGATCGAGGCATCGATCGCGTTGGATCGTTCCCCGCGCGCCGAGACCTTGCACCCTGTGCGGCCTGTTTCCCGCGGATAAAGCCGGCTTGCAATTTCACGGCAATTTCTCATTGGCGACCGATCGCACTTGGCAATGAATCGACTGCTCGCCGTTCTACCCTGTTAGAGGGAACGCGACCTCGTTCGATGGAAAAGGGCTTGGAAATCCGTCGAGCGAAAATACCATTTTCCTCGTTATCCCTCGCAACCTACCAGTCGTCGTTCGAGAACCGTTTTCATTTGCACGACGCGAACAGCGATAACGACTGACAACTACGTTCGAAAAACGGGGAGCGAAAAGAGGAAGCGAAGAGGCGTCCGACCGACGATCGTATCCACTGTACGACCGTTCCAATATTTGTCCACGGGCTTGAAAACGATTGGTATGCGACGTAGCGTTTCTGGTTTCGAGCGCTTAGGTTTAAGGGCGAAGAAAAACTCGACCGGGGCATCGCGGTTACAATTTTGTTTTCCTATACTCAGTCATTGTACACGGGTCGCGCTGAATACTTTGTATCGCTATTTCTAAGCAACGCTTTGTCGTACGATTAAAGTATATACAGGACAAAAGGTGTTATCATTTGGAGAGCAGCGTGCACGCTGCGAAGACAGTTTCTAACAGCAACAACCGAACTCGGTCCTCCCTTCTCGTCGTTTCCGTGTTCGGCCAGCGAAATATTTCCACGATCGTGGAAAATTACGAGTGCTCGCTCGCCACGGATCCCAGGACGAAGTTAACTCGCGGTAACTCTAATCCAATTAAGCGATGGGATCGGCGCGCATTGTCCGGCGGAAACACGTTATCGCCGGTGTCGCGAGTGCGGTCGAAACTGGCGGATGGTATGTATACCTTCGGCTTAATATTCGACGCACCGACAGCGATACGCCTCGAAGCTCGTCCACGAAGATGAGGCAACAGCTGCTCGTCGAACGTTAACGGCTCGATAACGAACGAGTCGACTATTTACAAGCAAATATCGCGTTCGAGTCGTCGGAGGACGAGGAAAACCTCGTTGTTTGCGGAGGACGAGATGGCACGCGACGCGTGTGCGTTTTATCGATGACCGTCGCACGGTCACCGAGCCAATGATGCTATTCGCGAGACGTAGCGCGCGTTCGCCGCGTTCTTCCGGTAGCTTCGCGTTTTCCTTTCGATTCGATCGGAGCATTTTGGCGACGAGCACCTTATCGTTCTCGTTATCTCGACGCGATCGACGAAAGGTATGGCGATCGGATACTTCCGGTCGAGTCGAGATGCCGGCGTTGTTTACTAGAATCGGCCGAGCGTTGGCACGGCCGCGCATAATCTCGTCCGTTTACGCGGTGTCCAATGTCGATCGCGACAAGATCGATAAAGCGATATCGATCTGTCCCCAGGGCCGCGTCCGTCGGGTCTGACGAGGAAACGAAAACGAAACGTTGAAAGTCCCGTGCACGTGACCCACATTCGCGATCTCCTACGATCAAACGATCTTCATTGTCCGAGGCGTTCGCGCGTCAACGCGTCCGTTCGTGGCGCGCGTGGGCGTGCACGCCTCTGTCTCGTAATCTCTCTTTGAAATTACGACGATGCTCGCCGACGAACGGCTCGCAGCTAGAAACGTTGACCATCCGGGCTGGCTCGGGGAGATAACGAAATCGCGCGTTCACGGAACTCGCGTTGCTTTTCCGACAATGTATAATCGAGTTGCGCAACAACCAGTTGTTTGTCTCGTTCGCTCAGAGTCTCCCTCGACACGCATCAAAACAACGCCGATGCAATCCGGTTTGCTAGGGCTTTTAAACGAACGCGATAACATCGCTCCGCGTTATCGCATTTCGCTCTCTCTTTCTCTCTCTCTCTCTCTCTCTCTCTCTCTCTCTCTCTGGATCGCTCTGTACGCCAGCATGAGTCCCTTTGCAAATATTGTTGCACTGGACGAGAAACCGAAAACAACGGCGATACCCTCTTGCCAGGCGGTACGCGAGTATCGCTCGTCGCGTTTCGTAAACAGTTTATGATATTTTCGCGTCGGCGAGACGACGGACCCCGACTATAAACGATGTCGACTGTTTCAGGACTAAGCGCATGCGAAAGGAAGTCTTTTATATTCTTAAGGAAGGAGCTGCCGGTTCGATTGGCGAACATTATGAAGGAAATCCACTTGCTGCCGGAGAACTTACTGAAAATGCCTAGCGTGGGTATAGTTAATAATATGTACGCCACTTCGTTCGAGGATATAATACACTACGAGAAGGTTGAAGTCAACGAGACCACTTTAGACAAGTGAGTCTTCAACGTTGGAACAGTCTATCGAGCGATTCGCGTTAGATTCACTTGTTACGCAGCTCGCGAACTTGTTAACCTTTTCTCTAATTAGATACGCGTTCGAGACTAGGCAAGGATAACCGTGTTGGTTTCTCGTAGGTTCTGCCAAGCCCTGGTCAAGGTACGCAACAGGCACAAGGACATCGTCGAGACGATAGCTCAGGGCGTGCTGGAGCTGAAAGAGTCGCACGAGGTCGACGTTCAGACTGGGAACAGCATTCAGTATTTCTTGGACAGATTTCTCATGTCGCGAATCTCCATTCGAATGCTGATCAATCAGCACAGTGAGTATCCACAGGCCGTCGAACGAAACTTTCGGGACAATGGCGACGTAGGATGGCGGAATTTGTTTTTGTTCGTAGCTCTGCTGTTCGGCAACGAGTTGAACGGGCACAGTAGACACGTGGGATCCATAGACCCTTCGTGCGACGTGATCAGCGTCGTGAAAGACGCCTACGAGAAAGCGAGACTATTGTGCGATCAATATTATCTGGCTAGCCCGGAACTGATAGTCAAACAACATAACGGCAAGTTTGAAAAATGTTGATTGTACTATTAGTATTGCTAGTAAGTAGTACCGCGTAAACCATAATCTATGGTAGACGTAGCGATCGCGATGATCTCGGCGAACTCTCTAGATTTAAACGCGTACCATCAACCGTGGTTACGACCGTTCGTCTTTCCTAATCTGTCGTTCGTTTCTGTTTTTCAGAGTACGAACGGTGTAGCCAAATTAGGATAGTTTACGTACCGAGCCACTTGTTTCACATACTGTTCGAACTGTTCAAGAACAGTATGCGAGCGGTTATGGAGCATCACGACTCGGATTCTGAGTTCCCGCCGATAGAAGTGATCGTTTCGCGCGGAAAGGAAGACATTTGCGTGAAGGTAAAGTTTCAACGACCGTTTCGATTTCTCTCGCGATTTCTTTGTGGAGAAACGTTTACACGAGAACTTTTGCAGATGTCCGATCGAGGAGGCGGCATTCCCCGTTCGCAGATGGACCACTTGTTCAAATACATGTACAGTACGGCCCCCAGGCCGAGCGTCACCGACGCTCACACCGTCCCCCTCGCCGGTTACGGTTATGGTCTTCCAGTTTCGCGATTGTACGCCAGGTACTTCCACGGGGATCTGGTGCTGCAGAGCTGCGACGGCTACGGCACCGACGCCATCGTCTACCTCAAGGTAATCGCGAGACATTCGGTTGCGCAACCTTGCGAGACCGTGATCCCATCTTTGCCGAGACGGCGGTGTTCAAACTGTTTACCGTCCGACAGGCATTGTCGAACGAGGCGAACGAATTGTTGCCGATCTTCAACAAGACTTCGTCGAAATTCTATCGAACCCCGGTGTCCACCACCGACTGGAGCAGTCATTGCGGAGGCGGTATGGCCAACAGGCAGCTGCGCATGAGCGACGTCCAGGGACACAAGCTTCCTCAAGGGCTGGAAGTCAGGTATTGCTATGGGAAACCGATTCGCGCGGACCAAAGATTGGACGAGTACGTATCTTGTTCGTTTTCGTAGGATCGGCGAAGCCGGAAACGTCTAAAGCTTCTCGCAATCGTTGCAGGCATCTTCTCACCGTCGAGTCTGAGAACGCGTGAAAGGATTTGAGATTTCCGTAACGTGGTTGCATCTATCGCGAAGGAAATTGTAGGTACCTGACGACGAGGATCGCTCGCGGCGCCGATGAGGAGAGGACGGAGGCTCTCGTCGCACCCGCGTTCGAGGCACTGCATATCAAGCTAAACGAATACCGGGATTCGTTCGCATCGCGTTGCTCTTCGTTTCGAGAGGAGGTCACGAACGGCTCGTTTTATTTCGATTATTCTTTCGGGACCCGATCGATTTATTTCGCCCCGGTTTCTTCGGACCAGGGAATCTCGAAGAGGGCATGCTCGAAGTTCGCGAATCGTCTGGACGCGCTCCGGGCGACTAACGATAAGTTTTATTTTTTTATACGCACTTCCGTGCACGCCGTTCGTTTGTCGGGTGAACGTTTGGATCGTACATTCGTGGAACTGCGAGGAATTTCGTTGCGTTCGACGGGATCGTCGTTTGCCTGAGAAGAGCGTCTCGCGCGGAATAGGAACTGTGATTTTGAGGACCGACCGAATCGTCGGTTCGCCGTGTCGGAAAGAGGATCGGCGAGAGCCACCGATCGAAACGCGAATCGAGCAAGTCTGACCGAGACGATAATTCTTTTGGAATCGCTCCGTTGGCGGCCCGAAAATCTGTTTTATATACCACGAACGAACAGAGACCCCGAGGAGCAGCCTTGAACTTCCTCGACGAGTCTTTACGAAGAAAAATATTTTTACTTTCGTCCGCGCAACGCCCTCGCCTTTTATATACCGCGATTCGACGCGTCGAAAACGCGTCCGGCAATGGATCGTTCGAAGCTGTACGCGTTCTCGTATTTCTTTTCGACTGTCAAGCAGCCGGTTGTTGGATCTTCGCGGAAACAAGCTGCTCCTGTTACCACCTTCGCCGAAGGTGCGCGCGTACCTTTGCAACGAGATATGGAAACGTATACGTGTCCGCAGCGAGGTTTTGCACGACTCGCGTTTCGTTCCCGATCGTTTGCGTCGGGAAAACAGATCCGGACATCTCAACGATTGTTCCTAGATTTTATTTTTGCGTGGATTCCGTATGAAACTCGTACGACACTGTCGCGAACGCGATCCGTGCGTTCCCTGTGTATATAGTCGTGCGATTTTAGTATGGTCAGAGAACTATGTGTATAGACGATCGTTTTTAGCTGTAATTACAAGTTATAGAGACACCGGCGCGCGTGGCACGAGTGAACTGTTGTAACACATTCATAATAAATATATTATATTGACGTACCAAGTGTTTTCGATCTCTCGAATGAAACTCGATCGTGATCGGCGAGGACTAGACTGCGGATATTGAGCGTTTCGACGCGGGATTGTATCGAGAGACTTGCGGCTTTGTCAACTTGTTTTAATTACTAAGAAAAGATGCGTAATCTACGAAGGACTCAATCAATCATAGACGGTGGTATTTGTAATGCATTGCTGTACTTTTATTACGTTTGGCCATACGTACCATAAGTGAATCTCTGGACACAAATGTTTTCTCTCTCTCTCTCTCTTTCGCTCTCTTTCTTTCTCTCTCGTTTTCTCATTCTCTCTCTCTCTCGCTCGCTCTCTCGCTCTCTTATCGGTCACGCTTCGCTCGCAGTATAATAAAAAGTACGTCTTAGCAGTAACAATGAATTTTCGTTTATAAAATAATGCTACCCTATGTACAATGCCTGGCGTTCATCGGTGTGCTCAGGTGACTCAACGCAACGTTCTACCAACTAGCACTGACAAGTATAGAATCGAAATTGCCCGCCGATTCGATCGGCGATCGAACGAATTCCGATCGACCTCGACGGGCAACTTACAAATCAGGTCGTGGCCGATTTACATAAATTAAAATCCACGATGTGACATCGGTGCACCGATTAAACAAAAAAGAAGAAACACAAATTATATTCTCTCCCTCTCTATTTCTTTTGGCTTCTCGAAACGTCGTCGAACGAGCTACGAATTAAAAACGAAAATTAAAACCTTTGAAATCACAGGAATAAAATTGCATTCGAAAAATTCAATGAAAAGAAAAACATCGTTGGAACGGATATCCGATTACGTTCGCTGGTTGAGCCGTTCCTTCTCAGCCATTCCTTTCCGTCCCCGAGTTTGGCACCCTTCGTATTCTTTTTCGACAACAAGGAAACACAATTTCCGGACCTCTATATTCCGATAAAAGTCTTTATCACAATGAATAATAATTACAGTAATGTTCTTAGTGCGCGTTTCTACGATTTCGTGGTACGAGACGTCCCTCGACGGTAGGATTCCAAAAATACAATATCGTTCTCCTCTCGCAGTATCCGCGATTTCCCAAAAACGTACGCCAGAATCAGTTGCACGAAAGCGTTGCTCCATCCTCTCGTCTCGCCGACAAATTAACCCGTTCATCGGCGACGAACGATCCATCCTCCCGATCGCCGAACACCGTTTCGCTCCCCAGGAAAATTGATCGATCGGATTTCCGTCGTAATTTTAAATCATTTTCATGGATCGTTAACGGGGATTTTCCTGATCAGGATCGCTCGGTTAACGGGTTAAACTAGCATGCGTGGCCCGGAGAATTTAAAGCCATCGAAGCGACCGTCGTTCGACGTTGAGACTGGAAAAATATCGGCTACGAACAGTTTCGTGTAATGTGTGTGCGCGTGTATGCGTGTCTGTTTGTATGTATGTCTGCATGTCCCAATGTATGCGTGTGTACACGTGTCCGATCGTTTCGCGAGCGAGCGAAAGATCGTTCCGTTGACGGTTTCTATCCAGCGTTGAAATTGTTTGCGCGTTCAGTAGGAAAAAGAGAAGCTACGTTTTGCGATCCGACCAAAAGCAACCCGACGATTTCGACAAATTTCTCGCACGGACGATTCCGCCGCTCTAGGCTTTCCGTCTCTGGTCAATGGGATCTCGATCAGGCGAAATACTATTGCTAAAATCCCTTCGAATCGTTAGCGAACGGTCCACCTACGCTACAACGTATGTATATACAGCATGGCAGTGATTACACACTCTACGATTTCCCTGCCGTACAATACACGCGCCACAAAGAAACAAAAATTTTTCATCTATTCGAATTCTCTGGTTCTCCTCGACCCGTGAAATCGATCTTGAACTCCGTGGATCTGGCAGAATTGACCTCGATCGTCCAACGAGCTGCCCGTTGGCTTAACCGTGCGACTTGTAGCGCTTCGTCGACGTTTCTCGTCGAAAGACAAATCCTCCTGTGACAGATCACGAATCGGGCCTTCGCGTTCGTTTCGCTCGAAGCGGATTGCGCGCGTTTGGTCGTCACCCGGGCACGAACTCCGCCTCGTTCGTTTTCTGGTACAGAAAGTACGTTTCGAAAATATGGACTCGTCTCGTCCCGATTCGATTCGAACCGAGAGACGCGTTCGATCGCGCACGGTTGTCTCGAAAATGATGGGCAAGCGTGCGCGATCGTGGTCCGGGTGAGACGCTCGCTGCACCACGGTTAAATGTTCGTTTCGAACGCGCGTAGAAAAATAAAGGGAAACGAACCGTAGTTCGTGTTTACGATGACAATAATGAGCGCCCTCGTGAATCTGCGAAAGGTGTGTGTAATTCTGTACGGTTAGTAAATTACGCTCGGTTACATTCCTCGTACGACATTAGTACAATTATTAATTAATTACGATCTAGGACATACTCGCTACTTCAAATAGATACTTTTCATAATAATTACTCTTTATAGTCTATCAAAATATTCATCACAGTGCTACGGACACAAAATTGTGTTCTGTTTATACGTGTAAATAATGATTTTCTTTATCTTATTCATCTTGTATCATCTGTTTTTTTTTTTTCGTTTTTTTTTTATCATCGAGGAGGAAAAGTCGCGTAATCCAGCCACTCGTTGATCGCAAACTACGTTCCACGCGAAAGAGTTCTTCGATCTACCATTCATCATCATCATCATCATCATCGTCTTCGTCTTCGTTTTCTTCTTCTTCTTCCTGCTTTTCGTTTCTCTCTTTATCTTTTTTATTAATAAAATAAACGACGTCTTTGATCGTCTTTCGCTTTTTTTTCATCCGAAAATATCAACGAATCGATAAATGGCATCTATTTTTTTAAATTACATTTTAAACGTTTTTCTAGATCACATTTTTCTCTTTTTTCGTTTCTCTTCGTCATTTGTACAATAGCTTGAAAGGATGACGTTCGATGTCAACGAGAGACCCGATTTTTGACGTTTTCTATGCTCGTACCCACTTACTTATACTTCTCCTTACCTTCTCCCTTCCTTCCTGCCTTCCTTCTCTTTCTTTAAACATATGGGTGCTACATACACACACACACGCGCACACACACACGACGGTATCATCCCGTTAAAAAAGAATTCTTACTCGATTTTATACGTGACTTCTATTTACAACAATATATCGAGAAGATGGCCTTCCAAGGAGATCTAGCTTGCGATCCAGGGTCCGTGGGCCTGGCAGCTGGCAACGTTTGAATTTTTGAAAGACAATGGAAGTTCGATCGAGATTAGAATCCAAACGATACGTTTCGCTGCGAAAACCATGCGAGTAGAAACAACCAAAAATATAAGTTTTATTTGATCCTCGAACGGTGAAATCGAATTGGAAGAAGCGATCGCAAGCCTACGACATATGTCTTTCGCGCTATAAATTAAATTATCGCTAAACGAACGAAAAGAAACAATTAAACCGCGACTAAACAGTAAGCAAACGGCTCTTATACGAAACAATTACAATGTTCCCCTTAGCATGCCTCCCTCGCTTTTTCTTTCTCTCTCTCTCTCTGTTTCCTTCTCCACTCCGTCTCTCTTCAGAGACAACAACGCCTCTTTTTAAACATTTCTTTCCAAAAACGTCCAACCCTCCAATATACAAATCCTTTCTCCGCAATCGATGGTCTCTCGGAAAGTCTTCACACGTTCTCGCGAAGAAAGGTACGCAGTGTTTCAAAAATCCATTTCCCAACTTTCACGAAACTCTTTCCGTGAAATTCTTTCCACAACCATCAATGGGCAAAGGCTCGTTCTTCTCTCGAAACCCGAAAAGATTCAACATATTCTCCCCGACGATCTCTTCGGTTCGAAACCTCGAACCATTATGCGACCACGCGCTGTGAAATTAAACTTTCTCTCCCTCTCCCTGTTTCCCCCGGAAATAGTATTCGAATAAAACTTAAAATTTCAACAATTTCACCGCGTTACGCGGTAACGGAAAAACATTTCATTCGCGAGATTGATTTCGAAAAGATAGGTCGCATCGCGGATTGCGTAAATTGATCCGAGATCTAGCCGATGAGAGATCGTTGGTGGCCAGCCTTTCTCCGACCGAACAATGCACTCGTCCCGTGAAAAGATCCGTTCGAATTTAAACCTCTGCGTAAAGGGGGCTAGGCGAGCGGAGCGACTGGCAGCAACCCCATGGAAAGAGCCACATGGCTCAGCACCTTGGCGAAAATTTCGGATTGGTAGGGCCGTGGATGTAGCTCCGGAGTTCCTTTGGTGGCTCTGACCCGAAGTCCGACGCCGTGTCGACGTCGGACTTTCGACAAATGATCATACGAATGTCCGTGTGCAAGTAAATTCGGCCCGACTTGCCGGACATGAATCTGAAAACGGAACGATCCGGATTAACGTCGCAGAAATCGACCCTCTGACTCCTCGCACGCGCAAAAACACACACATGCACGGGCACACGGACAGACAGACAGACAGCAGACAGATAGACAGAGGGAGATGCGCACACGTTTGGCACACTCGCGAAAGCTTGCCAGGAACATTAAAGAAACCGAAGAGAGCCAAGAAAGGAGGGTTAGTTGTGAGTCAGCGACAGAAACGGACAGCGGACAAAGAGCAACAGCGACGCAAGAAAGGAGGTGCCAACTACCATGGCTACCGAACGCGTACGCGATCTCGACTCAACTCTTTGCGCGTCGGAAATTTCCCTTGAATCATCTGCCAGCAGCTCGAACGCGTTCGTTCGTTATTCGCGGAAACGATTTGTTTATTCGAAATTCGACTCGAGGCGCAAAGGGTTGAGTATCCTCGTTTCGCGTCTCGGTAGCCGCGTCGTCTACTTCGGAACACTGGTCGTGGAAGCTTTAAAACTTTAATCGACGAGGAGAGGCGTGCAGCACACTTCCAGCGCAGCTAATTAAAATTTCAAAGTTCAGAGCGGTACGGACAAAATTAGATGTTTCGTTGTGTACGCACCTAAGATGAACGAGGTAGCGTAGCGTTTTGTCCCGCAGTGTTCTCTGACGTAAAAAAGTATGAGATCGTGGCGGCATATCAGAAAGATCGTATAGTACTACGAACATCTTAACGACTGTACCCAAGGGATTCAGAAGCGTTACTTGAATAGTACCGCTCCTTGGTACTTGGTAGCCCTTTTTGCCCAAATTAATATGTGCCTATGCAAAAGGGAACAAGTGTCTGTTCAGTTCGTCGTTCGGGTGGTCGCACATACTAAAATACATGACTCAACGCGGAACGCGCCGACGTCTCAATTCGAACGAGCGTATCCGGCGATGCAAAAAGCTGCGTCTGGGAATAAAACGAATCGACCAGACCCCGGACAGCCCTCGCTAAAAATATTTCACGCGTTGCGAACGACAGTTTCGCTGGATACGCCCTTTCGAGTTGACACGACGGGGGACGGTCCTCGTGGAAAATCAGTAGTAAATAGAGAAGAGGATAAAACAAAAATAACAAAATTTACAAAATCAAATGGAACGATAGAAAACCAAGGAGAAGAAGAGAAAGAGTAAGGATTCGATACGTACGAGATAGGGTGTAGAAACTTTATCATTGTCACCGAGTGTGTAAAAGAACACGGTGACCGGAAGCTTTCGATGTTTCGGGCAGAAGGAACCGCTCGCGCCCAGCTCCGCAGTGAAACCGTGAACCGTCGACACAGGTTCGAGTCTTCCGTTCAAAGCTGACTCTTCGAAGTTGCCTAGAAGAGCGTGACTCTGCGGTCTGCTGCGAGACGTAGACCGCTTCTTCGGTGTTTCTTCGCCTTCGCCGGCATTCTCGGTCTCCCTGTCGGTCTCCTCCAAAGAGACTGCGCCTGGACTCGGCGGGGTGTTCAGCTCGAACAGTGCGCTGAAACGAGAGACGCTCGCCGTCGAAAACGTTCGCTTCGAATCGATCGACATCGGTACAAAGTATAAAGCTGGGTTCGCGTCGGTCCAGAATGAAACCAACGCGAACTCGGCTTCAGTCTAGTAAGAAACGGCTGTGGTACCTCCTCTTGGACGACACCGAGTTCAAACTGCTGTCGTAGTCGAAGCAACAGCTGCCTCTCCTCAAGGGTGCCGGGCTGGAAGTGAGCGGCAGACCGGTCCTGCTGTGAAACACCATAGAAGCCGCGTTCTCCAAAGACCTCCGGAATCTCTCTTGCTCGATGGCAGTGGGTACCACCCTGTCGAGGGTTTCGTCTTCCTCCAAGATCGCCGTGTTGTCCTTCGCATTGCTCCGTGACTTGGCATCCTTGGCCAGCTTCGGGACAGTCGTATCGTGGTCTTCGTCCTCCTCCTCCACCTCCTCCCTTTGCTCGATCGCCAAGCTATCCTCCTGGTTTGTACTATACAGTCTGTTCTGCCACTTGACCGTGGCCGGATCCTCGTATCCGGCGCAGTTCTCCTTCTTGTAATTTGTACTATAGGTTCTCGAGTTTTGATGTGCGCCATTTGTATTAAGCTCTGAAGGATCGGTGCACGCCTCGCCACTCTTTCTCTCCGTCTCCTCGAGGTTCGCGAAGTCGATCCGCCTCTTCGCCTTGTTGTCCCTCGAGCTCTTTGGATCGTGCAAGCTCGGTTGCACGTTGTTGTACGAGAACGAGCGCTGAACGGCCGCGGGCTGCTCCGTTTCTTGACAACTGTTCTCCGCCATCACCTTCTTCTCCTGCTCCTTTTTGAACAGCTGCCGGATCCGGTTGAACTTTTTGTTCAGCGCGCCGTGCAGCGACTTCTCGTCCTCCAGCGCGGCGACGGTCCTCTGCTGCTCCAGACACGTTCTCTCGACGTCCGGCATACCACCTCGAACGACGTTTTCCGTCTCGTTCGCGGCCGTCGACGACACGGACCTCGGCTTGGTCCCGCTCGAAACCTCTGGCAGGTTCCTTCGTTCCTTACTGGTTCGTAAGATTGCTCCCAATAATATGTCCGCTTTGTTCGACACGTTCTGCAGACACTCGGTCGACTCGTTCGGCCGTTTCTCGATGTTGGTACACTTCAGATTTCGCAGGTCCTCGGAGGACCCGCCGCCGCCGCTGCAATCGCCGCCACTCAGCTTCTCCCGCCTCTGCGAAGGGTTGTAGATGTTCTTATTGCCATAGACGTCGCCGAAGTGGGTCTTCTCCAGAGCTTGCTGATCGTTCTTCCGACACAGCTTGTGGCTGCAGCCGTCGCAGGCCTTGCCGCGGTTCGCGATGTTGTTCGTCGAGCATTCGCCGTTCGTGTACTTCCTATCGGAGCCGTCCTCGACCGACTTTTCCGACCTCTCCCGCCTTCTGACCGTCTTCACGCTTGTTCTCTTGCGGCTGGAGGGTGTCCTGGCCCTCAGCACCGCCAGAACCTCGTCGAACTCCCGTTGACTCAGCTCCAGATTGCAATTCTTGAACTTCACCTCGGTCCCGTGGTCCTGGCTCTTCACGCTCGCGGTCTTCACCTTGTTCTCCACGTAGCCGCTACCCGGTGCCACACCCAGCACTCTTCCCGGCACTTTGGCGAACCAATCCAGGAACCCTCCTTCCTCCTTCGCCTTCTCCTTCTCCTCCGGGAACGTCAGCTTCGACATCAATTGGCTCAGATCCTTCCCGGACCTGGTCTTGTTGTTGGAGGCTCCGTCCAAGCCGGATTCCAGTATCTCCTGTCCAGCGCACACCGCTCCGACGAGCTTGTTCGACGGTTTGGTGCAGCTCTGGTGCACCATGCACATCGAATTCAACGACTCCTGCTTCAATCGATTGTTCGTCGACGGTCCGGGATTTGACTCGTGGAACGGACTCGGTTGCCTGAACGGATTGATCGCTATGCTCGAGTCCTTCGACACCGTCGGCTTGCAGGTTCTCTCGGGATCGTTGAAATAGTTGTCCTTGTTCCCGCGTAGACTTTGAAAGGCGCACTTACCGTTGGCGGTGCTGTTGTTCCAGGACTCGACGAAAGACCACGGCAGCGAGGAATTGAACGGTATCAAGTTCTCGAACAGCCCGTTTTTCTCTGCCGGCTTGCTCTCCGCGTCCTTGGTCACCTTCTTGCCGCTACTTTGCGCCTCCTTCTCTAGATTGCACTGCTTCTCCTTCAGATTGGTCTGTTTCACCGGCTCAGGGTCATCGAAGGACCTCTTGTACCGCTTCTCCAGGTTTCCATCGCGCTCCTCGATGTTCAACTGCACCTTGAAGCAACGCTCCAGGTTGTCGGCGTTCAGATTGTTACGATTCCTGACTCCGTTCTCCTCCAGCTTGCAGCTCTGGCCCTGGACGGCTTTTCCACGGTTGTTCGAGATCTCGGCCGAGCATTTCGGATAGCTGGAGCTCTGGTTGTCCTTGGTCTCCTGCGTTATCGACTCCTGCACCGACGGCAACGGCATCGGCTGCACCGTGACCGTGGCGACGTCCGTCGGGCCGCAGGGCAACGATCGACGACGCTTCCTCTCGCCGTACGGTCTGGGGATCGACGGCGAAGGCGGCGACCCGTCCTCCTCCTCGCACCGGCAGTGATGTTTGCCCAGCTTGTCGCAGGACGTCTGCATTCTGTCGTCCACCAGAGCTGTCCAAGAAAAACAGACTCGTTTCGCGACATTCTTCGAGAAGCCGTGGCCTTTTCGAACGAACGTCCTGTTTCACAAACGTTGCGGCCAACCGAAACACGGCCAGGGCACGGTGTTCCGTGGTTCTTTTCGCAGAGAGAATTTCATTGCCGAAACAATAAAGCTAACTCTGCAACGCTTGCGAAACGCTGGGACATTCCTTCGAAAAGGATACGTCTTGCATCTGGAGACCTCGACGGCGAGAACTGTTTTGAAACAACCTGGAACCTGTAGTCGTGCCAAGTAACAGACGGAAAAGGAGAACGATTACGAAACGTAACGTAGAAGAGGGAGAGAGAAAAAGTGAGAGAGAAAGAGAGAGATACATTGGCTCAGCGAATTTTCATAGGCAAGTCGGGCGAGAGAGATAGAGAGTATCGCGTCGGAGGATTAACGACGGACAAGTTCGTCGGCTCTAATGTCTTTGATTACCAGGCAGAACGAGGCCCTCCGGGTTCTGAGAGGCGCTGGGGACCGGGATCGCCTTGGTGGGCGTCACAGCTCTCGCGACACCCTCTTCGTCTTTCTCTTTGATCGGATGCAACGGGCAGGTGAGAACCGGCATCTCCTCCATCCTCGGCAGTGCCCACACGGTGACCTAAAATTCACACGAGAAATCCTCTTCAGCTTCGTTGACCGCCGCAACGAGAGTACGACGCCTCGAACGAGACACCGTTGGCCACACGTTCTGACTCATCCGCTGGTTAAGAGTAGGCATTCGTTTGGTGTCCTCGACCACCAGAATAGAACCGTGGATGGTACTCCGAGTACGCGAACGGTACAGAACCACCGTGCGGATTACATGGACGGTTCGAGGAACGTTGACCTCGGTCGTCGTTCCCGAACAAGCCAACGCGACGTCCGCGTCCCCGTCCACGAAGACTTCCTAGTCTGTTTTTCCGAGAGCGGAATCCCCTTTCAACGAGCAGATCGCAAGCATCGAGAAAAATCGGTTCAAAGTTTTGCTTCTACGAAGATGGAAGAAGCGCAACGCGAAGATGTGCGGGTTACAGAATCTTCTGTAGAGTCGTAGATTTCGAGTTGTGATGTTCGTCCGTTACCGAGTCTATCGTACGAAACGGTCGGTCCGTGAAACCGTTGAGAAAACCCGAGACGAAACGATGCCGTCGGCGATGGATCCGTAGGGTCCGCGCCTCCTCCTTCCACCTACCTTTATCGAATTTCCATCGCCGTTTCCAGCCAGAGGGAAGGTATGCGCGACAGGAGTCTCGCGAAACTTTCTCAGGTTCTCCTCGTTATACGGTACAACCCTCGTCGTGATGTAGCTCGGCTCAGCACCGTTGCTTCTGGACCACCAAGCCGCGACTTGACTGAAGTGAAGCCGGGACCGAACAGCTTGGTACAGCCCGTAAAAGTTCATCGTCTCTGGAGTCCTATTGTTTTTTTGTACGGATGAGTTAGAGGCGTGCGCTATCGAGATACTGACAGACACACACACACACACACACACCCAAAGAGAGGGAGAGAGAGAAAGAGAGAGACCAGAGGTTTGGTCGCGCCACTCACTTGCTGGGAACGACGCAGATACACCAGTACTCCAGCAGCATCTCCGACGCGTGTTGCCATGGTGAGATTGATAAGGACGGCACGGTGCTGATCGGATTCTTGTTCCTCGCTTTGGCCAAACCGCAGGGACAGTCGCTGCACAGTATCACTTCGAAGCACAAGTAGGAGCCGATCGCTGTACGATCGGCGATCTCTCGAACCAGCACAAGGTATCGATCGCACTGGACAAACGAAAACACGCTGGCCTTAGTCCGCCTTGTCCCGATTCTCTTAACGCTTTGTACTCGTCGACTGGTTCTTTAAATGGATATCATAAATCTACTCGGCGAAAACGTCCCATTCAAAAGGATGCGAAGAGCGCGACCGCGTCGAGAACGGCGACGCGCGGACGGTTGTTCGCTTACCAAATAATTATCTTCCTCGCACACATGGTCGTTGGGAGCCGCCTGCATGGGCGCCGCACAGTGTGGGCCCTCTTTGTAACCACGTGGAGGGCCCTGAATCCTCCCTTCGGACACAAGGACTCCAAGGGCTCGGAACACGCTGAGAATGCCACCCCGACCGCCAACCCCATTCGGGCTGGGAACGCCTCCTATCACTGCGCCTAGGCAGTGCATACCTGCGAACAGAGAAGAAATTAGGTCAGCTGTTGCCGATCGCGAACGCGACTACGATCCGCCGAGTTTTTTTCAGCGGATCGCCGTCCGACGTTCGCCGTAGCCGCGAATGGACAGAAATCGTCCCGTCGACGGGCTGTCGCGGAAAAAGAAAGCAACGAAAAGGTGTCGTCGTTCGGGATAGACGGGCAAAGGACATGCTACGACAATGGCAAAGGCTCAACTGGGTTTCCGGTGGCAGAGGACGGGGCCGATTCGTAGACTCGACGAATCTTGGCGCGCGTGGGCCCTCGGAGAGGCGAGAAATCGGTCTAGATAGAAGTTAGCTGGTCGGAAACCAGCGTGATCACGAACCTGTGCGCGTTCTCCTTCTGTGGAAGCAGTGGCCGACGCACTGTAACAGGATCGCCGACATTTTCGAGACCCGATCTCGGGGGAAAGAAAACTGGAACGATTCGACCGCCGCTATCGTCGATCTTAAGCGCGCGGCGAATCATGCTCGGCTACCGCTTCGCGAGCCAACGTCTTTATATCGGGAGAGCGAACTTTGCTCTCCGGCTCGGCCCTTTTCAGGAGGAACGCGTCGCCGTTATCATCCTGCTCGAGCGTGCTCCGCGCGATCGACGACTCTTTCTTTCCGCTGGTTCGCCGCGGCGGACATCTCGAACCTCGTTGCACGAAGAGCCGACGACAGCGCTCTCAAACTTCTCGAAACGATCATGGATTTTCTTGGACGTGACTCGTCCCATGAGTCAGTCGCAGTGTCTATTAACTCGCGCGGATCGTCGCGCGAACAAACTCATGTTTGGAAGCGGATTCCTGGAGGGTAACGCGTCTCCGTTGGTCGCTCGCACTCGGTGGCCCTTCTAGAAGCACGAATTCGTTCGGGAATCGTTAACGTTCGTTCGAGCCGAAAATCGCGATCGTAGGGTATCGAACGATTTCGTCGGATCGGTTACGACGACGCACGGCGGGTTGTTCCGAGGGATTTTCCGTGTCTTTTCATCCGACACCCGATCCGAGAATTCGTCAGCGGCCGTCTTCTCGCCGGTCATTATGTAAAGGTGAATACGCACAGGAGGGCGATGGGCATTATTTATAACTTTGCCCGCCGCCATACGCGGCGAAAGCGACGAACCGGATTGGCTTCCTCGCCGCCTTTCCTCCGAGCTTGTCAGCGTTCGGTCGAACGAGCACAGAGAGCTCTACTCCGCGCTCCTACGAACGGAAACTCCGACAATTCCACGGGAAACGTAACACCGGCAGGTTTCGTGGAAAATCCGCCGGGTTTCGAGGACGGCTGCCCGCTCTCCTCGATTAGATCAAAGAAGCTGGACGGGTTCTAAAAGCGAACCGACGTCCCTCGGTCCGTTGCGACGACCGCGCGCGCACGCTCGTTCTCGCACGAGTATCACGGCATCTTTAGGGCCGCACTTTTATCCCCGAACATGTTCTTGACCCCCGCGGTCTCTCCGTTTCGAGGACGGAGAGTCGAAAACGGCTCGAGATCGCGAGAGACCGCTCGAGCGCGCCGACTAAACGAAAACAGAATACCGCGGCGCACGAACCACGTGGAATCCGGTGGCAGGGGGGGTAGAGTCGAGATTTAGGCGGCACTTGGGCTCGAAAAGCTTACTCGACGATTTGCCGAGATTTTTTTAAAAAAGATCGGGAGCCGAGAACCGCGAGCTGCGAGCCGCGAACCGCGCCAGACCCAACCAGGAATTTGAATAAAGAACCGAGAGAGCGCCTGTGACGGCGTAAGCCGGCACACGCTCGTTCCTCTGTGTGCGTCGAGGGTCCGTACGCGGAAGGGAGAGCTTGTGGGGCTCCACGAGGGTGATCGTACTCGCGTGTCATGCGCAAAAACTTCAACCCTCGGCTAAGTCCTCCTTCTCTTCCTCCTCCTCCTCCGAGAGAGAGAGATATAGTGATACAGATTGAGAGAGAGGGACGGAGAAAGAGCGACAGCCTGGAGAAGAAGCGATGCAAGGATTAAGGGGAAATCTCTGGCTCGAACGTCGCCGATTAAACGATCGTCAAGATGTTCGAGATGATTCGCGGTTGTTTCGAGATCCACGAGTCTCTAGACACGCACCGGAGAATACCTCTGTCCCGACATCCTAATCGCGAGTCGGAGAGTCGTTCTGTCGAGCCGTTCGTTCGGCAAGGACGCTTTAAGACGATCAGCCGGCGACGGAACAAAAAGAGCATACCTTTATACCGCTTCTAATCGGGTCGTCCGATAGTCTGGAATACTCGATAATCCGCCGCGAGAATCTTGTTAGCGCCGGGGACTGTCTGAGTTTTCCTCGTATAATTAGTTGCTCTAAATCCAGCGAACAGCTGACCGCCTGTCCGATTCCCGGCAGGCCGTGCCAGAAACGCGACGAAATTACCGTGCATCGACGCGATACGGACGCGAACAGGTAGCGGGCGAGCTAATTAATTTTTCGGCCGATAACGAGTGGGGAGGAGCTTTCCGATTCGAAAGGGATCGTCGTCTCGCGAATTCGGAGAGCCTTAGGATCTAAAGCCGGAGGCTGACGAAGGCTCGGCCATGTGGCGACGTCGCGGGAGGTTCGGCGAGGCCGAGGAAGGCCGAGGGAGCCTGAGGGAGCCTCAGGGAGCCTCAGGGAGCCCGAGGGAGAGGGCCGATGCATGGTTACGAAGCACGTTGCGAACGCGCCGGCTGGTCCAGCTGGGAAAACATCGGTCCGATGGCGTCGGTGTGTTATTCAACCCGCCGCAAACAACAATTATTCGGGCTCCGCGTTGTTTCGTCGTCGTCGTCGTCGTCGTCGTCGTCGTCGTCGTCGTCCCGTTGTTTCTGATCGCGCGTAATCGCGTCGACCTTGACGCAGCTCCCGATCGCGCCATAGAACGCTGTCCCATTTCGACGGAAAAGAGCATTCGCTCGCGAGGCTGGGAATTCCTCCGAGAACGATCCCTTTGTCCAACGATAAGTCGGGAAAGTTGCGGAGAGGACGAAGAGGAGGCTTTCGCGGAGACAATGGCAGCGAGAGAGAGAAAGAGAGAGAGACACAGCTCGTTGCGAGAGGCCCGGCTCGCGCAGAATGTAAACTCTGCGAGCGCTCGCCGCCGAGATTGCAGTGGAAGGCTCCACGAGGCAATCGGCCAACAAACGGATAGCCAGAATTAGTCACCAAACGACTATCAATTATCGCGATCCGCGACTGCTCGCTCGTTTCACCGAGACGGGATCGGCCGCGAAGTCGATGTCGCGAATCGAGATCGAGACCATCCGAGCGAGATTCACTGGGACGCGAGACGCACTGCCAACTTGCTTCTATGCACGCCACTTCTGTTAAGACGACGGCCAATGTGGAGCGTGTCCCGTCTCGGTTCTGTATCGCTATCGATCGCCGCGTTTCATCGCCGGAGAAATATTCCTCGTCAAGTTCGCGAAGCGAAGGAGGTCCCCGCTCGAACGAGTCGCGTTCTTTTGAACTCGGAAACGCATCGAAGATACCGAACGGGGAGGCTACGTTGGTTGCACCGACAGCGGCGCAGCAACGACCGATTCCTCCGCGACGAAACGATCGAAACCATTCGTTCAAATATTATCCAACTTCGTTGCTCCGGCAAGACGAGACGCGCGCTCGCGTACGCTGCGAAAAGAGAATCAACTTTTGCATACGCGGGGACGAAGCACTCATTTTACGGTCGCAACTCGACTGTAAACGCATTAACAGAATTACAAGGCTTCCTGGGCTGCCGTTTCAGTCGCGCGGCTCGCGATTTCTTCCTTAATTATTTTTTTCGGCCCGTCTTTTTGTATTCGGAATCACGGGGACGCGAAATTACGACGTTATCGACATCGAGACGACCTCTCGTCGCCGTCGAGATAACGCGTAGATAAACGGAGATCTTGTCCTGGGTCAACTTACCGCGACCGGTCGAAAACAATCGTCGACGTTGCTCGGTCTCGTCGCATCTACGCGCTCGGGCAAAACCGTCGCGAAACAAATTCACGATTACGTAAGGTAATTAATTCGCGACGATAAGATGGAAACACTGCCGTCGTTGATTAGAGCGAACGCGTAGACGCGGCGACACGGAAAACAACGCGGATTCGAAACGACGAGCGCCGCGCGAGCGAAGGGAGCGTTCATCTCTCGCCGAATCGCTCGGCTCGAATTGTCTCGTGGAAAAAGCAGCAACGATACCGGTACCGATTTATCGGCAGAAACGGAAACGCGACTCGCATGCCTGCCTTCTCTTCTGCTAATCGCTGGAGCGTTTACACGCTCGATGAAGGAAATCATTGATCGGGACGAGGCCGTCTTCCGCTGCTACCAGTCCGTTACCAATTAACTCGTTAGCGCGCCTATCCACGCTAGACCGCGCCTACGGGTCCTCTCGGCCAGCAACGATCAACCGAATCGTCTTTTCTCGAACGAGACGTCGACGACGATCTCCCTTTGACTCCACCGATCCGAGCTCTCTCTCCGCTTTCCCGAAAAGATCAACGTTTCCGGATCGAAACTCCGAGCGCCGGCAAAGGCAAGTTCTCCCTTTGGTCCCAGAGGATTTCAAAGTTCCTTGTATCGCCGTCGATTCCCGTTCGCTGATCCAGCATCGACTCGCAGCCAGCTCGGGAGGCTCTATCTCCGCTAGAAAGTCGTTCTGTTTGCAACTTCTTCCGTGACCCGTGGTGCTCGCCACAGTTCCGGCAAACAGACAACCGCGACGTTCGATCGCTGGTCGGTGATTCGCTCGAGGATAACGGATCCCCTCGACGGCGCCGCTTTTAGAGAGTTCTCTGCCGGGGCACAATCGTCCGAGGCGCTGACAGAAATAAAGGGGATATTCCATAACCTCCTCGAAGATCGGGTTTTCTCGTAGGTGAAAGTACCGGAACGTCCGTCGATGATCCTCGTCGGCGAAACGATTCACGCTTTCGCGTCCGAGAGCTTTTTGCTCGGTTTCGACCAGTCCAACGACCGCGATAAGGCTCGCCGATCGATTTTATTCGAGATCGCAGCGGCATCGTTGAAACCGTTCGTTCGTTGTCGCGGTACCGAGTCGAAACTTGCGGGAAACGGTGTTTCTCGCGTGGCGATTCAACGTTCCACAACCATAAGACTTTTCCAGCCGCTATTCGGTATCGACCGGACCGAATACGTACGGTGCGATCGGTCGCCGGGCCAAAGAGCTATCGACATGAACCAAACGCGAAAATCTTCCTTGAACCTTCCTCTTTAAATATGTTGCTCAATATCGAGGCCAGCATTTCAGGGAAATCCAGGGGGCTTCGTTTTATCAACCCCAATTTTTCCCATTTTCACCATCGCTCGCCCCGACATTTCAAAGTCGCGCCACGGCTGCAATTCGATTCCGATCGACCTAAAATTTGGCATACACTCTCACCGAGCGACTAGAAACGTGTCCCCAAAATTTCAAAAGAATCGGAGACCTAAAGATTTTTCGCGATTTTAAGAAGGGGTATACCTTCAATATTTAGCGATTTCGTGGCAATATTTGGCAAAACTTTGAAGTCGTGCCCCGGCCAAACTATTAGAGCTATCGACATGAACCAAACGCGAAAATCTTCCTTGAACCTTCCTCTTTAAATATGTTGCACAATATCGAGGCCAGCATTTCAGGGAAATCCAGGGGGCTTCGTTTTATCAACCCCAATTTTTCCCATTTTCACCATTGCTCGCCCCGACATTTCAAAGTCGCGCCACGGCTGCAATTCGATTCCGATCGACCCAAAAATTGGCATACACTCTCACCGAGCGTCTAGAAACGTGTAACCAAAATTACAATCCCTAGGGACCGGCGTGGCGCTTAACGTGTTAATAAGGACCGTGTCGAGTCGTCCGCTTTCCATCGAGTTCCTTTCGAATTCCTTTCGAGTTCCCTTCGCGTTCCCCAGCTCCGTTGTTCTCGTTGTTCCTTTACGGAAATCTTCGCTCTCGACGGTTCGATCGTTCGCAGACGCCGCGACGGTCCCGTGTCCTCCGCCGAATCGTTATCGTCCCGACGTCGTCCCTTCGTCCTTCGAGAAAAGGGTCGTTGTTCCCACCGTCCGCGTCTAGACACCGACGTCGAGGCCACCCACCCCTCGGATTTCGGGAGCGACGGTCTGGTTCTCGGGGGCTTCGAGAACAACCGAACGGAAAACAAAGAGGCTCGAGATTACGCATGCAAAAGCGGACGACTTAGTCACCGATTAATCAGCCAGGCCTTAGGGGACAAAAGCATCGATCGCACGCGGATTCTTTTCCTTTCTGCGATCATTGGGACAAAGTACCTTCGACAGAGGGGCAGAGAGAAAGAAAGAGAAAGAAAGCTTGGTCGTCGCGGATAAGATCGTGGTTCCCGATGAAACGCGTTCGAAGAAAATGCGTCGGTCTTCGTCGACCCGATCTTCTCTCGGCTCTCGATGCGTGCAGCGATCGCGCAACGAACAACAGAAACTATTGAATAATGGAGCGCAGTCGCAACCCCGACGCGAACACTTATCGCGCTCGCTCTTTAATTATTGCGCTGCACGAGGGAGCGATTAGGGGGAGCGAACTCTCGACGCCGACGTTAACCCAGAGAAGAAAAGCGGAGCGCAACGTTTCGCCGATTACCGGTATTATTTCTAGCCACAGTCTTTCCGATCGCCTTGCTCCTAATTTCGCGTTTCTCTCGAAGCTTCTTCCGTTTTCCCGACGTTTCACGGTCGTTACGCAAAGTACGAGCACCGCTGCTATCTCCTTGTTTTCCCATGCGATAACAGAAACGCGACAGGCCCCTCTTCGCGTTTCTCGCGTTCCTCTCTTTTGCCGACAACGACGATAAATTACTCGCAAGATATTGTGCAACCCGGATCTGCGACGTTGAGTCCGCTCGGCGAATCGCGTTGCTGAAAAACGATCGAATTCTACACCGACGAGCGCGATCTTTGACCGGACCCGCACCGCGCGCGAGCGAAAATCAGTTTCTTTGTTATCGCTGCAGGCCGCGCGTAACCTAGTCGCGATCAAACGGTCCGACCAGCGGCATAAAAATCGCTTCGAAACGGTCTGCGGTTCCGAGCCGATCGCGAAAGGGAGCCGACGACGTCGACGATGCGGCAGCAGCCTTTCATCCGTCCCGAGGAGACGGATTCGCGTTTCGAGCGAAATCTCGGACGGGAATGCGACTGCGAGGAGGAGCGAAAGAAAGGAAATTCCCGGGAACCGAAGAAATTACAGACCGCGTTCGCGCGCGTCGTCCGCGGACAATTCCACGCCGCTCGAACGCGAAATGGATTGCTCTCGTCGCGTAGAATAGAGCGACGATTCGATTCGTCGCAATTTCGTAATTGCGCCGACATCGAAGGACTCGCTCGCTCTTCTCCTTTCGCGTATTCGCCGAAACAATGGGCCGTGGGGGTCTCGTCGTTGCTTCGCGCGACGCGTACCTACACCGATGCGCGCGGGAGAAACTGTGTTTCGTTACGAAAACGTGGCCTCTTTTCACAGGGCATAATGGGCCGAGAAACGATGGACTCTTGTCAACGCGCGCCGAGCGTTCCCATTGATTGCGAACCCGGCCTCAAAGCATAACCGTACTAACCGTTCAGGATACCTAGGACCCGCTGCACCGGCCGAGAACTGCACCCTGTTTCTTCTCCTCGCGTGCGCGAGTTCGTGCTACGGACGCGACACGAAAATAAATTCGGTTCGGAGGGAAGACGAGTCCCCGGTTGCCCGTTCCCGTGTCTTTCGACGGCGTTTCGTTTTGTTCGTTCGTTCAAAGCCGCGCCGCGCGTAATCGCATTCCGTCCGTGCAATCGTCGAACGCCGATCGCGTCGACTAGCGTTTAAATCGATCGCGAAACTCGGTCGTTCCTTTCGAGTTTTCCGCTTTCGAGATAAGCGACGCGGCGGTTTTCCGGTTGCAGGGACGCGCCCGAAACCACGCGTTATCGCGGTTAAGTCGATTTCGTTGTGTTTTCGGCCGAGACGACCGGTAACTCGATTGCACCGATAATTGGCTTCTTGTCGCTGGGCAAACAACGATCGCCCTTTGGTCTCGACGCTCGCCGGGAGACCGGGGCGAGAGGCGGATGCGGGCCAGCCTATTCAAGGGCGGACAAAAATCGTTATTATCCTGCTCGAAGAACGCCGAAGCCGCTTCCTTTTACGGCCGACTCGAGCGAATCAATCTGCGCCGGATCCCGTGATTTATAAAAATATTCTCACCTCAGATAGCGGCCGTACGGAACGATAATCGCTATCGATCGAGCAACAGAGAATCGTCTCGCGATTACCGGATAAAAGTCGCTCTCGACCAGATAATCGTCTGTTTTCCTTTGCTCGATTGTCCAGCATTTAAATAACTATTATCGACGAGTTGGTTTTTTCGGATTCGCCGTCGAGGTCGACGGAGCGGCAGTGGGCAGCGTCGCTAAGGAAAAGTTTCGCGTCGTACGATATTTTCCCATCGACGACGCGACCAAACGCTCAACGGCTCTCTCGTTACGCGGTTTATGGACCACGTTGCACGTACGGGCGCCGTGTGGGCTTCGAGACCGAGAGAGCCCGGGTATCAAACGATCGAAAAACATCGAGCTCCGCCGACGCTGCGTGTCGTCCATTACGATATTATATTCCGCCTCCGCAGGGAAATTGCCGTTTGCGCAATTGCGCGCGATTAAACCGGAGGAAGGAGGAATCGGCATCGAGCGTGCGCCGCGAACGATATCGCTTCGGGGGGATCGTTCGACCGATCGGGGCGACGGTAGCCGAATTGCAAAATTCGTGCGCCCGCAAAGGTCTGACGGGCCCGATTTTATCGCGCGAAATGGCAAGCGATCGGTAACGCAACGTCGAAACCGCGTTGATAATTATACGATCTCGCGGCGGACCGTTGCGCAACCGAGACGATCTCATCCGCGAATCGTTGGCCGTTGAAAAATTGAGAAGCCCGCGGTACACCGCGGTCGGCTAATGGCACAATAGTTTAGCATCCACCTTGCGAATGACTTTCTATTTCCAGAAGCGTTAGAGAGGCTCGCGTGTGCAGCTGTTGCACACACGAGTCATGTATATTAAACAGCGCGGAGTGAAATCTCGACCGAACGAGCAAACCCCGTTCGATTCGATTTGGCTCGGCTCGGTGTCACCCGATGACCCGAAATCGATGTTCCAACTGGAAGATCGACGACGAGGGATCGCGGCGGCGACGAAAAACGAGGCGTCGCGCGATCGCGGAGCTGCTCGCCGACGAAACAACGAGTTCCACGGGTCACGCGACGGTCGAAGGGGAAAGCGGGTCCCGCGTTACAGAATTTACGAAGCTGGTATCGTGTTACGCCCGAGGCTCCGCGATATCGGCGCGCGGTGTGCCGAGCGGTCGGGAAAGGAAAAACCGAGCGTCCGAACCCGAGGCGAGGCGTCTAAACCAGCGATTCGAGCGTATCCACGTCCACCGGCACACGTATCTATTTCTATTTCCAGAAACACGGTGGACACCGGAGGCTCGCACGGCTCGTGCCACTCGAATCGGAACATGCCTTCGACGAGCCTCGGAAAGGAGCACGAGGTTCTCCGCGTTGCTCGTCGAGGCGCGTCGCAATAAAACGACCACGGAGAGACAGCGAAACCGAGACACAGCCGGATAGACGGACGGACAGAAAGGCAGAGGAACGGAGAGAGAGCGAGAGAGAGAAAGAGAGCGAGACCTATGCCAACTTCGACGCGCAAAAATACAAGAGACGATCGATCGAAGTGATTCCGGGTCGAGCGATAAGATCAAGATAAACCGTCAGAATGTTTCCTGACGCGATCGGGCTGAATTTTTCGCAGCGTATCGCGACAACGCGACGCGAGCCTGGTGGTTTTCCACGCGACACCGTCGCGCGCATTCTTCCTCCTGAAATCCAACTCGTGAAAAATCGGCTGACCAAACCGATGACGCAACCGTGCCAGTGAGAGTAGATACCGGGAGACCTCAAGCTTCCGCTCGTACCGGATTCCCGTTTACATAACGCGGCCACTTGCAATCACCGTGGCGACCGTTTCATTGCTTTTCCAGGCCCTGTTTCCCTCTCCTGTCCGACCAATGGGGTACCCCGTCTCTTCCCGACCGCCGCGAAATCGCCAGGATTTTCTTCGCCGATAAGTCCGGTTATCGGAAACCTTGCTGGCACGGTTATTCTCCGGGAACTACGAATCTCCGTTCCTCGTGCCAACCAGGGGAAACTTCCCCCATCGGTGTACAGATCCTCGACGCATCGTCGACGGTGTACCGTGAATCGGATCGTACCTGAATCCCCGCGCGCTCCGAGATGAAAAATAAACGTCTGTTATAAAATATTGTCGCGTAAAAGAGTCTATAGCTTTATTACGACCACGGCTGTTATTTCGTAACGGTGTGCCGTTGTTGTGGGACCCGTGCGGAATTATAGGACAAAAAGACTGCTGGAAATCGAACAGATACTTTTCGACGAGGAGATTTTCCAGTGCACCCGCCCGTGCTCGAAGGTGCGCCAAGTACGAAGGTGACTGGGAAAAGCGACCGCTGGCTTCGAATAAAAGAGTCGAGGTGAAAGAGCGGTCCTCCGGATATCGTGTCAAGGCTAATGTTCATCGATCGGGTAGTAGGTCCGCGTGCACGCGTGTGCTTATCGACTGGCCAGAGAGTCGCATCGCATCGGCTCTCCGCATCCTTTTCCCTTGCCCGGGATAGGTCCGACGCCTGTTCGATGCTCGGGTTAAACAGTGTCGGGCCAGGGACAAGCGTTTCCACCGGTATCCGAGCGGAACGTCGTTTTGCAACGGCGAGCGGCCGTTTCTCGCCGAAATCGAGCCCAGCCGGCGCAAGAAAAATGCGATTCGTTGGGTACCAGGCCGGACGGGTAGCTTCGTCGACGTTTGGAAATAAATTCGAGACGGCTGCCGATGCTTCTCTTTTTCCTGCTTGCCCACGAGATGAGAAAACTCGACGAACCGACCGTTGTTCTAGGATTTATGCCGTTCGGATCGATCGCGATAACATTACGATCGTCCGAGCTTGAACTCCCGACGAACGAATAGGGTAAACGTTCGTTGCGAAAAGAGATTTACGGGACGAAGATCGAAGAAAGCTCGAGGGAAGAAAATTGTAGCCAGTTATCGAACTTATATCGAAATCGAGCGGCAGCGATCGAGTCGAGCCGAGGAGAATTGCAACGAACCAGCGATTCGAGAGACGAAAAAGAGAGGAACCCGATCGGGGCTCCGCTGGATACGCTCCTATCGGTGCTGGGGGCTCGTATCAGCGGCGAGGTCAGCTGAGCGTAGCGTCGAGCCCTCAGCTGGGAGCGAAAGATGGCGTCGAACAGCTGATCGACTGTTCGCGCAAGCGTGCTGCCGTCGAGCTAGCAGCAGACGCTGGGCTGCAGCGGAGCGGTGTAGCGAGCGCACGTGCGAAATATCGAAAGTCTATTTCCAGGTTGGAACGAAAATGGCTCGCGTATCTCGCGCCATATGGTTCCCTCGAGTCGCGCGCTGCATCCCCGCGAGGGAACAAAGCCAGCCGAATAACCCTTTGACCGGTCGATTATTTTCGGAAGAAGGTACAATACCCGGCAGCCTTTCTATTAAAAACACTTCATCGGGAACACGGAGGGAGAGCGGTGAAAAGAAAAACCGTCGGTTCCTGTCGTCGCCGTCGCTCTCCCGTTCGGATAGCCTCGATAAATCGAGTCTCGCGCAAAAATTAACACGAGGGTACGATTTTTTTTTCTCGGTCTCCTATCTACCCTCGTATCTGGCTCTCCGTCGGCCGTTATCGGGGTAATTAACGACTGCAGCGTTAAAAATGGTCGCGCGATCAGGGTCTTATCGATCGAACGCGCGTCTTCCGAACGGCCCCGCGAAAGCCTACGGGAACGAGGTCACCGGTTTCGAAGGGACTTTTATCTTATCACCGACGGTCGAACTATCTCTAGGACGGACCGTACTTTCACCTAGCAACCGGGCAACCCGCGACGACGCAGAACATCGCCGGGTTTTCGCCTTGTGCGTTCCGGAGACTCCGCGGAGCCCTTGAAACTGTCGCGCGAGCTTGCCTCGATCGAAGCTGCTACCGTTGCCACCTCCACGGGCGCAGCTGCTACGTCGAACGCTTACCAAAAGCCGCTTTATAAGCTCGACATTCCAGCTGGTATCGTGCCAACGGCGATCGTCACGATATTGCGGCACGCTCGTGACGTTTCTGTCCGCGTGTCCTTTCACTCTGGCCAGATGCTCGAGGAACCGCGCGCGATTATCGGCCGCGAGACGCTCTCGGTTATCTGGACCGATCCGGACGCGAACACCGTCGAATCGTGCTCGGTACGCCAACAGGTCCGAAACGAATCGGTCGCCGCAACGCGCGTCGACCTTTGGCCTTCCGCGTTTTCCTCCGCGTCCTCCTCTCGTTCGGACATAGCCTATCCGTCGAGCCAGACGTCCAAGAACCGTCGCGGAAACACCGTCGTCGAGAAGCGTCTGCTCGGTTCTTGGCGTATTTACGGAAGCAGAAGTTGGCAGGTGCGACGAGTCGTGAAATCGTGCACGCTCACTCCCGATTTTCATGGCGAGACTCGATTTTATGGAAATCTTGAGTTACCGTCGAACGGGGAGGATCGACCGCAGAGCCGTGCTCGCGTTATTCGATCCTGGCGAAACCCTACGCTGTTCGCGAGCACGAAAAACGAACGGCGAAAATCGCGGCGGCGTCGACGACCGTCGGCAACATTGTCGTCGGAACCGGTGCGCCGGCCGACAAGGCCAGGTATCCTGTTCGAAAATCTGTTGCACGGCCACTCGGTCGGGCCCCGGGGACCGGACCCGAATCACCGCGACTGTCGATCGAGAAACGAACCCGTCGAGAAATCCTTTCGCGACCGTGTCCTTTCACTCGACGCGAGCCAGGTGCTGCGCTGCGAATTACGGGACCGCCTAAGTAGGCACTCGTCGACCATTCACGAGCACCGGAGATCTCGAGTCAGAAACAAACGGCACCTCTCTCGTTAACGAGACCGGGCACTGTGCGAACAGAACCTAGGCGAAAACCAGTTTCGACCGCCGACCGAACCGGGGGTCTCGGTGAATTTCGAACGCCACAAGTGGTCACCTATTTTCCACGGCTCTTGAATTATTCGTTACGCTCGGAGGGGGAGCGGACGATCCGCGGGAACTTTGAATATTCGGCAGATTCTCCACTCGGAGGAACCCCGGGCGATCGAAAGTGTCGGGACGGAAAGAACCGAAACCGTTTCGACGATATCGAACTTCGAGCGTGAAAGCTGTCGCCGTTCGGTGGGGAAACGTCTAAAAGCACCAGCGCCTGCAGTGGAAACAAGAAAAAGAATCGGTAATCACGGCAGCCGGAGACCCTGACATTCTATGGACGTCGGTGCGACGATCGCCTTGAACTTGAGACTACCGCGTACCGTAGTTCCAAGAGCGAAACGCGTATCTGGTTGGAAAAGGTGGCGCGCGCGCGCGCGTTTCGAGGCGGTCGCAAATCGCAAGGTGCCTCTCGATCAAAAGCGGAGTTCCGGATTGGGGAAACAGCGCGCGACTTTGGAGATCGAGGCAACCCGAGCAACGAGAGAACGGCGATCACGTGGGCACCGATCTCCGCAGACTTATCGTCTGGCGACTCGGATCGGCCAGCGCTCGGCCACGACTTCCGCGTGGTGTCCTCGCGCGAACACCGCGTCGGCCGAGCCTGCGAATTGCGCGTAAAATCGGCGGCCGAACGATTGCATAACGCGCGTTCGGTGCACGGGTGCAACGGTGCGCACACGTGTCGCTGCGTGGCATGGTGCACCGATACCGCGACTCCGACCGACTGTTGCTAACTCGCGAAACCGCACCTTTCTCGCTCCACCGTTCCGAGACGCGTTTTCCGGAGAAGAGCGTCGAAACCCGGCCAAACGAATTACGGGAACAATGCCGGTGTTAACCTCCTGTCGCGTAACGCAGAAACCAATCGCGTTCCGTTTCCTCGTCGTCGATGTTTCAGCATCGAAGAGGAGAGAAGATCGCGCGACGAGGGATCGAAGACGATCCGCTGGGTCGGAACAGCGCGAAGCGACCGTTTGCACAAGGCCGGTGGCGCGGGCAGGAAGATTGGCGATCGTCGCAGAGATAAATTAAGACTGCCGTCAGGAGGATCCGTGGAAAGTCCCCGAACGAAATCGAAGCCGCAAGGTCTCGGAGGACGGAAACGTGTCGCGGGAGAGGGATCCTGGGAAACGGTGGCCGCCCCGCGGGATGGAAGATGGGGTCGATTAAATCGGGATCGATCGTCCCCAAGGTCTGCGGTGCAATTAGCAGGCAGCATTAACTCGCTAGAAATACATCGAGCCGCGTACCTTTGTGGTTCTATCCGCGATCGGACTGCCAAAAGAACGCTTCCAACGCCGGCCAGAAATAAACCCGCGCTTCCGGTAGGCTCGCGCGATGTTTCGCAGCGTCGGGACGCGGCACGACGACGATAGAAGAGCCACGCGCGTTTGGGTTCTGGTTTTCGACGACAACAACGACTGCGGGCGATGCACCGCGGACCGCGATGCGATCAAAGACGATTCTCCCGCAAAAAATTGCGAGTCTCCTAGAGATTGACCCGACGCGTCCCACTTTTGCGAAGAGCGAGCATGAAACTGGGTCGGCTGGCCGAAGTAACAAGGGGTGCACGGTTTGCGGACGAATCTATCCCGGCTAGCCGTGACGCTCTCTCGACACGCGGACACGTTTCAGGTGCTGCGACCCAAATGGACCTATCTGGTCGCGGAACCACGAGCCGCTGCCTCTTCCTCCAACCCTCGGATAGCGGACGATTCTGGCCTCCGCACGGTTGGCGAGGCACGGCTCCATTTAGACATCGAATTTTGATATTTTTCGTCGCTGGTAGAATTCCAGACGCTTTGTTGCCCGGCTCGATAAGAGCAACCGCGTCGGTGGTTCCGCGCGTCGAAGCGGCGGTAAAAAGAATCACACCAGCGCGCGAACTATCGGAAGATCGTAAAGACAGAAACGGCTCTCGTACCTGTTTCGTGACTCTAATACGCGCGGAGGCAGCGACTATCCAGTTTCACGATGATAATCAACGCTGTAAGAGTAGACTGCAATATCGAAACCCGAGACGGCCCCGAACGAGATACAGAGGCGTCGTTTTGGATTCTTCTCGCAACATCCGCTCTGCCTTTGGCACGGGCGCGATCGCGCAGCCATCCTCGTGGTGCACTTTTCGGTTCGAATAACACCGGTGTCGGGCTGAATTCGAACGTCTCGACGAGTATCGTTAACCGATTTATGACCGGTATTAAGAGCGGTGTCGTCGGACGACGCTGTGACCCGCTGTCCACGGATTTCCACCGCTGAACGTCTGGTCGACGACCGTTTCCTTCGACTCACCTGCTCGTTACCGCACGTACAAAGCGATCCGAATTTTCGCGTGTTTCGCGATGCGATCGGATCGAAGAGATCCTAGATCGGCAGAGGCGATACCTCGACTGGACAAACCTCGTTGGATCGAGACCTCGGGAGATGATCGAACGCCCGAAACCAAGGGAAACCGAAAGCCCCACCGAGCGTTCTTCGCGGCCTCGATCTTCGTCTACCTCTTCCTCTGCCTCACTCGAAAAAATTCTTCATTTTCATTCGCGAATCCCACGTGGCGGCGAGCGTCTGGCCGATGAATAATTGCGCCGTTCCGAGTCGGTTTGCGCCAGCTCGCGAATAAACGATAGGTCTGCGACGCCACGCGGCGCACGTCGACGAACACCACTCGACGACCAAAAGGAACGACGTCGAATCGCCGAAGAGCGAGAAAGCGTTCGCGGCGACGAGGATCTTCCGCACAGAGGCAACCGCTTCGCCACCTTCTTTCCTCGTGTTCGAATTATTGCCGCGCGAGCATTTGTTCGGCCGAATCCTGCGCAAACCGCCGTCTTCGTTCGCGTGCGAATCGGCTCGACGCTCCGAATCCCGTTTCGAGCGGGAAACCGCGAAACCCCCGATAATTAAAAGCTCGTCGTTGCAGCGATCCAATTAGACGGGGACCGAGCGAGAGCAGATCGATCACCGACAACGCGCAAAGGGAGACTGCGACGAAACCGCGGATTCCTGGCACGATTTCCGACGAAAATGCATCTCTGTCCAGTGAACCCGATACGCCGCGCGGGTTTAGGTCGCGCCGCGAAACGTCACGGAGAGCGTCTTGACGCGAGACAAAGCTCCTCTGGAGTGGCTGGCTCGGGGACAGGTGGAGGGAACGCCAAGAGAGAGAGAGAGAGAGAGAGAGAGAGAGAGAGAGATCCTCAAAGGGGTAATGAGGCCGGTGGGTGGCAAGCAGTGGGTGCAGATCTAGGTTACCTGCATATTATGCAACCAACACCACTGCGATCCCGCGGTTGCACGTGCAACTGCATACACAAGCGCGTGGATCATTAGCTGCGTCGTTGCGTTTCGATCGCCGTTTGATTTCTAATTGATTTGTCGAATATTTATTAATCCGCCGTGAGTTGAAATCCGGGCGAAAGTTATCACGGTAATTGCAGTTTTCGAATACGAATTCCATTCGCAAGTTCGCGAAAATTTGCCGGCAACCGACTCTCGGCGGCGGTTGTATCAAGAGACGACGAACGCTCGACGATTGAAACTCTAATCGCACGGATAACGAGCGAACTCGGTCAAAAGCAGCAAAGTGCGAATACGCAGTCGTCGAACGCGTGAAAGTCATGAGATACCATTTATTAATTACGGTTTGCCGACTAGCAGAGGCGCCGCGGTGTGCGCGTTTCACTTTCTCCTCGATTCGGCAGCGTAAAACACACCGCAAAGCGGGTCGTGGAATTTTTTCCGACGTCAACGACCCTACGTTGCGACGTCGTCCCTACGACCGTTGAAGACACTTCCACGACTTTCAGCGGCGTCGAATAACAAACCGAGAGGCCGGCTTTTGTGTTCCGATCATTTATGGGACGACCGACACGAGCGAGCGAGCGCGCACTTGCTTTCTCTCTCTCTCTCTCTCTCTCTCTCTCTCTGCTCGCGCTACATCAAAACAACGTGGGGGGCGCCGTATCCGAAAACTCGGGCCGTTGAACCCGACTCTGTTTTGGATGCGCACCCGAGAAAATTCAAGGTGACGCTCTCGGTTCCCAGTCGGTCGACTCGCGAGTATTCCTCGGTCGATTCTCAAAATAAATCGTCGAGTCGAATTCGGAAAAGTCGCATGTCCGTTGACGATGTTGAAATTCGTGTTATACGCGTTTCCGCAGCCAGACACGCTGCATAGGTGCGAAGCAACTGCCGAACGAGTGTCATAATTCTTCCGCTTTCTCGCGTTGGCAAGCTCAAAACGATTTTCGTCGGTGGAGCAATCGCTTCGAGAACGTACTGCCAATTACCGTTCGCGTTTTATCAGGACTTTCACGAGCCCGCGATTAAACGATAATTAGCGAAACGAATCGCGGTGAAAGCGAACGAGGCCGATAGTTACGGGATGGCGCGTTCCAATAATCGAAAGATAAATGCAACGTCCGAGATTCGCTTGCTCGGCGGTTTATTCGCGTTCGTCGGACAGGAAGTTGCAGTTTCGCCGTGCGGTTTTTCGAGGAAGCGAACGTACGCGGGCCCGAACCAATAAACGCTTCGCGGTGTTTCCCAATAGAATCGAACGCCGAGCCAAGTCCGTTTTCTCTCGAAATCGTAGCAGGAAGGAACGGATCCGCTCGCGCGAGAATACAGAGTCAACCTTGGCTACCGAGTTCCTATAAATACCAAAGGAAGCCGCGCGTCGGCTCGCATGTGGTATCGCTGGATGGCCGAGGTGCAATGCAGATGCACGGGCTGCAACGTCCCCGAACAAGGCTGCGGTAAACGGTTTCGTCTCTCGGATAACACGTGCACCGGCTATCTTCTATCTCGCGTGTATCGAGCTTACATAAGGTATCGCGGTATTATGCCTTGTCAACGACAGCGGTGCAGCGCGAAGCGATTAGTTGCGAAACTCTGCTCGGCCACGGTGTTCTTTCCATGCGAGACGCATCGATTCCGGTTCGCCGCGATCTCCCTTCCACCATGGGGAACTATCGACAATTATTCTGGCCCGATTAGCAGACCAAACGGACGGAATTTTGAGATCTTTCGTCGCTTGCTCGGATCGTTCCAAGCTTGTTCGACGCAGACGTTTTATTCGGTCCGCGAAGCAAGACGGCGATCGCGATTTTTACGGGACGCTCGGACGAAAAACTATGGTGTACCGTTGCAACGCTCGGGTTCCCGTAGCCCGAGCGAGCCGGAGGCGTCGTAACTCGTGCACAAACACACGAAGGATGTGCCGGTTGCTCTCGTGAAAGTGGAGCCATGCGAGGAAACTTCGCGATTAGGCCGGTGATTCATCGGCGTACCAGTTTTCAGATCGTAAACGCGAGACAGGGTCCGTGGGACACTGCCGTTAGTTATTACTCCATTACCGTTCGGGGAGCTGAACTGCACGCACGAGCAAGAGCTAGAACGCGAGCCGGAGCATCGGCGCAAAGGTTCCCGACGAGGTCGTCCTCCGATCGGTTAAAGTTCACGGGTTCGGGTCAGCTCTCCCGTTCTCTTCCGTTCCAAAGAGCAGATACATTCTATGCGGAATATGCAACGCCGGAGCTAATCGAGCCTAAATCCCCCGGAAGCCGAGGGAAGGTCGGTCGAGCAGCTTTTTCAATTTATACATTCTGTCGTGGCGGAACAGACGGGCTTTCAGAGCGCGCGCAAGCGGTAACCAGCGAGCAGCGCCTCGGTGCATGTTCGCTGTACACATCCTGCTCGTACGAACGGTTCTTCGCGGATGTGGGTCAGCTCGTTTACACGACCGGCTCTTGGCTTATCTCGCGGCTAGGCTGCACGCGTTTCGACAACTTTTACGAGTCGACTCCGGCAAAGGGCTTCCCCTACAGAGTCGTCGAAAGGGCTTTTCCGTACCCCAAGAATTCGCGAGAGGAAAACAGGAGTTTCAAAGATTTTTTTCGTTCTTCCAGGCGATTAGAATTTCGTCGTTCTCGCGTTTACCCTCTTTGCAACACCCTCGAAGATTCGACACGAGCGTATATTCTCTCGCAATAAGGCCAAGCGAAGCGAAATCGGAAAGTCTTCGGCCTGCACCGTTGTCTTGGAAGGGAATGAGCTAGCTAACCCGCTAAACCCTTTCAGCCTCGATCACCGATCAACCCACCATCCATCCTACGTTCCAAAAAGCCGCGATGCGATCCGAAACGAAAAGACATCCGGGTTTCGATGGTAAAAATTTCGAGCGGAACGGACCAGTTTCTCGCGAGCCGCGGCTTTACTTATGTAATTCGAAACGAGCGCTTCCTGTGCAATCGGTTTCGAAACGCGGAACACGGCAGTCGAACGCGACCGTCCTCGGTCTCGCTGAACGCGCGGACCTTGTGCCTGTGACGTCGTGCTTGCATACGTGCATCCTGCAAGTTTTTCGGGTCCGCGCGATTTCAAAGATCGCTCCGACTTCGAGCGAGCACGGCGATTTTCCTTGGAAATCTAGTCGCGTGCGAACGGGGTTCCGCGTTTTCACTGTTACCGCATTGCGTACCGCTAATCACGTCCGCGTTGATTCGCGACGCGGTTCAAATGAGATTCAAAAAGATCGACCATAATTCCTCGACGACTTTGCAGCGCGCACGCGCGCACGTGATCGCGTTTACGTAATACCGTTGAATCCTTGCCGGAGCGTTCGATCAATTTCACCGAGCATTATTCGCTTTATCATCGAGAAAGCGTCGCTCGGTGTCACGCTTATCGGGGCTGTAGGAACTTTCTGCGGTCGCGCGCGATTCCCGTTGGAAAAAAGAAAGAACCGATGTAATCTGACTGACCGATAGCTGTTCATAATTCCTGCGGATCGCTTTTGATTTCTCTCTAATCTCGCGGTAGCATCGACGACCGCGGCTACGATCGGGATTCGAACGTTTCCGACGAACGATGCTCTTTGTAACGTCCAACGTTCTCCGTGACGTCGCAGCGTCGGAAAGAATCGTTTTTATCTGTGGCCAGTGACGCAAGCGGTGGCCTGGTGCAATCGCGAAAACGACGCAGCTGATTGCCGTTAATTGCCGGAGAAGCCAGTTTCTCTGGACGATCGAGAACCTAGTTGTTACGAAGCGTTCGCGAACCGGGGACGGGCAATCGCGAAGGGATCGGCGGCGGTGGTGGCAGTGTAGGTGCGAATCGGTTGCGCGCGGTGCAAGGTTGCAGCGATATGTGCACGCGCGCGATGACGAGGCCGAAAACGTCTACCGACCAGCCTACAATGCCGGAAGAACGACTGGAAACGCGGAGCTGCGACGAATCGCTGTATCGGTCCGTCGTGGATCTGTCACGGGAATTAACGAGCTTGCGCAAGCTCGACGCTTTGTCCCCCCGTGTAATTGAAACGGATCAAAGAAACCTGGAATCGCACTCGAATAACCGTTGATCGGTTGAAAGCCGACAGCCTCGCGCGGGTTCGCGAGGCAGCTGAATCGATAGATCGATCGATCGGTTGTTTAGCGAACGAGCTCGCAACACACCGTGCTCGCGATATATTCTTTCGTAATTGCCCACGGTGCTCTCGACGCAGAAGCGTTGCGTGTGTCAGCACGTGTCTTTGGTCGTGCTCGAAGTCTGACGCAACGAGCGACTCTCCGTTGGAACACAGCCGCCTGGAAACCACCGAAACCCGGCCGAACGCGAAAGAGAAAGAGAGAGAGAAAGACACGTCTATCGATTCGTAAAAAACTAACACGCGACGCGACGAAAGATAACCCTGACGAGCACGTCCCGCGTATAAGCAACACTCTTGTGTCGTACACGCGGTTCTTAACTGCCCCCCGATGTTTCACGTGCAGCGCGGATGCGTCACGGAGTTTGACGCAATATCGGTCGAGAATCAGTAAGAAAAGGAGGCACGATCGTGCCACCAACACCGAGCCAATCGTAGGGCAGACGACGGATGGAACTGCGATCGAACCGAAAAGGGTTGCGAGACAGAGTATATACTTTTCGGTTCGTTCTTTTCTCGGTTCCTTCAACGTGGAAAACGTCTTTGGGTAAAATGGGAAAAGTCCCGAATGGACGAGCCGCCCGAGGCGCGTGTACGATGCAAATGTACGATCGTCCCAAATCTTCGAGGGCCTCGCAAAGAGGGTAAGTGTGGGAACGAAGAAATTTCGATCGCCTGCGGTACAAAGCCATCGAAATGTACGAGACTCGCGCAAACACGCACTCGAACAATGGACCGTTGATCGGCCGACCGCGAGACGATTATCCTCGGGAAGGTAAACGAGGCTTAGGAATCGTACCAGAAAGTCGCGTTACGCGTCGGAACGTTTTTCACGGAAAAAACCACCGAGCTGGTTGCAACGTAACCCGCAATTACGGACCACGATTCATCGATACAACGTGCGTATACGTTTACGTTGATACGGACTAATGCCGTTTCTTCGCGAAGCAATTTCTCCCTTATCTCGGATCTTGGAAAATAATCTATGAAAATGCAAATCCGTGGCGAGATTCGCAGTCTAGTAATCGGTGTATGCAAAAGCGATAGCAACCAAATATTCAGACCGCGACGGAAGATGTAGGCTACCGATTAATTGATTTCTCAAATTCCCGGACAACGTTGGCCGTTCGAGCCAACGTCCGATAAAATGAAAAATTGCGTCGAAACGACGAGGCGTCGAATAAAACGAGAAAGACACGGAAAGAGGTTGACGATAACTGAAAAAAAAATTATAGCTATATGCGAGCCGTTCGCGTGCAGCCGAATGCGTCATAGGCTTGTCCCGGTGATTGTTTCTCTCAAACCGTTGGCGACAAAACGAGCCGAGAATCGATTCTAGACCAGCGAAGGTGCGCTACTCGTTCGAATTTCACGGAACGCGGTGTCGGGTGCGAAAAAAGAAGACGGAGATAACGTTGCTCGCGACGAGCTCAACCTCGAGCAGCGAGGACGACGTCGATTCGACGGCGTAAAACGATCGTTGGAAAAGTTAAAACGTTTAGAGTCTGGAACGAACGATGCACGGGGGTGTGCAGAAATTAGCTCCTCCGAAAATTGCTTTGACGGGGACTGCTTGCTCGAGATCAAAGTCGACCGTCTCGGCGGACTCGACGCGAGAACAGCCGATAGCGCGACTCGACTGCACGGAAAATTTGGACTTTGGGTAGAACGATTCTCCGGGGCTTCGAAGTTGTGCCGAACCGTTTTGGCCGCGTTCGGAAGCGAATTCGTAACGCGAAGAACAGCGGAAGACTTTTCGAGAACGGTACGCGCTTGGACTGGACGTTTCCGACCGAGGTTGCGAGGGCGCGACATTTAAATCGTACGGGAACGGTGGGATTATTTGGAATAACGCGACCCGTCGAAGAGCAGAGTGGCCTTAAAGGGTTCCCTCTCGGCGAGATCCGAGCGAGAAGCTCCGGGGCCGAGGCACGTACACGAGCGGCGAGGACAAGATATACGCATTAAACCGAGAGTGTTCTCTCTCTCTCCCTCTCTCGGTTGGTCGGTCGGTCCTTCTCTCGCGACAGAGTACACCTACTCGGCGATAGGCATATAGGTTTGTACGGGCGCAGCGCTGGCCCACACACATGTCAGGCCAGGAAATCGCGCTCGATCATCTCCGCAGCGGTTAAGCGCTACCCTCGCAGGGTGGTGGAAACGTTGGAAAAAGTTCAAGGTACGCAATATGGTACCGCGATGCAGGTGAATAACATGGTGTCCCTTTGTGACCACACGCGAAACGCGTTCGTCGGTGAAACACGAACGCGCACCAGCCGTCCCCTCTCTCGAGGGCCCAGCTTCGGGCGAGACCTTCCGCAGGTGAAAACCTGCCGAAAGAACTTTCCGCTTCGGGAAAACGGCCCGTGGATCGCAGGGCCGTACCGAGCAGGTCCGCGGACCTCGATTTCCGTGCCGGACTTTCTACTCGCGTTGTTCATTCGATCGGGATGCCTTCGCAGAAGGACCAGCACCCGAAAAAGATCAGGCGAATCGCTAAGCTACCGAACGTTGGTTCTACCATCGCCGAATACGCTTTCGTTCGGCAGCTAGCTGTTTTCGCAAGGGCCGCTCTGTGTACGTACGTCTTCCACGCACAGCACACACACACGTCCACGGTGCAAAACCATGGACGCTGTTGGACGAACAGAGAAAGAGAGACGGAGGAGAGAGAAAGAGAGAGAAACAGAAGACAGAGAGAAAGAGGAAGGGAGAAAAGAGTCCCACTTCGTTCTTGTCCCTCTTTCGTCGGACGCACAGGAACAAGCTGTCAACCGAGTAAATGGTATCGGGAAATCTTTCGAAGGACTCACCGATTTGTAGTATCAAGCGAGGTAGCACGATCCACCGAGCCTGGAGTCGTTCCCGTGGGTCAAATGATCCTGACCAACCCCATACTTTTCTCCAAACTATCGACGCACTCCTGAACTCGTCCCTGCCCTGTCAAGATTCGCCTGGGAGCCCTTCCGCCGATCGTCCTTTTCGCGTCGAAATCCCGTCGAGAGGAGTTTGACGGGCACAAGACTGCGACAGCACAAACACTCGCGACCACCTCGAAGGTCTGTTGCCAACTGACCCAGCCAGTGACAGCTCTCTGCGGGCCAACACGCCTGCCAACCTTTGCCCGAGAAAGGAACTACGCGCGCTCCCTCTACAATGTTGCACAAAGACCTCCACGGAATCGTCCGAGGAATATTCCGAGCAAACTCGAAATTAGAAACGTTGCTTTCCACGTTCTACGTGTCCATATTACAGAAATCTTCGTTTCCGTCGGTGTAACGCGTATTTCATCGGTGCATACGGTCGAAGCTTCCCGAAAATGCAGCGAAACGATTTATCGCGTTCCGAGGGAAACCGTGGAGCGAAGAACGATGGATACGAATCGTCAACGACGCGTCGGACGCTCGTCGACATAGAGTATCGTAATTAAGATCGGCGAAGATCGAAAGAGTTAGGAATTCGATCGTATCGACGGTTTAGGACACCTACGCTTGTCTGGAGAATCGACGCGCAGGGATTTCTTTCCGACGGGTTGCCGGCACTGTCGATCATATGGCAATCAGCTGTAATTCACGTTTCGCCAATGGACATATGTTTTGCGGCTGTTTTCAGAAATTCGCACGCAGAACGATCGATAAACGCATATTATTTGCATGTCGTTTATCGTATCTTTTGAGGCTATGTATTTCTTTTTTGGATCGATGATCTTGCGCAACAGCGTCGTCGATCGAATTCGGAGACTGCATCGTCGAGACGCGTTTGAAATCATCGGGCGGAGTATTTTCGCGTCAAGGTTAATTGATGTAACGGTTTTATTATTCGACGGTTAAACGAGAACAAGTCTTAAGCAATCGTAAAACTCGAATCTTGTAACAATCGTACGGCCGCGTCGTTCGGATGGATCGGGCCTCGCTTCGAATCTCCACAAAACACGTTATTCCATCAGATTTTTAACATCATTTTATTGCTGTAACATTGCCGCTCGGACGAGTATGGTACATACGTAGGAAACACGTCGGCGAGATCGTTCGAGCGTTCGTTTTCGATCGTCGCGTCGAACGGAGAAACGTAATGCCTGTTATAAATTCGTGTACTACCGTGATTTAATACATGATCCTTTTATTTACATAGGTTTTGCCATATCTCGTAGCAACGGCGTCGACAGATGGTTCGATCGATACTCGAATTAATATCAAAAGTCATGTGTCGATTAAAAACACGGTGCGCATAAGAAATGCGATCTTGTCAGTCTCGAATAGATCATTTTTTGCCAGATTTCTTTATACCGCCCATAACCAAGGGCCCCCTCTGACTTGCCTTCTTCGCGGCTTCCTGAAGGGCTTTCTGTTGTTCCTTTTGCTTTTGCTTGAAAGCAATGTCGTCGTCGTCCAGGTCCTTCGATTCCTTTTTAGGGGCCTTCAGAGGCTTTTTCTTGCCACCCTCTCGACCGGACATTCTAAAAGAACACCTCTCGATTTACGCGACACGTACGAATGAAATATCGCGCGTTTACGCGAAGCACAAATGTACAACGGACGAATAAAATGGTAAAACTCTATCTCTGGTTATGTGCGAACAAACCTTCGAGACATAACCTACAAATACTTTGTCAAATTTTCAAGTGACAATTTTCGAAATTCGTACAATCTATTCGCATAGTTGGTAGCGCAAAATTATATCAGAAACTGTTCGACAAAAATGATCACGGATTGATCTCTGCGTTATGAAATATGAAATAAATTATGATTCCCGGCTGGAAAACGCTTCACGTGGGATTCGGTATTATGTGCTTAGTCGATACGAGAAAAATAACGATAAATTTCTATACCTTTCGAACTGGCAGATAATTGCGATGAAATCGTCGGTCAGCTTTCGAAGCGTGCTGTGTCAAAATTTAATGTTTTTCTTGCAAATTAATGCTTGCACACCGCGAGGAAAAGGTTTTGCGTTGTCCGACATTAAACGCTCGCGAAGATTGTCCTGCCATCTGCTGCAATTTTACAGACACGACGAGGCAAAGGAGTACACAGATCGTTCGCTCTGTGGGGTTTCCTATAGCACGATCTGAAATGCCGACTTTAACGAATAATATGTAACGGCTATCGACCATTTTCGTTAAAAAATTACACGCTATATAGTCCAGAGTAAATACCTAAAATTTAAATAAACCAAAATCGGAGAAGAGATGCAACTCCCTCTCGCTCGGAAAGTTAGTTCGGTAGTTTCGCCGTTAGATGGCGGGTGCACTTCGATTCCCAGTTAAGATATTTTTAAGAACTATAATTAGCAATAATTGTGGCAATCTCTGGTGTGCATTCGATGCACGCGATTCACACAAATACGTCTAGTCTGGAAACAATAATTTTGGCAAAATATTTATTTCAGATTGGGAGCTGGGGAACTGGCAAAAAATGACTGGCCAATGAGAGCGAAGCGCGCGAATCAGCACGCGCTCAAACGAGAGCGTTCGACCGTCCGCCGGCCAGGCGCGCGAGCACAAGTCAGAGAGCGCGAACTTTCCGAATTCTTTTACTACGCGACGATAATAATTTTAAGAAAAACGCTGTTGATTCTTATTTCAGAATGTCTAAAGAATAATCACTAATTTTACAGATCCGAAATAATAAAGAATTTAGCCGTGTCAGCCGTTTTAATTTTCTGGTATACATGACATCTCACGCGTACCACATGAAATTTTTCTACGATACGTATTGTGAAGATAAACAATAAGTAACCCCGTCGAAATACGTAAACGATATTTAAATTTAAATAATTCTGTGTCCGAACAGAATTCAACGAACGATTCGCAAAACTAATTTAATAATAGATAATCGCGTTAATCACAAGTGTTGGAAATTCTCCGCGCTCGACGTTCTGTAATGTCATTCTCGAGACGCTACAGTAAACATCGCATGGAGCGATGAGAATTTCAATAACAACACCACCGTCGGGCGAGCCGGTCGCTGTTGAACCGACAACGATTCAATCCCTTTCCTTTAATCGCGCGGGCCCGCAAAGTGGGGACAACGGGTCGTAAAAAAGCTCCACAACTCGTCGTGGCGAGAAGTCCCGGGATGACGTAGAGGCCCTACGTCAGCAGGTAGGTATGCCATTGTTCTTTCCCGTAAATTCACGGTTTTGCTCAGGCATAAGACTTTTCGATCGGCGGAAACGACCCTGCTACGCGAAAGGCCGGGGTGGGAGCAGGTTGTATGCGGGGTGGGAGAAGGTAGGTACGGAGTATTCTTCAGGGCGTAAGACTGCTCGAACGATATTGGGATCTCGTTCCCGTTCTCGACATAGTTCCGCAAACGGCTAAATTCTTTATTATTTCGGTTTGGAAAAATTAGTGATTATTCTTTAGACATTCCGAAATAAGAATCAACAGCGTTTTTCTTAAAATTATTATCGTCGCGTAGTAAAAAAAATTCGGAAAGTTCGCGTTCTCTGACTTGTGCTCGCGGCCTGCCCGGCGGACAGTCGAACGCTCTCGTTGGCCAGTCATTTTTCGACCATAACTCGTTAACAAAGCCGCAGATTGAATTTTCGCTAAGGACAAAGTTGCTTCAAATGACCTCGGGAACCCCTCACTTCCCGCTGTCAAATTACTTTTGGGACACCCTGCATTTCCAGCGTATTCGAGTATTCCGATTAATCGTCGCCCGGAAATAAGCGATGCGATCGCAGTCTAGAAGCATCGAAACGCAACTTCTCGCTACTTTCAAACGTATCTTGACACCGACAGTGATATGTTTGTCCCACGGACTGTTAGTTATTTCGGAGAATGTCCGTATTTCGTATTCCTTTCAACATTCCGGTGACACATCCTCGCAAGCATCCTTGAAACTCCCTCGGTCCGCACCGCTCGCGTTCGGGTATGCTCTCCGAATGAAGTCCGACAGTTGAATTCTATGATTTCCTACACCAAACATCAAATTGTATCTAATGGTAAGTAATCGAGATAGCAGGGAGACGTAGATCGGCGCGCGTTACGAGACCAACGGCGGTCAGTAGCGATGGCAAGTTCCCGAGACTGCGGTGGACGCGGAATTCTGGCAGATAACGCGACGCTGGTTTTATCGCACGCGACTATCCGCTCGGGACCGATAAGGAATGTACGCGCGTGGTCCGACCGAATTCCAAAATAGTACCGCAGTCCGCACACGTATGCGGATCCATCGAGATTATCAGCGTGAAATCGAACTCGTATAATTAGCGATAGGAGGTCGAAGCGATTCGTTCGACCTGCCTCTTCACGCGAACCAAGATGCGCTCGCATAAGTGGGTCATAGCTAGTGGAACGGGAACGGTTAGGCCAACCCACGCGATCGCTTTTTCCTTCTTTGCCTGCATTCGGCGCTCGAGAAGTTCCGCAGGGGTGCCTGGTACGCTCCTCCGACCCTCTGCCACCCCTTCCGGTCGTTTTTGCCCTTCTTGGAAACAGATTGCATAATGGCCACTACCGTGACATTTGAAGTTTTCGATCGACAAAGCCGCTGGACAAAGTCGCGCCGCGTCCGTCGATCGAATTTCGATCGATTTTTTCCCGTTCCGATGGATCCTTGAGAACGGACTGCGATTCGGTAAGCTGCTAGGAAAAGCGATTACGACGCCAGTTTGGAAGTCGGAGAGTTTCTGGATGTCGAGCGATCGCCAAGATTCGAGGATTCTCGTAATGCGACGTTAATTGCGCGCCCGCGAGGACGCGGTTACGCGATCTTATCCGAACCGGCCGAATAGTTGGGGAGCTTTAAAACGCTTTCAAGGCGCACGCCTGCGGAATTCTAGATCCTGTGCACACAGCCGGTGCTGTCCTCGATGACGTTCAGTCGGTGTTCTGCTTCCGTCTCGTCGGTTCGTCGTTGCTCCGAGGGAGACGCGAATTTTTGTCAACCCGGGTGATGTTGCCGGCGATCATGCGACATCGTGGACGTTTCTGCGTCGATCTATTTCTAGTCGAGGCACGGTAATCGTTCGATAGAGACGGTGGTCGCGATAGTAGGATGGCGAACGGGGACGTCCTAGAACTCAACAGGTACAAGTCCTGCTGCCGCGCGTTCGAGTCGACGCGCGCTTAGAAATTCTACTTTAACGTTTTCCACCGTCGAACTCGCTTCGTCGATCCTGACCGATTCGACAAGCTGATCCAGGATAAACCAACGTCGACCTGCTCGGGCCCGTTCTTCCTCCGGCGAAGCGCGTTGCAATGAAGCGAACCTAGAGATCGACCCAACACGTCAGCGCAGAACAAGTCGCGTACCCGTAACCGCGCTACATGAACGCGAACGATGAGGCGCCGTCGAATCTGGAGCTGGCCAGTCCGGAAAAAGCGGAAAAGAACGACGCGGAGGCCGTTGAGGAAGACCCTGCCGAGCCAGAGACGAGCGCGGTCAACGATTCCGGCGACGCGACCAACGACAAAGAGGAAGGTAGCTTTCGGATCTCCTTTTTCGATATCGCGTTGCAATTTCATTTCCATGTTTCGCTCGCAGAGACCGGCCTGATCCCCGTAGAGCTGCCACCGACGCTTCACGAGCGCTTCGTGCGCATCAAGGAGTTGGTAAAGGATGCCATAGCCGCTCACCACACGTTCATGATCTACGGAAGGGCTCGGGTGGTCCGGGAGTGTTTGCTGAAGAGGGGCTGGTGCGAGAAATTCTTTCGAAAGAACCCCACCGGTACAGATCGTTGCTCGATCTCCCGTTGGATCCGGACTCCTCCCGATATCGATCTGTTCCAGCCGAACACTTCACCGTCAACTCGAGTCCCGTGGTGCTGTTGGCTGGCATCGGCGACTTGAAGGACCAGCAGAGCGAACGACAGCTGATCTCCAGGATGCTGAGCAACCACACGGTCGACTTTCTGTGGAACACGGGATCGGAGTGGCCCGGCTGGCCGTCGCAAGACAACAAGACCACCATCTTCAACAGATACTGCCGGGCAGGTTTCACGTCGAAGGTATCCGAACGGTGTTCTTGCTCGATTTCCACGGTTCCCGCGACGTTAGCGTACCGGACGCGGATAATACGTGTTTCCTAAGAGACTCGATCGCCTTAGGTCGGCCTGTGTTCGAACGTCAGGCAGATGCACTGGTATTACGAGGCCGGGGTAGCCAACACCCTATTTCCCCGCTGCTACAACTTGTGCCAGGGTGATCAGATGCACGCGTTCATCGAGGACTTCCGGTGAGCAGCGGAAACCTCGTGTTCCCGTCTCCCGTTTCTCCTGTTTCGCGTATCGCGACGATCAATCTCTCTTGTCCATCGATAGAACGAGGCCTCGCTGCTCGAGGCGATCTCCTTTATATTTTCAATGCACCGATATACGCTGTCTTGAAATTGAGGCGATCATAGTGGGTTCGGTGACCCTTCGTTGAAATCGTAGAAAGTCTCCCTCGATCCTTCGAAGCGGTCCGAAGGATCGACGACGGACTCGCACGTTTTCCACCGATGTCCCTGCGTTTCGATCGAGTTCAGGCTTGCTCTGGATCGTTTCCTAGGTTCACGGCCTGCCTGAGCCTGCTGAAGTGGTTGGTGGACAAGATCAACGCGGAAGGCGAGAACGCGGTACGATCGCCGACGGGCACGGTGCCGTTAAAGGCCCTGGAGTTCGCGATGAAGCGGTGCAGCGATTACATCAGCGCGCAGTCCCACGAGGACATCGATCAGGAGACGGAGAGGGTGTGGGCGCATCAGTGGGACCAGTTTATCAGCTGGTACTATCAGATCGTCCACGGCCAATCGGTTTTCATACGGAACAACGTGCCTTTTCAAGTAAGCGGTTTAGCGCAGAGCCGAGCGAGTCTCGCGCAAAGGATCCAGTTAAAGTCGAACGATGCGAACAGAAGTTTTTCCTGGCGGCGAAACACATCTTGAAGAAGATGAAGAAGTACTGTCCCCAGATGGACATGGACGGCGTGATGAACGTGTGGATCATGAAGCCGGGGAACAAGAGCCGGGGTCGGGGGATCGTGCTGTTGAACAAGCTGGAGAACGTGATAGCCAAGATGAATCCTTCGAACAAAACGGACACTCGCTACGTCGTGCAGAAGTACATCGGTAATTGCTATTTTAAACCCGCCGATCGATAGATTCGCGTAAAACCGTGTTAATGGGTTAAACTCTGTTTTCGTAGAACGGCCATTGCTAATTCATAGCACGAAGTTCGACATCAGGCAGTGGTTCATCGTCACCTGCGCTCAGCCCCTGACTCTTTGGATATACAAGTAAATGCCGTCCCATCGGTACAGACGCGTGCAAGGCGGACGCCGCCGGTTGCTTTCGTGCCTCGTAAATTCGCGTAGGCCGTTTAATTGGTACAGAAACTCGCATTCGTCATAATTATCGCGAATCTATATTCGCGGTCGGTGGTACCGTAATCGAAGGAAGATGCCCGAGTTTTATCCTATATTTAGACGGGCCGATGCGAAGCCGGGGTAGCCACGGCCACCCGCAGTCGATTACCGGTTACAAGCTTTGCCCCCTACGAAATTGATCCTTTCTAACCCAGTTCGCGTAAATGCCCGAGCCGAGCTGACGCGACGCAACGCGTCGACCGTTGTGTACCGATGACGCGTTCATGACCCGGGATCACGGCCGACGTATCCCCACGCGATACGCTTGATCGCGACGTTTCGTTGCAGGGAGAGCTATCTGCGATTCTGCTCGCAGAAATTCTGCCTGACGAACTTCCACGAATCGATCCACCTGTGCAATCACGCAATCCAGTGCAAGTACACGAATTGCGGCGACAGGGATCTCGCGTTGCCCTCGGACAACATGTGGGACGCCACGACCTTCAAGGTGTTCCTCAAGTATGATCCCTTTCGATCGTTCCAACTTTCCGGACACGAGTTCCCGATTCATCGAAACTTCGACAGGTCCCAGGGGCACGACAAAGCGTGGGACGAGATGATATACCCGGGGATGAAGCAGGGTCTGGTGGGATCTCTGTTGGCCAGTCAAGAGGCGATGGATCGTCGGAAGAACAGCTTCGAGCTTTACGGCGCGGATTTCATGGTCATGGAGGACTTCTCCGTCTGGCTGATCGAGATCAACAGTCACCCGGACATGAGCTACTCGAGCAAAGTGACCACTCGCCTTTGCAGACAGGTGTTGGAGGACACCGTGAAAGGTGCTCGAATTATTCTACTTTCTCCGCTTTGTTCGGGATATGCGAGATTTCTGCGGTGAAACATTGATTTCGCAGTGGTGATCGACTTCCGAGAGGACAAGAACGCTAACACGGGGCAGTTCGAGCTGGCGTACAGGCAAAGGATGCCCAGTTGTCAGCCGTACTTGGGCGCGGCGTTGTCTCTGCAGGGCACTCGGATCACGTCGTTCGAGAAGAAGTCTGGTTGTTTCGGTCAGGATTCGAAAGTCAGCCTCTCGTCGAAGTCGCCGATGGTGGGTAGCGAGATAGACGCAAAGTTCAGGCTGGCACACGAACGGTATGCATTTCCAGACGTGCCTGGCGAAGAAGAAGTCGACGATGCACGCGCAGATCGGTCCGGTGATCGTCGATCTGATCGAGGAGCTGGAGATCCAACTGGATCAGGAGTTTTACAACTACTACAAAGTGGAGTCGCCTAAATTCAGACAAGCCCTGCCAGCGACCGCGGTGCCGAAACCCTTGAAAACTGCCGTATTGGTCGACAAGCAGGAGTCGACCGTGAAGAGCGCTCCCACGGGTGTCAGATCCAATGTAAAGTCAAAGTCGATTGGAACGGTTCAGGTAAACGTCGCGAAAGATCGTTGCTCGAAGATTCTCATGATCCTTGCTTCGCACAGAATGGAAGGATCATCGAGAAAACTGGCAGCAACCAGAGAGCACCTTCCCGGACGCCGAGGAAGTCTAGGACGTTCACCGGATCGACGAACAACAAGACGGAAGGCTCTCCTGTCAGGCAGGCTTTGATTTCGAAGATCATGGGCTTCCAGAAGCAGTCGACGAAGCTGGCACCGAAGACCGACAAGCCTGCCAAAGGGAATCAAGAGAAGGTTTGAACGTGTTGCCGTTATTTTCGGCGATTATGATCAGTTGCGTCCTTGTTTGTCTAGATCGCGAAGTCGGCTATGCGGGATGCCATCAAAAAGTACAAACGAAGCGCCACGCTGGCTCCCAACCCGTCGGACGTTCCACCACTGCCGTCTCTACCGTCGACGAACCGGGCAAACGAAGTTGCCACAGGGAAAAGCAAGAATCGTAACGTTGTCCCGAAGAAGAACGTTCACCAGAGGAAGAACAAAGTGCTGACCGACATTACGGACATGTACGCGGTCGGCTTGAGGCTGGCAAAATAACTGTAATCGAATCGTTGTGATCTGCACTCGTTATCCGTTGCTCTCGACCACTGTTGAACCGTTCTAGAAGTCTATATTTCGATCGTACCGCTAAACATACTCAATAAACAACTGTATCATCGATCCCTGTATTTTCCTGTTAAAACGAACACCCTGTACGAACCGTCGAAACAAAGTCCTGTCGGCTTTTCCGCATGGATTAGGGCTCGACGCGTTCGAAACTCACCGTCGAATGGCAACCTCCCAAAAAGCAAAATCCTCCGAGTGACGGTCGGGCAGATGGAGGCCACGATTCTCCGGCAATCGACCCCCTTTTCATGATAAACTGCGAAAAAATTAAAAAATACGCGTTCCTCCTGTCGCTGATAGTCGCGTGGTATGGAGTGTCTAGAATCGTCTTCGAACTATCCAAGGTCTGTTTGCGGGGCCAACAAGATGGACACGGATACGTGGATCGATCGCAGTCTCGCCAACGAGGACAGCTTCCGGTGCACCTTTTTCCGACGATCTAACAGCGAGGTACGTAAATGTCTGTAGGTTAAGATCTCGTTCTCAGAGAAAATTACAATCGGCAGCGTTCGAACGAACGCTCGTTGTCGTCGGACACTTGCACGGACTCTGATAGCGAACCGGACGAGCTTCCTATCACTCGATCGGTTGAGTCGCACGACTTTCCGGGAGGTTCCGAACAACCCGCGATCGATGAGAACGAATCCAAGAATTCTAGATCGAAAGATGCGCCCAGAGTAAGGTTCTGTGCACCGGTTTGCATCGATCCCACGCCGAGGAAACGATGGATGCAAGGCGGAACCGGTTGTGTTCCCGCAAAATTGCCACGAGTCGTCCAGAAAAGCTCCTGCACGAAAAAGAATTGTTCTGCTATGCGCGAGAAGCAGCGTCCCGAGTTCGCGCGAGTTCCTCCAGGTAGAAAACCGTGAGATTCGAGAAGGACTATGTTTATTCGCGATAACAAAATGATTCTGTTTCAGAAAAGTCTCCTCGCCCCGCGGGAGACGCGATAGGAAAAGGCGAGAATGCGGTCGAAGATAGAATCCTTAAGAACAGACGTTTGTTGAAGTCTATCGAAGAAATGATTCGTACGATGACCGAAACAAAGATGGAGGTGGAATCGAGACCGTGCATCGAGCCGAGCAGCAAAATGGCGAAGACCAATCTTGTAGAAGAGATAATTAGTAGGGAGCAAGGGAAACGATTCAAAGAAACTCTAAACGACACGGAAGAGATGCCGGTACAAAGGCCGTTCTTTAAGAATCGGAAATTGGAGAAACATTTGGACGAGTCGATGCGGAAAGCGGTGGCAAAGTACAGGACCTGCTGGAAATGGGGGGAACCGAGCTTTCTCGAGGAAGAGAGACACGCGATCTAACTTCATTTTCACGAGTGCTCTGCGTCGTGAACGTATAACAGTATCGAAGCGCGATTACTATCGATCCGCGTAACATTTGCATCGGCGACGTCACATTTTGCGGCGGAAAACTATGTAAAATTTGCAAGTGAAGAAACGGTGAAATGAATAAAACATGAGCTCGTTGTCAGTCGCTAAAATGCATTATGTTACATCGAGAACATTCCACGAATCCTTTGGAAAATAAGGAACGCACGGGAGAGATCGATCCCGACCATGGAATCGCGTTCGTCCCCGAGGAAATTACAGGCTCCGAGAACAAACGGTACGAGATATATAATCGGAACGACGGCAAAATAATTAGCACGCGAAAATGGCAAATCACGTTAACGTCCGACGACTGCACGATTAGAAAACACTGCGAAGGTTGGCAGGTACGGTAGAAGCGATCGATTCGCCTAAACGAGACTCTGTACTTTACGTCTCCCGTCAGATATATCCAAGGTCCGCGCAAGAAGTCGAAGAAAAGCCACAACTGTTTCTACGAGTTTCCGATTCGAGCATGAATCCTTCGACGATCTCGAACGCCGTGCCAGCGAAAACTGCAAACGCGGAAATCCTCTGTAACCGCGAGAATCTGAACGAACTCCTCGACGAGGAGGACAAAAAGGCGGAAAACGACCATGGAAAGATCGTGTTGAAGGATTATTTGAAGCTTCTGACCAGCGACCAAGCGAAAATCAGCTTCATTCTGTCGATGCTAACGAAGGCGGTGAACGAGCACAAGATTTTCGTGATCTTTGGCTCGTTCCCGGTCCTGAGGAAGCCTTTGAACAAACGAGGCTGGGTCGAGAAGAGATACGTCCGAAGGATGATCTCGACGACGCCGGAAATGTCTGCAGGTTCCCGGAAGCTACTCGCTCGTCGTTGAAAGCGCTAAAACGTCTTCGTTTACAGCTGGCTTGGAGGCGATCGAGAAATTGCTGCGCTGTCCCGCGGACTTGATCTGGTACACGAACAAACGAGCGTCGCAGCGAGCGGACGAGAAGACCATAGTCAATAAATTTTCCGGGTGCTACTTCACGTCAAAGGTTGCTCGCGCCACCGCTTACCTTTCGATTCTCGATGGACCGCGGTCATTGATCGTTCTCGGGATACTTTCAGGTGGACATGTGCAACAATCTGGAGAACGTTTGCTGGTACTACGAGGTCGGCGTGTCCAGTATACAGTTTCCACGGTGCTACAACGTCTATCAAGTGCGTTCAAACGACCAATTAAACTTTTACGAATTGCCGCGTCGACGAAACTACGTTCGCGTTGCATTCGCACAGGCAACGCAGATCGAGGAGTTCGTGCACGACTTCCAGATCACAGCCTGCATGGGGATTCTCAAGTGGTTCCTGTTTTTAGCCAACGTGGCAGGACCCAACGCTGCTTGGTCCCCGAACGGCACCGTGCCGATGTCTGCTATTTTGTTCGCTCTCGATCGTTGCAAGGAGTACATAAGGTTGAAAGGGAAAATTCCTCGGGTTTTCTTCGCGCGTTTATCCGTTAATCGTTGAACGAATCGCAGCATGTGCGCGCACGAGGACATCGACAACCACGGCGAGGCGAGCGTGTCGCCGACGGATTGGAGCCAGTTCTTGAATTGGTACGAGCGTTTCTTGCACAAGCGCGAAATCCTCGGGAAAAGCGACGGGATCGACATCGAGGTAAACAAACGAGCGTCGCGCTGATTCTCTGCTTGACCGTGTCGCATTGCGCGTTTCATGGCAGAAACTGATACCCTATACGGCGAGCATTCTCAAGGATATGATACGATGCCGGCCGCAAAGTCGCATCGACGGGATGAGGAACGTTTGGATCTTGAAACCGGGCGACAAGAGTTTAGGCAGAGGCATAATGCTCAAGAACTCGCTGGCCGATATTCTGAATAAGGTGAACCACGCCGCGAAAGAGTGCATGCAATACGTCGTGCAGAAGTACATAGGTAAACTTGGTTCGGCAACGTCTTCGACGCACACGGGTTTTCAACAATTTTGCTCGAGTGGCTTTTTATTTTTAGAACGGCCTCTGCTCGTCCACAAAACGAAAGTCGACGTCAGACAATGGTTTCTGATCACGAGCACGCAACCGTTGGTCGTCTGGATGTACAAGTATCGATTTTCTCAGCTTTTCTTCTCTCCACCGTTTTCTTGGTCTTTTCTCTCGGCTCTGTTTTCCGTCTCCTGATTCGAGCCGTTCGCTTCGAAGGGATATTCTGCTACGGTTCGCGTCCAAGGACTTCACGCTCGAGAACTTCCACGAGTCGATTCACCTGTGCAACACCACGGTGCAGCTGAAGTATAGGAAAACGTTGAAACCGAACGCGCGGATACCCGACGAGCTCCACTGGAATCTACAGAGGTTCAAGGAATATTTGAAGTGTGCTAGCCAATTTGATTTCGAGCCGGGGAGAAATTCGTTTCCTGATTATTGTATCACGCGCACCTCTCCCATTTCTTCAGAGCGACGGATCGCGAATTCGCTTGGGAGAAGCTGATCAAGCCGGGAATACAGCAGAATTTAATAGGAGCGCTTCTGGCTTCTCAAGAAAACATGGTGAATCGACGGAATAGCTTCCAATTATACGGTGCCGATTTCTTGATAATGGACGACCTGTCGGTCTGGTTGATCGAGATCAATACGAACCCGAGGCTGCATCCGCCGAGCAGCTCCGTCACGGGGAAACTTTATCCGGAAGTGATCGAGGACACTATAAAAGGTAACGACGGAGCGGTTTCTATTTCCATCGGGATCACGATTCGTGGAATAATTGGCACGGACCGGTGAGATTGTTGAACGCGTCACGGTTGTTCAAAAGTGGTTGTAGATGGTCGGAAGAACAGGAAGACTCCCTGCGGGAAATTCGAATGCATTTACAAGCAGCGCAGCCCGTTTCACGGTAATGTTTTCGGGCAAGCGACGAGCCTGGGAATTCGCGGCAAAGCTTTGCTGCCACCGCAGTCTTCGCCGCGAAGATCATGAATAACAATGCCGGTAGTCTCGAGCCCGTCTGGCTCGCTACAGACACGAATAACTTCTGGACAGCGGATTTAATAAAAACGTGTTTATTTTACAAGTAACAATGTTGCGAGTATACAATCCTATACGAACAGATGGTTGTTTTGTTTGTGTTCCATCCAGACACGCATCTATACACGATTGCGTACAAGAGACATTCTTGCTCGTAGTTTACATTCATACGTTTCTGCACGTACCAAGTGATCCATCCATTCATCGTGCCCGATCCTCTTTCGATCACCGGCGTTAAAGTGGTACTCTTCTAATTTTGATTCGAAAAGAAAAAGAACACTCTATCCCTCGTTCCGAAGGATCTCCGAAGCCGGGTATCGTCCGTTTAACGATCTTTTTTTTTCAGCACAACGTACTAAAACGACGCTATCTTACTCTTCCGTTCTATTCACTATTGCTTCGAAATCTCGTTCGCGCGGTGTTACGTGTTTTACAGGCGCACGATAATCGTAGAAAATTCGTCTATGCGTTTGTAATTCGTTACAAAATCTACGCTTGGTCGTGTGAATAATATTGACCGTCCCGAGAAAAGAGTCGACCGATTGCCACGCATCTCGTTCGAAGATTCGAAACGCGAGCTCGATACGAGAGTCGTGTTTCGGTATCGTAAATGTCTAACTGTAAATAAAATTATTATTCGTCTTCTTCCGCGTAATATAATTACAGTGAACTGGCGTTACGTTATATGTATAGAAACTGCGCCGTTGCAGTTCGTCGAACACACCTAACTAGGCTGTTCGCCACACTTCTATCGGACAGATCGAGCAGAACCGGTCGACGAATATTAGTGGTGCGTGCTCGCGCGCGTTTCATCCGACGGGGGTAGAAAAAAAAAAGAAAGAAAAGACGAAAGAATCGAAAAATGTACAAGATACGAGAGGATAGAATCGATTACGCAAGTACCGCTACTGCTATACGCGATTCTGTTATTTGCCGCGCGACGACGCGCGCGCGCGCTCCCTCGTCTGTCGCGATGTCGGTGTGGCGTCGAGAAAAGTGTTAAAGATCCCATCTGTATCGGGGTTCGAAACCCGGCGAGCATATCGAATTAATTACTCGGCCCCGACACGGTCGTCGGGATCGAATAAATGAACTCGCGCGTTCCCACCGGGCTTCGACGAGCATCGCAAATACATTCGGGTGAGCTTTGGATCTTGTCGCTGCGGAATTATCTGTACGTATCATGTACGAAGGTTCAGGCAGCTTACGACGACTGTTCATACGGAATACGAACGATTCCGGAGAAACCGACAAGATGTATAAATATCACATGTAAAACTGCACGAAATGAGGACAGAGACTCACGTAACTGGCTTTAGCGAAAAGGACAATTTAGGCCTCGAGTTGTTCTTCCCGAGAATTTTCTTTTGCTCCTCTTTCACACGTTTTTCTTGCTCTTTCCTCATTCTTTGCCTCTCCTCTTCCATCAAACGTTGTTGTTCGACCATGGCCAATCTTTCCTCAGCCTGTCGACAGATAAGAATCACGGGATCGTTTAGTGGTCTGGGTAGGTCGTCGTCACACGATCGTCGTCCACCTACCAATTTCTTCTGGGCTTCCTCGATTTTTCTGTTGTTCTCCTCCACGATCCTCTCTAGTTCCTCGCGCTTCTTCCGCTCTTCCTCCTACAACGACAACGGGATCTATTTACACGAAGCAATGATGGTGTTGTTCACCAGCTGTTGTTACACCGTTCATATCCAAAATCATAGTGCCGCTACGTCAACAGCCTAGTGTTATACATCCTAAGAACCTTTCTCTCTCTCTCTCTCGTTCGCTCGCTCGTTCGCTTTCTTTCTCTCTCTCTCTCTCTTTTTTTCTTTCTTTTATTTTTGGCATTTGAATTACAGGATAAAAAGTAGTTCAGGATAACGTGTGAAATTTTGAGGTCGGGCTTTTGCAATATTCATGATTTAGGATGGCTTGTCGAGAGAACGTAACGGAGGACGCGTATGCGAGCCCAGCTCCTTCCGTTCGGATCGAACCGAGCTCCTCGCAGCTCTTCCCAGCGAATGCTGTTTATTGTCTGATTTCCCCCAGACGACTTAGGATGCCACTTAAAAAAGTGAAAAAACGTGAATTATGATTTCTGAATTCAATCCACTGTGCATGCAAACGGCCGGTTATAGTTACGGTATCGTAAATCGTCGAGACGCGCATCGAGAGAACTCCCGTCCGATTTCGCAAAGTGCAGCGAACAAACACTGAACACCGCCGGTAACGTTATGATAACACTTTGTCGCGAAAAGAAAGGAAAAAGAATACGTCCGAAGAGACGAACAATAATGGATTCTATCGCGGAACGAAATCGCTGCGCGTTCGTTGTTTGCGAGAAGAACGGATAAAACGTATTTGAACAAAAAAAAAAAAGAAAAGAAAATAGTTACGAACGAGTGGTGCCATCCGTCCCGACCTGTCGACGGAATGCGTTGTGTCCCAGGTACTAATACGTATTTAGCAAATCTAAAATAATCCCTAGTATGGTTCTCGCCAGATACATAGCGTTTAAAAACAAAGAATGATAATAATAATATTGGTATAAAATGAATTATGAATATATAAATTGGATAATACCTGAATGAAGCTCACGCCAGCACGTAGGGGATGCCTTCTTCATCGACAATCACTCAGCAGTGAGTAAAATACCGGCATCTTCTGTTGGTAGTCAGTAAGGAAGGTGACCTATATATTTGCTAGGTCGTGCTTTGTTGCTATGGGATTTTCTAATTCGGCCCTTTAAGGTCTACGTCTCCCTTTCTCTAATTATATGTATATATATATATAGATATGTATATAGATATGTATATAGATATGTATATGTATATACGCATAGTCTCTCCCAAACTTGTTCACATAAGTCAATGCAAACTCAACGTGTGAAGCAACAAGGATCAAAACAAAAGTATATATATATATATATATATATTTACATATATATATATGTATCACATATATAAAATAGTCACAACTTGTAATCAGGGTCGCTGTCCATTTGACCGGAACACGTGCTGATTTCCCGAGGGTGAGAATAAATATATAATTGTGCGCATACACGAAATACATGGCAGAAGAACACTCCTATAGTCGCATTTCGAGGAAAACTTTGTGTATATATATATGTGTGTGTGTGTGTATGTGTGTATTTAAAAAAAAAAGAACAATCGAATTCGAATAAATATCGGCTATCGTATGTTCGATTCGGGTAGGTGCCAATTAGATCAAATAACAGGACCCCTTTCTTATAATACGAATTTCCACCCCCAACTAACGTCGTGGTATAAACGTGGTTATAAGTGTGTAAGCGTGTATGTGTGTCTATTAAAGAAAAAAAAAGGTAGGTAAAGTTTATGCTATTCTTGATAGTCGTCGCGCGAAAAGAAAATCAAGATCACCGTGAAAAAATCTTTATTTTGTCCAGTAGCAAAGCTATTCAGGGAAAAAGTATCACTGCCCTATAGTTTCGTAGAAAAATAACTTTATTTCAAGCTTACGTTGGATACTGTAATTGTTTATATATATATATATCCTTTTCGGTAAGTTACAAAGTTTGGGATCGCTAACTCTAGTTAACTGGATCTCTCTTTATCTTTTCTTCTCTACTCCTTAAAGATTGTACACGATGCGACATATACATGGATATTCGCATCGCGCGGATATAAACTAGACTGATAAGTAATTAGGTCTGCTGGATTGGCAGGGTACCGTCGATCGTAAAAACCGGCGAACAGAAACGCGTGCGAGCGCGTTCGAACGCCAGTTTTCACAACTTCAAGTACGACTGGCAATCGAAAAAATATTTGTGTGATGAAAGATATTAATGTTGTACAAATATATAAATATATATACATGGTACAAATACAATATTCTGTTGATAAATAACCGATACATGCGCCTATAATAGCAAAATTCTTCTCATACGAGAAAGTGTCGTATAATCTTCCCAACAACGCGACCTCGGTGGATGCCGGGAAGTCGAAGCAATGTGGCTTTTCAAAACGATACTTCTTTCTCAACAATTTTCAACCACAATGCTTCAAGCCCAAACGCTGTGATCGCGAAATAGAGAATCAACGATAGGCGCTACGCGAGCTCGTTCCTTGTTCATCGCACTGCGATTCGACCGATAGCCTTTAAACGAACGTTTCGAACGTCCAATTAGAATATCACGATCTTCAACCATTGGTAGATAGGATTGTAGCGTCCTAAATAGAATAGTTGTAGAAAATATTTGAACTAATGTGCACCTTGACGGATAAGCTGCTAGATTTCACGTAAAGTTCATGAACGTCTTTTTCAACGATACGCATTCGATTTGCGTTAGATCGCGCCCTATCCGTTCGAATCGATTCAAACGTGGAAATAATGCGCGATTAAAGCACCAAACATATTTCCTGTTGATCGTAACAGCGCTTGGGCTAACACTGGCCAATGTTTCTCTGGATTGGTCTTACCTCTCTCCGTTTCTCCTCCTCACGAAGCTTTGCTTGTCTCCATTCCATTTCCTCCATCATTTGACGCTCCATCGCCCTTTTGGCTTCTTCTACCCTCCTTTGTACTTCGGCCTCTATCTCTTCCTTACGCTTTTCTAGCTCCTCTTCCACCCTCTTCTGCACTAACTCTTCGATTCGCTTGGCCGCTTCTTCCTCAACCATTTTTTGCTCCACTTCACGTTGCCTTCTGCAAGCACAGAAACATTTTGTTGTTCTAACGCTACAGAGGTAGCAGATCATTTTCCAAACGTGTTACCTAACATGCTCCTCTCGCAAAGATTATCGTGTACAATCTCAAAGTATACGTATTAACTCGACAAAATCTATCTTTAAATCTGGAACGTTTCAACGGTAATGGAGCTTTTACACGAAAAGATTAGAGAGCGTTATTCTTTGGCGTCCTGACAGACGCGTGCGTACGTATGTTCCAACGCAAGCCACCCACCACCGTGTAATAGTTTTTCCATCTTACCCAACAGCACTCGTAGTGAAGATTTTGTTCGATAATTCTTTCTTTTTCCTGACAACATAATTAGAAATAAAAAACGTATACCAATGCAAAGTAAATTATTTAAAATAATTCTTATCGAATCACACTTAAACGAACGATAATACAGAGAGGAAAAAATATAAACAGAAATGAATGAAACGTAACTGAAAGTACAAGAATGCTATTCTCGTCGTACATGCCATACGCCTAACCAAAGACGCCGAATAGAATACAGAGAATTCTAATGTGCCAACGAGACGCGAGAACTTTGATCGGTATGTAAATCAGAGTAATTGCAAGTAAAGTTGCGTCAATTACCTTTGCCGCTCCATTTCTGCCAGTCTCTCCACTTCGTCCATTTTTCTATCTCTATCTCTGTACGAACGTTTTTTGTGACTGACAATGTGTACGTCGTCTGAGGCATCGGAGCCTGAACTGGAAGATGCAGAATGGGACCGTTTCCTGGACAAACAAACAAATAAACAAACAAACAGGCTTGAATCGCATCCGTGTGTGCACGGGGAACGCGGTCGTCGATACGGCGTGTTCGAATGGAAAAGGTGCGCGCAACGTTTAATAATAGGAAATCGGAAACCTGCGACGCATTAGAATATACGAAGCGGCGACCGACGCGATTCCTTGCACCGTGTACGAAGCGCAAAGAAATTCTCCCACCGAGCGCGCGAGGCAAAATGGCGGAGAACTCGATAAAAATTGATACAATTTACAATGCTGCGGGGACATGACAGGAAACGAGGAGCGCGTTACCTCGATTTCGAACTGCGTTCCTTTGGTTTCTCGGAGTATTTGTTGTTCGAGTGCTTCTCTCGCGATTTGGAGCGTTTCCTCGAGTGCTTGCTCTTGTGACGCCTCCTGCTCGGCGATTTCGTTCTGGATCTGGAACGGCCCATTTCGATCAGCTCAATCTTTCTTTTCTAGGACTCGCACGTGAAACGGAGACTCGATTCGAAGCTCGACAGCTAGCCGCACTTAAAAATAACCGAACACCACGCGAACACAAATATAATGACGAAAACGATCCACGTCCTACGCGCACACTGCACCACCGACTTGTGCCGTAGTCGTGGCGGCCATCTTTCGATTACTATTCAAGATGGCAGGCGGCACCGAACAGCACCACGGATCGCTCTCCGTTCGCATGAAGATTTTAAAGACGATACGGATTCATTTTGGTAAGAACCACAATATTCTTATTCCCTGAGCTCCGCCGATTCCCCGGATACGAGTCACTCTTGCGATTCGTCGATATTACGAACCGTCTTTGCGTCTCGAATACGGTCGTTCAAATATCAGCGAATCGTTTTCTTTATCCGTATCCAGCCAATCACGAAGGCGAATATCCAAATAGCGAAGGAACTATTTCGATCGATCGAATACACCGCAGTTTATCCATGAAAACCGACCGTTACAATTAGCAAGACGTCGATTAAAGCGATTGATAGGTTATCGAAACGAATCCGCCGCCTATAAGAAATCAGCGACGAACCGATAATACGTCGAACGATTATATCATACGCGAACGATATTAGCCGTTGCCTAGAACCCAGCGCAAAGAAACAAGATTCGTCGTTCGGCCGGAGAATCCTTGATCTAGACATAAACAAAGTACAGGCAAAAGCGAGTTAGCCCAGGAGAAGCATTCAAACGCGCGTAAAACGCGGGAAAAAGTGTGCAGAGTGGTGTCGCGCGTGTTCCCGCTGGCCGCGGCACCCGTTCACAGCTGTGTCGGTTGCGCGCGCAGCTGATTCGGCTAGGTCCGCGACATCAGAAACCAAGATGGCGCTCCTCTGTTTGCGGATGGTTCTGCGACGTATATAAATACGTGAAAAAAAAAACAGTGGGAGAGAATCGGTTCCGTGGTGGATCGTGTGGTTCGTGGGGATCGGTTGACGCGTGTCGGCCGGTGACAGTTTGCTGGAAACGGGACGGGATCGTCGTGGTACCCGATAACGCCGGTCTTCGATAGTCTGCCGCAGGTCTATTTCGAACGTCGGCGAAAAGGTGCTCTCTCGGTGCCCACCTGAGGAATGCCAGATTATCGTCGTCGCGTCGGCACGGTCGACAAGAGGACACGTTGATCGCGGCCCGTCGAGCGAGCCTAGCGGACGAACGGTCGAGACGTCGACGTCGGATCCGAGAAGAAGGTGTTCGGAACGGTGCTCGTGCTCGTGCTCGTGATCGTGATCGTGCTCGTGCTCGGTTTCGATGCGCCTTCGTCCTTTCTGGGATATCTGGACAGGCGAGATCGGCTGCTGTTGCTGCTGCCGTTATCGCTGCAGGAACAACTAGTCCGGCAGCTACGGGGGACGATATTCTTCGGCAGGAGGAGCGGTGGGGCAAGGAGGTGCCGGAAGCAGCCGCGAGCCCAGGACCATAACCAAGAAGATGGCTTTCAACGAGGTAACTTTACATTTTCACCTCTGTCGAGCCACCGCGGCGGGCGGCCAGTGCCGTTCCACGCTAATCGCTCTTTCGCATCCGTGCGCGTTTCTTTACCGTTCCGTGTTCCTATCTCTCGCACGGTCGTTCGATCCTATGGGCTGACCTCGCGACCCCCAAACGCCAATTCTAACCTAACCTCTCGTTCCTGCGCACAGCTGGCATGTTATCAACTCTCCCTACCCCTCGCTCTCTGCCCCTACCGCGGCCCGTTCACCTCCTTTCTGCATCTCTTCATTCTCATCCTTTCGTTTCTACGTTTGCCGCCGCGCATCTCTCGTCCTGTTTTCCTCGTAGCTTTTATCCTTCTTTCTCGTTTGTTGCATAACACTGCTGTATAGCTGCTTCTTTCAACATTTCGTGCTTCGTCTAAGTATTTTCCTTCTTCTTTCTTCCATTTCTTTTTTCTCGTACAGAGAACCGTCGTTATCCCTTTATTGGCCAACAATTAACGCTGCATCCATAATCCTAGTAACCACGATATCATAGTCTTTCCGTTCTGCCGTTAACCGTGGAGATTAACTTTGACCTTAGGATAAATTCTAGTTTCCCGGAAGTCGGTCTAGATTATTAGCTCTAATTAGAGGCTCGACGTCCACCGAAAAGCAAAGAAAACCGATACGCAAGAATTCGAATTGCTCTAGTCACGACCACCGTTGTTAACGTTAGACCAAGAACTCGACTGGTAATTATTCGCTGTTTGTATGTATTCGTCGAGATTCCTGCGCGATATCGGCGTGACAGAATCGCGACGGAATCGTGACGCATCGTTTCGCGTCTCTCTGAATCAACGGATTCACCTGTACGGTCGTTTAAGATCCGAGCACGCGTTTACGCGATGTCCGTTCAGAGTTTGGACAACGTATCGTCGAAATAACATTTCGAACGCGGATGGGACGAGGAGAATCGGTTGGTCAATATTTTCACCGAATTGATTTTACAATGGAATTCCATTTATACGAGCCCGGGGACAAGCGGTTCGCATAACTGGGTCGCCCGTACAATAGGAGACCACTTCTAAATCTCTCCGTCACTTCCGATTTTTCGTTCAAATAACTGGAATTCACGTTCGGATAACACTTGGCAAACATTTGCGGCAGGATTTCGGTTAATCGGCCGGTCGCTAACTTAAATGGAGTTCCGCCGTACCTATTTTCGTTTGATTCACCGTGCCCTATCTTCGGAAGCATCGTCAAAGATCTCTCGTATCGTTGGTTCACGGACCAGAGACGCAACGAAACCGGAACGAACGACGCGTATCTCTCGTTCGCATCGGAACGCGAGAGATAACGTTACGAAAGATCGGCGCGCATCTTTCTCTCGCCTCTCGTCCGATCTTCTTCTGTGTTTTCGCGCGACGCGATAAACGTCTATCATCGGCTTTACCTATCGCGTTAATTCCGTATCGATTCGCGCCGGGGAAAAAAAAACCCGCAATCGATGCTCGCTCCCGCCGATCCGAACCACTCGTCGAGAGACGATCTTAACGTGTTCACAACGTTGCTTCTGATTCGTCGTTCGATCGCCCTTGGAACAGCTTTTGCGTCTAGATACATCGGGGATGCGTCTGGATTTCGATCTCCGACGGTACAACAATAGCGAGATAAATAATCGCCGTTTTACCAACAAAAGGAAGATCGGAGGAAGAATGAAACGATATTTTAATTGTAGGAGTTAATTCCGCGTCGACGGCGACGCGTGCAGATACCGATCTTATTGTTATAGATACGAGCGTACAGGCATGTTTCGCAATAAAAACGGGGCACCTTGAGCGCGCAAGGTGTTGTTTCCACGGAGCGTCGGTCGAATTCTTGAATCGCAAACACTGCAACGTGTCTCGGTTTATGCTTCCCGCGCGCGTCCACGGACATTTATATCGCGTTAGCTGCTGGAGATTCGTGTCCGCGGGTGCAGCTCCGCTATCGGCGATTGCCCGTCGCTCCTGCAGTCGTTCCGTGCGGCGATATTGCGTAACCGTATCCCGTAAAGAGCCGCGAGATATCGTGTTACCACAAAGCGGACCGAGAGAGACGGAGAGAAGGCGATGGAGACAACGGAGAAGGGTAACAGACATAGAGGGAAAGGGAGGGAACGGAGAAAAAAAAATAACGAGATCGTTTCAATGGACCCGATTCCGGGGTAACACGATACACACCTTGGCCGCCCCGCCGCGTTCACCTACTTCGCGTTCGCGGAAAAAGCTCGTTGTCCGAAGAAAGAGCGCCGAGCGTATCGCAGCGCATCGGCATCGGCATCGGCATCGGTATCGTGCGCTCGCGTTAGCTTTCCGTCGCATTGTTCCGGCCATCGAGATTATCCGACGCGCTTATCGCGCCGCGGTGACGCACGTTGCATACGTCCGCCACCTTTTATCTCGTCCACGTCTATTTCTGCCAACTAACTTCTCTCCACGGAGCAAAAAGAGCACTGCCCGGTAATTAATACGCCGCGATCCGATCGGATGTCGTTCGATACGCGGCGGCCGTATCGTGTGATGCGACACGGGAAAATGTATCTTGTAATCGTACGCGTGGATCGCGATTTTTCCTAGAGTCTACGAGAGAGCCCATTCGGGTGTGCTTTGCGAGTAGCCGATAAGACGGCTGCTTCCTTATTCCTCGGGAAATATGCCTAGACCGCGTAGTTGGCCGTACCTCCGAGAATCGAAATGTCGTCGGCCATTATGGCCGCGCGTACACTCTTTTCTTTTCCTCTCTCTCTCTCTTTCTCTCTCTCTCTCTCGGAACGGGGTATAGCGGATCGTTAACGAGGAATTCATAAATTAAGCCTTCCTCGTGACTGGGTCGTGGGAATCGGTTGTTTTGCGACACAAGGATTCATCGTTCTTCGGCGCACACGTGCGCTACGTTTCTACGACACGGTATTTTCCTCGGAAAACCTAGAAACGAATCCGGGTTTCGTTGCGAGTGCCTGTAATGGACTTGTGCGATCAACGAAGCTATAGCTTCCCCGCGAAGCTCGGGCCGAGGTCAAATTTACGGTGTCGCCGGTCGGAGAACGTCCAAGAAGTTCGACTACACTCTCGCCGACAGCGTTCTCGATATAATATTCAAATAACGCGATGCATTCTAAATTCAACGCGAAACATTGCCGATCGTTTCCTCGTGGTTGCCAGGGTGCCGTAGTCAAAGTAGCGGCTCGAAGTGTCCGCGGTCAGGTTCATCGAATCGGTGGATGCCACCTGCGTCGGCGAACGGGCGAGCGTGAAAAAGAAGTAAAAGCGGTAGCCTTTAGGAACAATGGCACCTGCTACCCAGTCATATCGATCGAGAATGGAACGTATACGAGTGTCCAGGACGGGATTCCGGCGTCGTGCTCCCTTCGCCGGCACCCACGATCGTGCGTCGACGATCGTACGGCTTCTTTCTCCCGTATCGGACCTTGCTCTCTTCTTTACGACTTCCCGCTTCGGAGGCGGCACTCGCGTCCCTTTGCTTCTCTTCGGTCGCCTTTGATCCCCTTTGGTCCCGTACGGTGGGCGGTGCGCGCTTTTTCGCGGCCCTCGAAACTTTCGAGCACCGCGTCGAAGGGGCATCGTGCTGCATTTTTCAGCCGTATTGCCCGTATCTCGCTACCGGAAAACTTTCCCACCGAAAGACGAGTCGCGCCAGCACGCGTCGGTTTTCGGATTATGAAATTCGGCGGTTCGAAAAGTTCTCTGGAAGAAAAAAGCTCGTTTCGAGCAACCGACGTCGAATATTATGAAAATCGAGAGAGCCGTCGTTGCTCGAAAGAAACGACAGAACGTGTTACTCGTGTACGCGCAAGGCCCTGCGTTATCGGCGTCGTTATTCTTATCGCAGCCCGGAAAGCCTAGGCTCTCGCACCTCGAGTAGCGGAGGCGCGCATAAACAAACGTACGGAACAAGCGCCGTACGTGTACGGTTATCGCCGCCGGTTGTTACCCGCGAGGTTTATCGACGCGAGAATTTCAGGAGGTGCTCGCGATACGAGCCTCCTCGTCGGTACCTGCACGGCTGCTTCGTCGCGGACGGCTCTATACCGTTATTACGCGTAGGCGGCCGGAACGACGAAGTTTCGACCATTTCTTTACAGTTTTTCTTTTTCACGCGCGCGCGTCGTTCTCTCTTCTATGGTCGATCGAACGCGTGGGCGGAAACCGGGTTGCGTTAACCCCTCGCCGATCTAGACTTCGGATCCATTTGGATATCGGTAACGCGTACAGTTCCTCGCTGAACTCGTCTTCTATCTTCTTCGAATATTTCTCCGGCTGGACGGTGACTTTGTCCTCTTCTGCAAATCGGGATCGAAACGAATCGAACGACAGGGTGCAGCGGTCGATTTACGAGTTTATCGTTGCGTTTATCGCGTCGAGTCGATTACGAGCCGTAGCCATGGGAACCTCGACAACGAGTGTGTTCTCCTTTGATTTCGTCCGTCTGGATGTCTGGTTTAATTATCGTTGATTAGCGAGAGTCAAGGATAGACAAAAGGGGCTGTTCGTCACGCGAATACACGCGAAAATTCATTTCTATAATGGAGATATCGGCGTCGACGAGATAGCCGTCGTCGGTATCGCTTACGTGGCACAATAGACATTGTTTGATCGTGGCCTCGATGCGGAGCGCGGCTGCGCTTATCCGTTTCTCGGCGGTGCGGGCGCGGTGTACAAAGTGGACGCGAGCAAACGCGTATTAGATGCATCGGCATCGACTCTATGCGAATCTACGTGCACACGGGTTCGACCGAGTCCGTGGGCGACGGGCAACGTCGTCGTCGTCGTCGTCGCCGTCGCCGTTCCGTCGAAACGCAGAGGAGGGAATTGAACTATGGAAATTGACAATGCCGGGTGCATCCGTGATTAAAGCCGAGGCTCGTACGCGTACAATGCGCCATTGTGCCGACTTTCCAGGTGTAATCTCTCCGCTTCCTGGTAAATTAAAATCCCAACATCGCTCCTTTCCACGGAGAACGGGTCGACGATCCGTCCGTCTTCGAGGAAAATAAAACGCGTCGATCGCGATCGAGCGATTCCCGATACCGGCGAGTTTCCATTACCATCTCCGAAGAAACGAGAGCCGCGCTTCGGTCGAGGGACCGTCGATGAAAAACAAAACGACGTCGCGTCGTAAAGTTGAAATTTATCCGGGTCCGAGCGTGCGGCTTCTTCGCTCTCGCGAATCTAAATCGTCGTCGCGACCGTTGGCGTAAAAGGAGCTAGCGAGATACGTCGGGCAAGGTTTGCGAGCACGGGTTCAAGAGTCGTCTCTGCGCGCGTGCTTGGCCGATGTCCATTTTATTTTCGATAAAATATGCGCCGCGCGAAAGAAGAGACGGCCCTTTCGGCTACGCACTCGAGGACACCGTGAAAAATTGGCACCGACGCCAAACCGAAGCCAGCCGTAATCGCCGAATAATGGCAGCCTCGTTATTCTACCTGCGCGATAAAGCTTTCGCTAGCCTTTGAACGCTCCCTCTCTTTCTCTCTCGTCGGAGCCTCGAAAATGCATTCGAAAGCAGTATTTAATTCTCCATCGACGTATTCGGATCGCGGCATAATTAGGCAGATAATTCGAAAGGCGTTAACGATATTTAATTTGCGAAATATCGTTTCACAGAGACCGGTTCGATACGTACGATGCGAGAAGCGTGCTCGTGTGGAGCGAGAGAGCGAAAATGACCGGGGCGGTACGATTGAAACTCGATGCGACTGCGATAATGTTTGGAAGAAGCGCTATATCGAGACGCGGTATGGCCGAGGCATAGTGTGAGCCGACGGATTGTATGAAAGAAGCGGCGTGCGACAAACGATCACGCGTTCCGTGTCGCGTGATTGAAACGCATTGTGTTGGATGCGCGGTGCGTTCGAAGCCACCGGTGCGATTGGGAATAAACGGCGCGGCGTGTGCGTGATTTAGGATATAAGGAGGTCTCGAGGAGGCCTCGTTCTCATTCGTTGCTCGTTTGGCTTTCATTCGTCATATTCGATTCGTTCCTGCTTGGCTATCCTGTGTGGTGTGCTCGTTGCGTTTTGTGGATCCGTTAATAGTACAATTGCGTGGTGCGTCGCGCGACACTGTCCGTCTCCCCAACGCGTCGAGCCAAATTACATATAGGGTTCGGTAAAATCCCACAGACATTTTGTTTCGTCGGAGCGGTTTTCAGGATTCGACGCTACCACGATTGCGTCTACCGAGTGCCAATAACTTTGGGAGTGCGAAGAAGGTATCGCGGCCGTTCCGCGTTCTTCGGGTATCGTATTTTCCGTGAAACTTTTCGGATCGGTATGGGGCGTGCGGGAATTAATCGTGGCACTGCGTTCGGCGGGTTTCGTTCGACCGTAAACCTCGGCAGCGTGTTGCCCTCTCGTAAAGCGAGTAATAGCCCGGTGCTCTGCCATCCTTCGTGTGTGCACGTGTACACTGCCGTCCAAAAGTACGAGACTCGGATTCACGATTAACACGAGGGCACGACGTAGCATTCTCTCTGTCGCGACGACGCTTTTGACCGGTAGTGTACCCGCGCTCTGCAACCCTGTGCGCGTCCATTTACATGCGTGCACCCTCGGCTCGCGCCGTTGCACCTATGTACTTTGCTTCGCCTTCCCTGTGTTCTTGAACGACGTACAGGTGATAAGGTCGCGTCGCGTTTAACGGCGTCTCGCAGACTTTGCTCGGCGAATTTTTCGTGGACACCTCGTCCGGACAGACCCGATCGCTTCTTCGTTGTTCTCTGCGGTTCGCAAACGTTCGAGAGAAAATTGCGTTCGCACGGCACCGTCCGGACCCTTGACCCTCGAGATTTATCCTATCGAATGCAGGATAATTTATAGAAATTCAGTTGCGTACGTCTGGCGCACCCGGTACGTGGATGCACTCGAGCATTCTACGTAGCCGAGATTGGAGGAACGGCAAGGGCGGAGGCATGTATTTCGGTACACAAACTATCGGCCGACGCGGCGCTAATCTCGAGCCGATGAAACTTCATTAGAACGACGGATTAATTGGGTAAAGACGCCAGGAAGCGAACGTCTTCGCGGTGAGCCCCTGGTAAGAAGTTTTAGTCGATTAACGTGGCTCAGACTCTCGAACGGATAGAGATATTAGCGCCTCGGTCGTTCATCCGCGCGGAATCCCGGCGAGGCGCGTTCTGGCTAAACGATCGTCCGGCAAATTGTTTTAACGACGCGTGGTCGTGTCGCGAGACCGCGATTCTGCTGGTTCACGCCGCTTTCTCGGGAACGCAGCCGTGACAGGTCAGGAGAACGCGTTTCTCGGTTTCAGAGGCAGGAAACGCTACTCCGCGTGTCACGGGGATCCAGTTTTCCTGTCGCTGTGGAACAAGTTCTTTTTTTCACGGGCCAGAAACTCGAGTCGATCCCGACTACCAGCGACTCCTTCGTTCTCCCTACCGTCGTTCGCGAATCAAGGAAAATTAATTGGACACCGCGTGGCCGTCGCTTTTCAATAATTATAATTGCGCCGGTCGTGGCCCTTCGCCGAACGACCAGAGGTAAACCCGCCGAACGGGAATACGAGTTTATCCGCTTTTCGCGTTCGACTCTACTTTTCAGCGATTTTCCTCTTCTCTTTTTACTCGACCAACGATTTCGATATCTTTCGACGCTCGACGAATCGTTCGATCGCCTTTCTCGATTGGCCACACCGCACGGGAAAATGGACTTTTCGCGCACGACGGGTTTCAAGTTTTTTGCGGGAGTTCTGCTGGTGCAACAGTCTCGCCGCGAAGTCCGTTCACCTTATCAATTTGATTCGTTATCTGTTTCGTCGCCGCTGATAACGGGCCTGTTATGTAACGAACGGGAGTCGCTCGGTGCCCGGGTTCCGACGAAAAGAAAAGGAAAAAAGCGACCGGCTTGCACAACTGGTTTTCGTTCACGGTGAAAGGAAATTCCAATTCCGCGGTGATGCGTTGCGTGCGTCGTGCGTACGTGCGTGCGTGCGTGCGTGCGTGCGTCTCCGAAGAATCGGGATGGAGCTCTTCGTCTTCTAATCCGGAAAAAAACTCGATTCTATTTGCGGCGAGGCCTTCGGATTCCTCGGACAGGTATCCGCGGTGACGCGATCCGAGGTAAACGCAACGAAACCAGACGGCACGTTGAACCGCGTCCACGAGTCTAACCCTTTTCCGAGTTCGCGAGCGACACTGGGATCGAACAACTCGTTTCAACGAATTTTAGCGGCATCGGTGGACCGAGCAGCCGGATATTCGTTCCGTTATCGGACAAATGGATAGCCACGCTTGTTCCTGCAAGCTGTGCAGGGTTCGCCGCCTCGCGCTTCGAGAGACCGTATTTTTCGCAACGTCGAACGGCCCTCGGCGAGAAAACCGTCGTAGAGATTAATCGTACGAATTGTTTCGCGGCAACCGCAACGCGCGAGTTTTGTAGCAAACTATCCGCGAACAAAGAAACTTCGGGCCATTCCATTTCTATATATCGAAGGATACTTGTGCACGGCGGGTCGTTAACCCGGTGCCCGAATGATTTGCGCGCTCGTTCGAGCACTCCTGTAAAGACGAACGAAATAAATCGTAGCGTTTTGGTGCGGCTAACGCGAGTACAATGTGGCCTCTGCGAGGGTGAGTCAACGGTTGTTCGGAATATGGCCGACTAAAATTACACGGCCACTTGTGCGCGCATCGTTAGAGGTCTCTTTCCGTTAATAGCACGCTCGCGTCATTTGTTTCGGAGGAATGGAAATTGTTCGAGACACGGTTATCGCAAAGATAAAAGTTTTTAAAATGCGTAGCGCGAGACGCGCGCGTTGCTCGAGCAACAGGTCGAATTTTGAGCAGGAAAAGTCTCGATCGACGGGCGGATCTCGTTCTCGAGGCTCTTTCCTCGGGATTCCTCGTCGTTTACGAAGATCCCGTCTGCTTTCTGGTCGTAACTTCTCGGCGCCAGGTTCCTTCGTTGCAGCGACACTCGAAAGTGGTTGTAACGATCGGAGAAAAAGAATCGAGAGAGAAGCTCGCGCTCGAGTTACCAGGACGCGACGGCCGGGTCTTGACAAAAGTTTGCGACGAAAGATCGTCGGAGCGTGGGACCGTTGCGAGGCTTCGGAAAGCTCGACAAAGAACCGATTGAAGCTCCCAGAGATGTTTACGTTGACTTCGCCATTTGATATTCGTTCTGCTTCCTCGTCGGCAGAGAGCAGACGGCGGCGGCGGCGGCTGCAGTTTGAAACACGCCAGCTCTGTTTGCGTTCGGTTCGTCGCCGGCGGAGCAGACGGTCGTTGACTGGCGCAGTTGGCGAGCGAATTTTTCTGCATCGTTCGGCCGTGCTGTCTGCACAATCGGCGCATTCAGCCCCTGGCATCGATCTGTCTTTCGCGCTCACGATTCGACCCGATTCGACTCGCTACGACCCCCTTCGACCGGTTCGAATCCGACGCGAAACAACATCGTCGTCGAAGGTGTCGCGCGCTGACCCGTCTTCCGTGAGTACGGTCCGCCAGGAGAGGCGTTTGACCCGAATTGGCATTTCGGTGGTAACACGCCTTTCAGCCTGGCATCTTTTGTACGAAAGACACAGGGTATCGATCGGGGCATGCTGTCGACGGAGCCTCGCTTCGTCGCGTCCCGAGGAACAAAGGATAACGCGATCCGCAGTGAAGAACACTCGACGGTAAATGCAACTCGGGAAGAATTCATTTAAAAGCGATTATGCTGGAAGGCGGGTGACGCTGCGAGCGCGAGTATCGGAAACGTCTCGATCCTGGGTCGATCGACGCTCGGTGCAACCGGAGAAGGCGAGACAACCCTCGTGACGGAAAGAACCGATCGAAGGCGTCGAGTCGAAGCGGAAAAACGCTAGATCGTAGCCAGACACGTAGACCGCGCTCCGTGCATACCATTTTCGTTCGAGAGAAATCGCTCAGCCAATTCTTCGAACCGTGCGATCTTATTGTATAAAACGATCGTTGCTCGCGTCGTACCGGTCTTGTTCGAATCTGGCTCGACGAGACCAGCGATCGTTACCATTGCAGGAACTGGATCTCGTTGCGGGCTAACGCAGGAGTTAATGGAACCGGGTTTCGATGAATTTAACACGCGTGTCGCAGGCTCGAGTTCGTAACCCTATCGACCCTTCTCGAGGGAGAGGAAATCGCCGAGACCGTGGGGGTTCGAGGGGATCGGGCGCAGTTTATCGAATTCGAGGGTGCAGGGCAGAGCCGGGCCGGGCCCTGTGCGAAGACAGAGGCTAGACCGACTCGAGGAGAACAGGAATCGGTAGGATCGTGAGAAACACGCGGTCGAAAGGAAATGAGGTATTCCGAGCAGTGGGCTGCGCTCCTCCCGCGAGTGGAAGGGAAGAAGGCAGGAAGGAAGCGTGGAAGGAACCAGAGGCCTCTACTGGCCCGAGAGAACTCTGCGGAGACGCGGCCTCCGGGATAATGGAATTCCTCGTTTGCTCCCCTCACCCGCTTCTCGGTGTTCCCGGTGTTCCCGGTGTCGGGCAGGTCCCGCTCCCTCGTCGAGGATCTCGGGAATAAAGCGGAGGCTGCGGGCATCTCCCGATCAGACCTCGATCCCCTGGAAACCATCGGAATACGTCCATAATTTATCGAGCCTTCGAGCCGCGTCTTCGGGAAAATTTATTCCGACTAATTCTGTTTCGCAAGCTCGCTCTCGAGCGCGCTCGAGGAACGTTTATTATACGGCCACCGATAATTGCGTCGTCGCGAATGCCGCGTTCCTCGTCGTTGTCCTTGGCAGAGGTGCGTCGTCGATCTTCCTAACAGGATCGACTCCGTCCTCCGTCCGTGCCACCGTCCCTCGTCGTTCTTCCGGGTGGTCCTCGTCGCAATTTCGATTCGGATTTCCTCGCACCGACGAACCGGCATCGAGCCGGCACTACGGTCGCGTTTCTCTCCGTTACCGATTCGAGCGGGTTGTCCCTGCGCGTCAAAGGGGTTGCCGTCGTTGCCGAGCGACGCGTGCGGCTGACGGATATTCCATGACGACTGATCGACGCGGATGACGCTCGCAGGCACCGACCTGCCCGGAATCGCCAATTAAAACGTAGTCAATTCCGGACATTGACCGACTCTGTCAGCAATTATACTCGGCTACAAAATTTCTACCCGCGATCGATCACGCTCGTCGAACGGAATTTAATTGTCGGACACAGAGAGGACGCGCTGGACTCCCACGCGCACCACCGCCGCCGCGCGTTCCACTAATTTCGATCTCTTAATTATTCCTCGGAAAGCCCATCGAGACGATTCGATTCGATTCGATTTCTCGTTCGTCCTTTTGTTTCTCTTTTTCCGCGATTCTCTGTCTCTCCGGTTCGTTGATCTCCATTCCCGATCGTTCCGCGGGCTGTACCATTTTCCCGAGCCCGGAAACACGACGATCCGTTGACCGCGCGAAAGCCACAGTCATCGAGCCGTCATTATAGTTATCGATCCGGCCATCGAACATTTTTCTGCCGCCTTCGGAGGCTCTCGCAATTAACTCGACCGACTAGGATCTCTCGCTACCGGTTTCTTATCATCTTTCCGTTTACGGTTTCGAAGCCAGCGACCGGATTATCATAATCGCGGCGACGCTTCTAGGCGAATTCCTGTTAGACCTCCGTTAGAACCGTTCCGTTCGCCGTGGCGTCGTTCCTGAATATTAAAAACCTAATGGAGATACGGTGAAATAATTAAGAGCCACCATCCCGGCCGATTAAACGAAACGAACGAATAGTCGTCGAACGATAAACTAGGCGGCGGCGAGCTAATTGGTTTTTGTCCGGTTAACGGGTTAAATATCGCGCGGAGAGCAGCAGCGTGCCGGTTATTAGGTGTCCATTTTCGACCCTTCCGCTCCGATCTCCAGGATCATAATTCCATAAAGTTTGCGCACCAAGTTTTTGTTTCTCCGCAAGCCGTGCGCGGCAATTTCGCGCGCGAGAGCGTTGCCGGTGGCAAAGCAGCCAGAACAAAACGACGGTCGCTCCAGTGATTTTTTTACGGGAAAATTCGCTCGCGCGGCTGAAACACGCTCCACTTTTGCCTCCGCAGAGAAAAAACCAGCGAGAGGAACAGAAGAGAGAGACAGAGAGAAAGAGAGAGGAGAGAGAAGAGAAGAGAGACGCTTGGAAAGCGGGCTGCGGCGACGAGAGCTCGTCGCGTCGACGTTTCAAAGAATTCGTGAGCCCGTGTGTAGGCGCCTTAAAACATTTTGTTCCGCATTGCTTTCTAACGCGTTCCACTTTCCTGGAGATTCTTCGTTCGGTGGAATCTGAATGTTGTAACACCTCGACGAAGCCGGGTCGAAGGATTTCGCCGCGAATCGGCGAAATGCACCGGTGAAACGCGGAAGAACGGATCGAAGCCGATTTTCGAGCAATCTCCGCCCGTTACCAATTTGTCGAAGCCTTCTGCCTCGACCCGTGGTCCAGAAAAGCGTGTTCGAAACGTTAGGATTTTACAGTTGTGTTTCGTTCGTCGATTCTCGGATCGCCTCCAGGAATCTACTCGACCGATCGCAGGCTGATCGCACGGCGCAGGATCTTGGAGAAAAGAGAAGTCTCGATCCTAATCTCCGTGCGTATCTGTTACGAGGTGTCCCGATCCCGCGATAGATAGCTTTAAGGCAGGAGAAGCGGTTAGGCGACCATGGCCGCCTTCGACGACGGAAGGTTTAATCGCGCGGCATCCGAGCCTCGCGACGAATTCGCAACCGTGAAATCATTCTTCGAATCGGCGAGTTCCTTTTCCGCGTGCCGTCCGAGATACTCGTGATTTCTGCAGAGATCCCGGGGATCCATGGGATCCGGCGCGAGGACGTCCGCGTCGAACGCGCCAGTTATTCCGTGGTAGGTGTCCACGCTGGAATCTGTTCGCGCGAGGACAGCTCGCGAGTCTCCGAGCGGATACCGCTGCCTGCTCCGCCGCGTCCCTGGAACTTTGCGTTTTACTGCAGTTCCGACGCGAACGTTGCAACGGTTGAAACGCGTCCGAACAGAGACGGCCGAGAAGGAGAGAAATCCATTACCCTGCGGGGAGAGCTTTCCGCGAGCGGTGCTTGTAAATCGGTCGGTGGCTTCCATCGACAGCCGCGTTGCTCTTTGCTACCCGGTGTAATCCGGTAGGGAACATTGATCGACAAGAACGTCGGAATAAAACCGTCGGAACTGTTGCGGCTGACGGGAACTCGCGAATCGCGCGAGGAATTTTCGCCCGGCGATAGACGGACTCGAATCCTCGCAAGCGATGGGACAGCGCGTTCGGAAAATAACGCGCGCGTGTGCACGAATATATTCGTCAAATTTCGCGATACGTTTTCGCGTGCCGATCATCGAGCCGAACTCGGGGGATTAAAAGTTTCCGCGCTGCAATCGCGCTCGCGTTACGCGTCGCGGCGTGTCCCGCGGAAAAACGTTCCTCGTTACCGAACCTATCGCGCCTGAATTGATTTTCAGCTGCATTCCGTCGGCAGGAGCGGCGGTCGTCCGCGACGACTCTAAGTCGCAGCATGCGTTTACGTAAGACGCCGTTGTGCGCGCGAGATCCCCGCGACAAAGTGCATTTCATGAATTGGATTAGACTACGAGGCCGTTAGCGTACACTCGACCCTAAATCCGAGCCGGCTCGGCCGTGGACTCGTTGATCGTTACCTGCCGCGGATAACGATTTTCTTTGGAACCCGATGGAATCGGCGATAGGATTTAGGTATTATAACTGTGCAGGATGTTCCAAAGAGAGTATACGCTTTTCCTAATTACCGCACGCGTTCGGTCTGGAATCCTATCGTTGCTCCCAACGACGCTACGTTATAATCTCGTCGCGACGACGAAACGATAGACTCGGTTGTCGCGCCGTTGCGTAAATTGGCGCGAGGAATCGATTTCCGCGTGGGAGGAACGGCAGGACGCAGGAGCGAAATCTTGTCGGACGTCTGAAAATTATTTGATTTCTGGGTGGGTGGGCTCTCGCGGCTGCAGACGGGGTAAAAGGAGACCGGCGGAAGACGGAGAGGGGAGTTTCGTCGTCGAGAGGCGGATGGGAATCGAGAAGGGTTGAAACAGGTGGTTGAACAAACGTGGCAGCGTTGGCAGGCAGTTGTATTTTTTTAAATTTTATTTCAATATCTCGTTTAATTAGATGCCGGCTTCCTCTCGCTCGTCTTTCTACTTTCTATTTCTCCGGGTTTCGGGGCAACCTCGAAGTCACCCCCGCCTTTGTCCGAGGCTCGTTACGCCTCGTTTAACCCTCCGAGCGAAGACTCTTTTATTAATTTCACCTGGGAGAAGGAACGACTCTCCTCGCTTTCCAAGTTTTCCTCTTGCTTCGCGAAGAGCGTCACCTGGGGGAAATGAAATATTCCGTCGCGGCGCTCGTATAAATTTCAAAATGATGCGAGACAGTTTTTCCGTCGTGTCCCGGAGCGACGAGACGCCTCGAACGGCTCACGGGATATACGAGGAGCGAAGGTCCTTGCCCCAGGACACGCGCTTCGCGGACGGTCGATGGCAAAGGGTAACAACCGAAGAAACACGAACGTGCTCCGCCGCGAAGGGTGTCTACCCTCCGTACCAGCCCTCCTCAACCCACCCGATCGAAACCCGGCTATTTTTCGGTCCGTAGCCGCGCGGTGTCGACCGGTCCGCCGCTCGTCGTTAGCGTACGCGCGTGCTATTTTCCCGATGGTTATCGTCGCGCTGCGAATCCATTGCGACGCAAACTGCCGACGAGGTTTCGTCATCTTCGAGATCCGTTGGAAGGAGAAGAATCCTACGCGTATCGCGAGGCGGAGGTGTCCACGTTCGATTAAACCGTGAATTATTCCGGTCGAAGCCGGCATCGAGAATAGCTCGCGGCGGACGCGGGACAGCGGAGACGGATTGCAATCTGAAAATCGATACCGGAAGCACCGAAAATACCTGGCTCGGCGTAAATACGTTATGATCAGCGTCGGAGTCCCGTCACTCCGATTTTCCCAGTGAGATAAAATCCATTTCTAAACGACGGCTTCCAGAACGAATTAAGGATTAACGTTCAATCCCGTGCTCGATTTCGTCCGCCACCGTCGCGTCGCGCCGCGAATTCAACGAAACCTCGGGATTTTCGTTTTCGAACAGAGAAAAATCCGGTGGCCGCGTTCTCTCGATGCTAATCAACGATCGGATCGCTACGCGAAAATACGACGGGGCTCTTCTAATTAAGGGCGGCGAGATTCCGCCGATATGTCTCTGAATACCCGGGTTCCCGGCCTCGTCTCGACCAAGCGGCGACTTTGAACGATCAGATAAAGCGCCAGCGCGGAGAATTAGAGGGTGGACGCCTTTAATTAAGACGATCCCTAATCAAATAGTTTCGGGAGACGGATCGATGGGGGAAGAGTCAAGGGCACGTTGGTCGAGTCCGAAGGGAGACGAGACTCTCTCCGCCACCGCGGAGATTGTTATTTAAATTCGTTAGGCTATTGGGTCTTGTCTTGTAAATCCGTACTTCGGATATCTCTTGGCAATTTCCAATGAAAACAATATTCTGCAACGACGGAAAGGTGCTGGACCTTGTTACGGTGTGGGCACAGCTTAAGACAGGGTTTTCGCATCCGGAAAGAACGAATCTCTAGACTGAAGACGATAGCTTGTTATCGGGAGCTCGGAAGAAACGCGACGAAAGGGTATACGCGTATACGGGAACGATCGTAAACGGACAGAGAGAACGCGAACGCGTTGGACAGGAAGGGAAACGAAAGTTGTAAATTGCTGAGCTGAATTCGCGAGCCAAGTCGTCCGCCTTGGATCTTCGATGACCCTTTAAGAATCCCATGAAACGCCCGCGAGCCATGGGACCGGCGGCCGTATCGAGAGACGCAGCGGAGCCTAATTGGAAACAAGTGAAATTACACACCGTAATATCGAATAAACCGAGCCGGTGAGCCGGGCGCGTTCTCGCAATCAAAGGGAGCCCGTTCGATTCCTCGTTCAATTACGTTTCTGTTCGAGTAACGTGTCCTTGAAAGGGGGGTGGGATATTAAATTTGTTCCGGGCGGCGATTCGCTTCCGGCTAGGCGAGCGCACACCTTTCTTCCCCTCTCTTTCTCTCTCATTTCCTTTTTACGGGCTTGTTCGTTTACTGCAGCCGAGGCTCGCGAAGATGTCTCCTTAGCCGGGGGCGTAATTTATCTCGGCGATAAAAGTCCTCGGGGCTATTGATCCCAGAATGACGGGCAGACGCTTTTACACGCCGCGAAAAAGGAAGAGAAAGGAAGGAAAGATAGAGAGGTGGAAAAGAAGAAGAGAGAGCCATCGTAGGTGCTACGCGACGTCGCTCAGCCGCTCGGTCGCTCAGCCGTTCAGCCGTTCAGCCGTCGACTGGCTGAGTGCACCGGCCAGTTATAGTTCCGCCGAGTCCCGCTAATGAAAGATTATGCATTTTCATCGTGACGCCGTAAACGCATTACGGGTCTGCCGCGCGCGTTCATCCTCGCCGCTCTGTTGCGGCCGTCACCCGTCTGCCCGTCTCTCCCGCCTCCCGTCTCTCGTTGATAAACGCCACGCGAAAGAGATCCAACGACTCGATAAATAATTTATCAATGAAATTACAACATCGCTCCGCGTTTTACGCTGCTGCGAAAAAAACGACTTCCGTTCGCGCAGGATGAATGGACGTCGATTCCGATATGGGAACGCAGCTGTGCATTTTGTCGTCGCTCGCTTGCTCGCGAAGCAACCGCGCGCGGATCGGATCCAGAGGTCTGACATTCTCGTTCGACCGTATCGCTTAAAGCCTCCGCGCGCGAATAACCGAGATAGGAGATCGGTAGCTGTTCACGAACACGCGAAACCAGAAATTGGATCGGTAATCCGGATATCGTGGCCGTCGACGTTCTCGCGGCGGAATGTCCGCGCGGAAAAGGAATCGGGCGGTCCCCGAAATTGTCCGATAATCCAGTTTATACGAATATCATCGAGTCCCGGCGTTCCCCTGTCTGGAATCTCACGGAGGCTCCAGAGATCGATGAATATTTAGCGACGAACGTCTCCGTCGGTTCGGGTCCTCGGATTACTCGGGGTAGCCGTGGAACGCGGCAATTTTTCTGGGCACGTTACGAAGAAGCGGCTCCTCGTCAGAAACGGCTGCTTTCTCCTCGTCGCGGGCTGATAACGCGGCCGTCGCGTCTCTTAATCCCGCCGCGTTGCTACGCGAGGGACCGACTCTATCGCCCGTCGCTTCAATTTACCTGGATAATAGTCTGGTGTAATTTCGCGTTGCACCGATGAGGAATTGGCTGAGACTCGGCCAGCTCGGAGCGGCTGAGCACCGACGCGATGGTTTCGCAACGACAACGTAGCCGAGTCGACAAAGGAAAGCGTCGACATGCATCGTCTTGTGAAACACGCTCCGCGAGCGCCGGCAAGAAAATACATTAAGCCCGTGACACGCGAGAGGAGGGTCCGTATCACGGTCGTTTAACTAGACACTCGCGTGAATTGTACCATAGTTTCTGGCAGTCGCGTTCAATATTATTTATTTCCTTATCTTTCTGTCGGTGAAACCGTCGGTAAGAAGGCTAATCGCTTCGAACTTATTTAAGAATTCGACTGGCCAAACTTGTCGCGGAGAGAAAGAACTTTTCGCTCGACTCGCAACGTTTTTATTTTGCCTAAATATCCGCGTTCCATATTACTTCGCGACGCGGCTGTAACGCGAGCACGGTAATTCCCGCGACGGATCCGGGAGCCGGAAGTCTTTTAATTGGACTAATCGATATTTCATCGCGGCCATTGAGCAAAGTCAAGCTCCAATTAGCGCTGTCACGCGGCTCGAACAATGCGAGGGCCGCGCGGTCGGCGCGGTGCGGAGCGGAACAGCGCGGCGTTCGCGTCCGCCAGCAAAGCAAATTGTATCGCTAAGTTATTCCGTGCAACAGGGTGGTCGTCGAAGTTCCGCTCGGCGTATGTTTCTTTCTGTATTTTTTCCGGCGGGTGTTTCCGCTCGTTAGCCGAGCCACGCGCGCGCTCTCGCGACGTACGTTCCCGTTTCCCGTTTCCCATTTCCCGCGTTTTCGGCCGCATCTGTCGCGCGATTAATATTTTAATCGAGCAGCACGCGGAAAAGTACGGCCTGTGTTTATGCGCGCTGCAAATTGCGTTCGTTCGGTCGACCATTAAAATTCATGGCCGCCTCGGGGGCGTGTATCGCGGCGAGAACGTTTCTTCGTTGGCCGCTGCCGCCGTCGGGACCATTACCGAACCGTTTTGCGAGAACTGGCCGTGCTTTTAATAAAAATTGCGGGTCTCTCGACGGGTCGTCGTGGAAAAGTCTGTGACTATCCGAACCCCGAAGAATCCGAAACCCGTTCTCTCCGTGTTCCCGTTCTCGTCGCTTCCCAACCGTGTTCCGGTTCTAATTGCCCGGTGACCTTTCCCCTAAGCGTGTCTCCGCGTAGTTCACAGCAAACTGGAAAGGTTTCGCGACACGGTTGCCTAAACAGGCCAGCGCGCGCGTTGGCTTGTCGCGAGTGAAACGAGATAAGGCGAACGGACGAACCTGATTCACGCGCAACTGCCACCGATGGTCTTATCTGGATCTAGCCAGTCCCCGTGCAAATATTTGCCGTCTTCGTTAAGCGCTCGATAAAGCGAAATCGCGATCAACGTTCTCGAGCGATGCGTCAGTGCCGATACGAGCACGCTGCGACGAGACTAGACGCGCGGCAGGGCCGAGGACTCTCGTAAAATCGAGGGACGAAACACGAGGATCCTCGAGCATCCTGCCGCGACGGTCTGCCACAGTCTCGCGAAGATCCTCGGCTGTCGTTACGACCACGCTTGGAAAGCGCGTAGCTCCGACGACGCCGCTGTACGCTCCTTCGCTCGCTCCCTCGGTCGCAAAGTTCCGCCTCTGTTCCGCCAACGGGGACGGGTCGTTACACGGCGTTTCCACCGATTCACCGTGGTCCGAGCCGAAACGAGGAAACGCCTCGAGAGTCTAGCCTCGGCGGCGACTTGCCCAGACGCCGCAACTTGGCACGAAGCTACCCGCGGAGGCGATTTACTCGTCGGGATCAACCGTGGCCATCTTATTCGCGAGATAGTCGGGTCTCGCGCGCCGATTCCGAGCTAGTCCGGTCGTTATTCCGAAGAGAACGAGAAGAACGAGGGGCGAGTCTTCCAACCTGTCCCTCGCCGAACTACGGTTCTTTCCAGCGAGTTCTTTATCTCTCGAGGCCTTCTCGTTTTTCTCACCTTTTCGTCAGAGAGGTCGAGATCGTCCGCGAGACGGAGGTCGACGCGAAATCGGGGCTTGGAAATCGCCGTGGCGTCAACGCGAAACCAATTAGCGTTTCGACAATTTGATTCGGGACCGACGAGGCCTGAACGGAAAGTGTTAAATATGTTACTTAATATCGAGGCTAGCATTTCAGAGAAATCCAGGTGGCTTCGATTTATCAACCCCATTTTACCCAGTTTCGCGATTTAGACGCCCCGAAAATTCAAAGTCGCGCCACGGCTGCAATTCGATTCCGATCGACCTAAAATTTGGCATACACTCTCACCGAGCGACTAGACACGTGTTCCCAAAATTTCAAAAGAATCGGAGACCTAAAGATTTTTCACGATTTTAAGAAGGGGTATACCTTCAATATTTACCGATTTTGTGGCAATATTTGGCAAAACTTTGAAGTCGTGTCCCGGCCAAACTATTAAAGCTATCGACATGAACCCAACGCGAAAATCTTCCTCGAACCTTCCTCTTTAAATATGTTGCTTAATATCGAGGCCAGCATTTCAGGAAAATCCAGGGGGCTTCGTTTTATCAACCCCAATTTTTCCCATTTTCACCATTGCTCGCCCCGACATTTCAAAGTCGCGCCACGGCTGCAAT